>OX411550.1:25205430-25805430 GCA_948146395.1 Fragum whitleyi | reverse complement strand
GCAGCTGGAGGCTTGGAAAGAATGTGATAATTATACTGGTGAGAGAAATACCAGGAATCCATTGTTAGGTGCTCCAGCCGCCGAGATATAACTTGACTGAAATAATGTTGAAAGCGGCGTTAAACTCCATGCAATCAATCAATCCACCATCCGTCCTTCCATACATCAATCCATCCGTTCTTCTATCCGTCCATCCATCCATCTGTCCGTCCGTCCTTCTGTCCATTCGTTTGTTTGTAATTTCGTTCGTTAGTTTGTTCGTCCGTCCGTCTGTTTGTAATTTCGTTCGTTAGTTTGTTCGTTCGTCCGTCTGTCCGTCCGCCTGTCTTACTAGCCGACTTTGAATTCATACGTCAGTCGGTCATGGAACATTCTTAGTACCATAAAACATCTTCAGTTTGAACACTTTGTATTTAAACAGGTCAATTAGCCCAAATCGAATACCTTTTCACTGTTTTCAACAAGGTGAAAGGGTTTGTCTAACAAATAATCGATAATGACACCACTTGTCATTCAAGAATCAATATTCCCTAATTAGGGAATGTCATTAGTCATAAGGAAAATTGTAACATGCCGAAATATTTTGTAATAGTGTGACAGATATTGTTTGGATATATATAATGGCTAAATTTTGAGTGATTGGGAAAGACTATCAATGCCGATTTACTGAACGATTTTGTTCGCATAAAAAAACAAAACATAAACCTATTTTTCTTATGATAATAAGATATTTAAGAAAAAAAATCAGGATCAGATAAAATCAAGATAAATCAGCGGTGAAAATGATAAATGTTTGCAAAAAATCAACCAAATCGATGTTATTCCGTTTTGATAGTGGTGTTTTCAAAGCATGGTCATTAATTCTAAATTCGTGTTATTTTCTTTATAAACATGTTTTCTGAAAAGTTCGAATGATTTACTTTTCAAAAATGTATTGTTTTGATACCTTTTTCCTCAAGTAAAGCGAAAAAAGGATTTAGATTGGGCAATATTTACATAAATTAAATAGAGCGAGGCGATTCAACGCCAACCATTTTTATTGGCTATTGGGCTATGACGTCATACCGAAGTTCCCTATATTGACCTTTGAATCAACAACTCGAATAGATTATTTATGTATCTTTTAGCCTGGAATAAATCACCTAAATAAATGACTTAAATCCTTTACGTAAGTCGTTCAAAACTGTGTCCAGAATCTTCCATAAGCTGCAGCCAATTTGTCAACAAAGTTCCACAGGGAAATGTACAGCTGATTTTTTTTTTTTTTTAGAACATATATGATAATATAGACAAGAGGTCGAACTCCATTTTGGAGCGAAAATGACCCGGCACGAATTGAGAGTCGATTTCTAAGTCAGTTTTTACCCAATTTCGCATCTAAGACAAATACCTGCACAAAATGTTATAGGGATAAACGCATGTACAGACGCCACAATCATCGGTATTTGCCCAAGATTCAGGTAGAATATTATTTATTTACCATGTTAAGCTATTTAATTAACCATCATAACATTGGTACTCATTGATAGAATGTTTTTTTTCCTAGACGCTGCAGAAAATATTTCTAATTTGCCATAACATAACACCAAACCGTGAAATGTAAGAAGCGATTTGATTCGTTACAACCCTATGAAACGAATGATAACTCTGCTCGGTGAATAATCCATTATAAACGAAATTTGCGAAATCGATATGTAATGTATTGGCAAGTCTTTAAAAATTAATTTCATATCATCAAATTCATTTCTTTTTTCATTTTTTCCATTCTAACAATTTTGAATGTTTATTTTAAATGGTGGATCCCTGCTTCCGTATAAAATATTTTGTTGACGCGGGAAACCATCTTCACTGATTTTAGGTAGCCAATGAAATCTTTGGTTACAGAAGAGAGACGGATCCGTTCGGACTCTGTATTTATTTTTTATCTTATAACTTGCGATGAAAATAATATAATAAGTAAAATAATTTTTTTAATTGATTATAAGAATAATAACTACCTGAATCTAGAGTAAATACCAATAATTGTGGCGTCTGTACGAACGTTTATCCCTGTAACATTTTGTGCAGGTATTTGTCTTAGATGCGAAATTGACGTCGAATCGCACAGTATTTTAGTTTGGCTTTCATAAACGAAGTTTGTTTGGTCATTAAATTAAGTACTTGTTGGAAGTTTATCCATTTAGCTATGAAATGATGTATTTAGCATTCACTTAGAAATCGACTCGCGATTCTTCCTGGGTGATTTTCGCTTCAAAATGGAGTTCGACCCCTTGTCTATATTATCATATATGTTCTAAAAAAAAAATCAGCAGGACATTTCCCTTTGCAAAGTTCTATCCTCTATCCATTTCCTTCTCTCTCTCTCTCTCTCTCTCTCTCTCTCTCTCTCTCTCTCTCCCCCCCCCCCTTTGCTTTAAAAATGTACAGTCACCATCCATTGATGAAAAAAATCCATTGATTGAATAAGAACTTTACCTAGAGTAAATTATTGCTATTCTTTTTCAGAGGTCCCTCTCTACCGGCACCATTCCATATGACTGGACCAGAGCAAATGTATGCGCAATCTACAAGAAAGGAGACACAAGTGATCTGGCAAACTACCGGCCCATCTCCCTTACATGCATCCTCTGCAAAACCCTGGAGCACATTGTAGCCTCTAACCTCTCTGCACATCTCTCCTCTCACAACATTCTATATGAACTACAGCATGGCTTTCGGGAGAGACGCTCATGTGAGACACAACTTATTGAGCTCACAGAGTGTCTCTTCAGAAACATCTCTGCTGGTAAGCAAACTGACCGGATACTCTTGGATTTCAGTAAGGCTTTTGATAAGGTCAACCATCAAAAGCTGCTCTATATTCTCCAAGAGTATGGCGTATCTCCACAGGTTATATCATGGAGTCGCTCTTTTCTGATTGGTAGAAGTCAAACAGTTGTTCTTGATGGAGACAAGTCGGATGAAGTACCAGTTACCTCAGGCGTTCCCCGAGGGCCAGTCCTGGTCCCACTATTCTTCCTTGTTTATATAAACCAACTACCTCAATCTGTCTCTAAATCTCAAGTCCGCCTCGTTGCAGAGGACACTGCTATCTATCTTACAATCAACTCTCCTTCTGACCCTGAAGCTCTTCAAAGAGATCTGGATGCACTGCAGGTATGGGAACAAGCCTGGGACATGGAGTTTGATCCTTCCAAATGCCAAGTGCTGCATGTCACAAGAAGCAAAAACCCAATCATGCACAAGTATTATGATAATAATTATCTCCATGACCAGGCCATAGAAACTGTTCCGAATGCAAGATACCTGGGCCTTGATCTATCTTCTGATCTGAATTTCTCGGCCCACATCACAAGAATTACTGCAGCTGCAAATAGGTCTCTTTGCTTTCTAAAACGAAATATCTCCACTAAGACGGAGAGAGTCAGAGAATTGGCATACATGTCTCTGGTCCGGCCACAGCTGGAATATGCTTCCACTGTGTGAAGCCCCCACACCAAATCCAATGATCGCATCAGCACAAACATCATAGAAAGGCATAGAAGCAATGGCTCAAAAAAGCCTACTACTGGTACCAGCACTCCGTTTATACTCTGATTGCATCAACACAAACGTCATAGAAAGGCATGGAAGCATTAGTGCAAAAAGCCTACTACCGTTACCAGCACTCTTTCATGAACATCATGATCCAGGAGAACCACATGTCAAATGCAACATGGCGTGCAGGCTTATTAGCGGTGATGAAAAACAGGCCTAAAAATTAGGAGGCATACCAAATCATTGAAAGCAAAGGGTCCCATCTGTATCCTTTTGAATATTTAATACATGTATTCAGATGTTATTTCAAACAAATCGTTTTTTCCAAGCCATCCTTATGCCACTTTGCTCCACACTTTGTAGGGAACAAAGTGAACTTGATGCTACAGCCCTTGGCTAAAAAAGATATTAGAATATATAGCAAACCTTTTCTTTTCCTTGCTCCTTCGTTCAAGTTCAAACTGAATAAGTAAAGGAAAAGATCCTAATTATTATTTGAAGATAAATGTCAAGGAGAAATTAAGCTACCATTGATAACCAGCTTTGCATTCAGGATGTCACAGGGGTGTAATCTGTTTGCAAATTATACCCCACTTTGCATGTGCAAAGTGGTATAAAATTGACAAACAGTTTGCACCGTTTTGTCATCCTAAATGCCTGCAGGTCTGCCTAAGGAACCACTTAAAAAAAGGCTCATTGTCTAACTTAATTATCTTCAGGGGTTGACATGGTGCCTCCAAAACAGACTTCTCCATCTTCAAGAATACCAGAGTAAAAAGTTAATGCAGGAACATGACATTGCTGTACAGAGGTTTGAAGTCGTCGATAATCCGGAGGCTGCCTCCACAGTCCCAGAAAGACTCAGTAAATCCAATATTGCTGTTTTAACCCTTGTCATGCTGAATAAATTTTGGCTAAAAATTTCATCAAAACCAAAGGGCAAAAAGCACTGAAAGTTACAATTGTAGGCCAATTTTTATTTGAAAAAGTAAATCTATCAACAATTCTAGTTTGAAAGTGAGAAACAGGTGGTGTAGACTTACTGTGTGCAGGCTGATGTTGGTCTATAGCTCCTGCCAGAGCAGGAATATTCTGGGTTCAGCATGACAAGGATTAATTAACATAATGGGCTTTTTGGCATGGCTGTTGTTGATTTTTTAAACAAACGTAAATTATTAGGGTTTTCAAGAACGCAGGTTTTGCCAGTCTGAGGCTCACAAATAATAAGCCTGGACACTTAAACTATCCTGGTCTGAGAATATGAAACTTTTTTCACTCAACTGAGAATTTTCTCAAACTAAGAATTTGAATATTATGTATGAACATGACAGATGATTTAAATTAGTTGTTATTTGGAACTAACAACACATATCGTTATGTGCATGCATTTTATAGGATTAATTCATGTTTTTGAGGGTGTTATATACTGTTAGCTTTTGCAGACTTGAAAAATAGCATTTTGAGGGTCTCTGCAAATGTTGGTGCCCCCCAAAAAATATACTGATGCTATTGTAGCATAAAATGAAAGACTTGGGTATGTATTCAAACAGAATGTACAAAATATATCATAAAACACTTTAAAACTATCCCAAAACCTTGAATATGCTAAAAAAGATTGCATTATGCATTGCACCGCCACTTTTGTTTATATTGATGTTGCTTGGTAAATTTATGAGTTGTCACAAAATTTGATGCAGGAATTTGCATTGAACAACGTTTTTAGTAATGCTTTATATAATCTTAAACATGGCTTTGTGTATGTATACAGTGTGAATAGGATCTTAGTTTCATAACTCAATGAAATTAAAAAAATCCTCTTAATCTCTTAAATGCCTTGCAGATGAGCTAGCCCTGCTTTGTAGGATATGATTTGGAAACAAGAGCACCAGATGCTAGTGCTTATGCTGGACAGCAGGCGCTGGATAATGAAAAAGTCCAAGTCCGAATAGGAGCATAATTCTTACATAAATACTTCCAGATTTAACTCTCTTGATAGTCTAGTTAGCTTTTGTGATGGGGAAAATTCTATGCCAAGTTTCAAAAATGTAAATCTATGTGATCCTTCATGTGTCAATACGAAAATGGACCATCTTGAAACTTTGTACATAAAATAAATATTTTGAAAAAAACATTGGAACCAGCAAACATTTGGAAATAATGACTTAGGAAGGTAGAGTAATCATTTGAGATTCAGCAAATCAGGGCTCGTGTTTGACCCTTAAACCAGGGTTTTTACCCCAAAAATCTGGAAATATCTTAATTTGACCCCTAGAAATTTCTCCCAAGGGGGTCATTTTGACCCCCTTGAGAGGAATTACGAAGGGTCAAAACATGATTTTATACCAAAGATTTTCACAAATTACTATCTAAAGCTCTAAAAATTAATTCCTTGTTTCACATAATTACAAGAAACAGTTAAAGTTACTGTTGAATATGCAAAATTCTACTTAGGATTTGCTTTTTCTGTTGTTTTGACCCCTCTAGATTCAGATTTGACCCCCAGAATTTCTAAGGTGAGGAGTCAATATCCCAATATCAAACACTAACACGAGCCCTGGCAAATGTCTTATTCACGAAAAGTTATGACTATGATCAGTCTGCGCAGGTTTGCAGTTTGACCAGGATTGACACTTTACGCACTTCCCAGATGGTCTTTTTTTAGCATGACGGGTCACATATCTTCACCATTATCAGAGATATGATCAAGGTAAAAGTTGGTGTCAGGGCAATGTATACGAAAACATATTTAATGTCAATTGCACCAAGGGGATGATAATAGCCTTTTGTTTTCAAAAACGTAATGCTAATAAAAATATTATCCTAGAAAAGATGGCTGGTTAAACGGGAAACTGCTTGTTTTGCAATTAAAAAGTCCATTGGACTCTCTTGTTATGCCCCCACTTCAAAGAAGAGGGGGTATATTGCTTTGCATTTGTCGGTCGGTCTGTCAGTTTTTTGGTCCAGCCTTAGACCATTTTTTGTGTGAAGCATTTCTCAAAAAGTATGCAAGCTAGAATCATGAAATTCACAGTTGGATAGATCTTATTAAGGTGAAGTGAGGTGCACAAGAACAAGATTTGTGAGTTATTGCCCTTTGTTAATTGACAAAGAATATGCCATTGACCTGCACTTAGGGGGGGGGGGGGGGGGGGGGGCATAAATGTTTAACGAACATCTCTTGTTTTACTAGAAATAAAGCTTCCCTTGTTTGCTCAATGAAAATAATTTGATCTTGCATTGAAGCAAATGAATGTCCTCTATTTATATCCATGATTATAAATATTTACTGAGCAGTACATGTATTTCTATTATTTTCAGAAGTGCCAGAATATGTGATTAAAGCCCAGATTCTTGCTGGTGGTCGGGGAAAGGGTACATTTTCAAATGGTTTCAAAGGAGGTGTTCATTTAACAAAAGAGTGAGTTATAATTTACACTATAATCATAGGACTAGTTTTGGGACTGCATTCCAAGTTCAGGGGTCCAATAATAAGAAGGATAAGAAGGGGGTAAAGCCTGTCTAAAATCTTTTTTCTCAATGAAAACCCTATGTTGTTGGTACTTATTTGAATCGTCTTGACAAGACGTTCCAAACGAGTACCAATAACATAGGGTTCAAGTTTGGAATAATGAAATTTGAAAACCAAAAATACCCCATCTGTCTATAGCTGAAACTATAATGTTGCCAATGTTTGCAAAATAAGCATTGCAGTAGCAAGGTGCCTGTAGTAACTAAGCATATAAAAATTTCATAGCTTGGCTGTTGTGAAAAAAACAGTTTTAATTATTGATAGATCTATCACATTGGGGTCTTTTATCTTGGCATGGAAAATTTTCATCTAAATCATATGCTCTTGTTATATCGGAAATAAATTACAGTTAAACGAGTATTTAGTGATCACTTACAGGACAAAAAAAAGTGGCCTTTAAAGAGAATGGTCGCTTGTTATATTTCTTTTGTTTACATTAGAAACATTATTTGGTTGAATACATATGTTTTACGAATTTCTCAATTATCCTATGTTGTTACATCTTATTAGCAACAGTCTCATAGCAAAATAGAAATCATGTAAAATATTTAGACCAATGTTTTTTTTAGATCTTTTGATTTTAAAGAAGTGGATTTTAAAAACAATTGTTTAATAAAAATGGCCACTAAATAGACATGGGTCAGGGGCCAGCTCAAGCAAGATGGACTAGTACTTGATTTGGTGATTTGTCTCGTAATGGGTGAATCAGTCGCTTCTTCAAGTACATGTACATACAAATGTGTAGGCACTGACAATAGTTTTGCACCTTAAAATGTTTTAACTTTTATACATTATCATTATAGAAACAAATATTTTCTATAAATGATTTTTTATCTGTATTTACAGTCCTACAAAGATCTCAGATCTAGTCAAAAGTATGGTTGGGAGCAAACTCGTCACCAAACAGACGCCCCCTGGTGGAGTGATGGTGAAGAAAGTCATGGTTGCAGAGGCGCTTGACATCTCACGGGAGACGTACCTCGCTATTTTATTAGACAGATCCTTTAACGGTCCTGTGATTGTGGGCAGTAGTCAGGGTGGAATGGATATAGAAGAAGTGGCAGAGAAGAATCCAGATGCTATTTTCAAGGTGAATTGATAAAAATCTTTTATGTAAGAAGACATGTGGGCCTGAGATTAAATAACTTTTATGCCCCTCAGTAATGTGGAATTGATTCCTGACTTGTCCCCAATGGGATTTTCTATCCATGCTGACAAGTACATTTTCAAATGCCACTTGTAGTTCGACTATTCAAGACCAGGAAAAATCTGAAAATAATACTCTATAGCTCTTAGAGAAGTATTATCAAAATGTATACATGTATATAGAAGGGTAGAAACAATTGTTTTAGATGAATGAAGAAAATGTTGGAGTCCAACATTTTCTTCTATAAAAAACAATGTTTTCTCAAAATTTATTGATTTTCTGTTTATCGACAATTAGCAAATTGTCTTTTACTTGTTGATGGAAAAATCTGTATTTCACACCCGTGCCCCTGTATTGATAAGTTGTCTGTTGGTCAGTTATTGCTCAGCACAAAAAGCTTGTAACTGCCTTAAGACAACTTGGCAGTTACAACTGGTCCAAGCTGAGCCATTGATATGATTTCTACTGCAAATATAATCTTTTATTTTGGTTAAAAAAATGTTATACCAAGTTGGGCCCTTGATAAGAAGGGTTGATGACAAGCTACAATCGAATTTCTTATCCAAATCCTATATTGTTGGTACTTATTGGAATCGTCTAGATGAGACGATTCCAATGAGTACCAACTACATAAATTTTGACTGATTTATAAATAAATAAATTATAAGTTTTTATAAAATTAAACAATTTTTATATTCATACTCTTCGGAAAAAGTTCTTTGACACCTATCGAAAATTGATTTTTCCATAAATATGACCAAACAATCGATGACTAGTGGTTTTCTAGCTAACAGTCATTTCAACTCAAGAAATCCACACGATTAACGATTTGCTATGCATTAAGTGATAGGGTTTCCTCATATCGATGTCAACGTCAAATAATGAAAAATGTGCCCATCTCACACATCACATGCACTTTCATTTGATAGTCCCAAAAGTTCTTCATTATGTTCTGAACGATATGTCATTCCTTAATTGCTTTTCAAATAAAACATTTTTGCATAGATTTGAAAAGAAAAATGGTTAAATGCACAGAGGATCAATTTTGTAATGCTTTAGGTCGCCATGAGGCAAGCTTCAATGACATGCCTTTGTACATGACATAGTTGTTTCGGAACCAACAATCCCAAACATCTGGCACCACTTTCAGGGGACTCACTACTCTGTGTATAGATCCAGATATGCCTGACACGTAAAAACAATGTTTGTCTAACGTTACAATATTTGGGTTATTTCTCTCCGCAATTTCAAAGACAATTTTTATCTCTAGATGGCGTAAAATCTGCGGGGAGAAAGTGTGGAAACAATTCTGAGAGGCCAGGCTTGCTACAGCAAGAAACTTTTGATGAAACGAACATATTTGACATCACAATTGTAAACCTTTGACCAAAAAGCAGTAACTTGTTGATTCTGTTTAATTTCAGTTAAAAAAAGCCTGAACTTCCTCTTCCTCGATTTATGCTACATATGCATATAAATTTTTGTCACAGTTAAAAAATGTTTCAATGTCAAAGAACTTTTTTTAAAGAGTATATAATGGAAATCCCTAACTCTATTTGGAGCTCTGATGAAGCTCTTTTTAGTTATAAAGATATAATATTTATGATTAAATGTTTTTAGGAACCAGTTGATATAATGGAAGGTTTAAGCCAGGAAGCAGCAGAAAGAGTTGCCAAACAGCTGGGTTTTACTGGGGACCAATTAAAAACTGTGAGTACTTGTTGAAATTGTGTAGGGTATATTTATTTCAATGGAGTACAGTAAAGGTTATCCTGAATTTGACACTTTGTATTGATAAGTTGTCTATCGGTCAGTTATAGCTCATCATATAAAAGTTGAAACTGCCTTTAAACATATAGGCAGTTACAACTGTTTCAAGCTGAGCCATTGATATGATTTCTTCTGCAAATATAAATCTTTTATGTAGGCTTAGAAAATATTATACCAAGTTTGGCCCCTGATAAGAAATTGTGTAAGGTTTATGTATTTTATGGAGTACGGTAAAGCTAGGTTATCCTGAATTTGACATTCACCTTATTCAAAATAGTTTTAAATCACTAAATAATTGCTCCATTCACATTTCAAACTTTTACTTGGACCATTCAAAGCGCTCTGAAATTACTCAAAGTGCTTCTCAACTTCATACAAATCAATCAAATATTTAATGATTTCATTGGTTGGGTAATACTAGTAACGTCTGATTGCTCTGTCAATACACACAAATTTATAAATAGAAATACATATATTTAATCATAGGGAGTAATAAAATATCAACAATTTGGTTCAATAAGCACATTCTGGGCATTCTGTCAGATCTCCACTTTCAGTACATAGTTCATGGTTTTATTTTTAGCCCCAGAAATAAGGGTCCAAGGAACTATAATGTCATCATAAAGGTAACTTCTAAAGGTTTTGGAGTCCTTAAGGTAGCGGACCGGTAATAGTTCCACAATGTTTTGGAATTAATGAAGTTTAAACGTGTGAGTTTCATTATGAAACCTCTGTCAACATTGTCAAAGTTCATGAGTGCCAAAATGTTGTGGATCTAATACGGTTCCACTTCCTTAAAAGAAAACAATGACATGAAACACCAAATTTTTTAGTGTCTTGGGTTTCCAAAAAATAAAGTATTTGATAACCAGGACTTTAGAACCAACCTTTAGAAAAGGACTTCAAGCAGACTTCTGTTATTTTCTAAGTTGAGTGCAAGGTGGTCCATCAGACTTGATTGATATTATTCAGGGAGCATTGGCTACTAGTTTGTGTCCCTTTATACCTTGTTGATAAATCTAGTTGAACATTTTTCAGGCCACAGAACAAGTTATGAAGCTACACAAGATGTTTTTAGATGTTGATGCCACTCAAGTTGAAATAAATCCATTTGCTGAAACACCAGATGGGAGAGGTAGGCTAAATATTTTATGAAATGAATAAAAAGGATTAGAATGTATCAGCAACTTATCCTTTTCCTTGAGCATTCTTTTTGTAAAATTCTAAATGTATAATGAAAAAAGGGATCCCTGATTGTATTGGATCCCCACAGTAAAATGTAGGGATTCTTTGGCACCCACTGAAAAGCAGCCAGTATTGACTACTGATTACTAAATCAAAGATAATTTTGGGATGAGATTTGAAGAAATTCTCTCATTTTTCTGTCAGGAATCTCATTGAAACTGGCTTAATGAAAAATCTCAAAGCATAATGTAATTCAGTGAAGGATTTAGTAAAATTTCTCACCAAATATACTACATGTAATTATTCAATTCTAATTTCTAGGGATGGGAACAAATATCCGAATATTCAAATATTTGTTTTTCCTGCGAATATTCAATATAATTTTCAAATACGAATATTCGTTTATATGAGACTGAATTTGAACATTTGCTTTTGATTTTTGGAAAGAGAAGTAAAAGAAGTGGAAAGAAATCTATCAATTTTGAAACGATTCTCACATTTATCTTCAATCGTATGTATATAAGTGTCAAGAAGGTACAAGGAAAATCAATAATTATGACAGGTTGCAAATCTTCTTATCAGCAGTCTGTCATGATTCATCGACCAATGTGTAAATGTGTTAATATAACACCTTTGGAGAGTTGAAACCTATTTGCAAATTTTCGAATAGGTCGAAACAATCGACGTTACGCCCGAACGAAATTTATTTAAAAACCAACGGCCGTGTGGCGTTTGTTAAACCAATGAAGTTCGATGGTGTGGGTTCAAACCCGGCTGGCACACTAACAAAAAACTAATTGGCTTTCGGATGAGACATTAAACTGAGGCCCCGTGAGACGGTGCTTTACACCGAGCACGTTAAAGAACCATGGCAGATCTCAGCAGTAGTCTCGTGATGTATCCTTGCACTTTCCACCGTAACAACTAACCGTCTTCTTGGGGTGTCGCTCACATGGATATGTGCTACGGAAGCCACCATAAACGGAAATACACACATGTTTGTTATAATATTCTATCTTTTAACTTGATTTAAAAGAAAAGTAAAATATTATCTTTTCATAGGCCATAAGTCAAGAGCACAACCATCTATAAATTGCAATAATCGTCGATTGGTGACCGATTTGTCTTTTCTACTCCTAATATGTTCATAAAAGTCACGTCGTAGTTATGACGCTTTGATTATCCATCAAGTATTCGGCGTATTCTGATTCGGGTTAATCTAATTATTTGGTTTCCAGTATGTCTGTTCTATTGTACAACAATTTAGAATACATCATCAAAAAGGGTAACAAAATGTAAAGTCTCAGAAAACGAATTGTGTTTTGGTCTGTCGACACCAAAACATCGCAAACAAAGGCTGAATAACTGTGTTTCACATTCTTTTGATTGCACAGTTTACACTGTACTTATTTCTATTATCACATGAAAAGGTAATATAAAGTCAAATCAAGACAAATTATTCAAATTTTATTGGATGTGATTGGATTCTCCAAACAAGTTCACCATTCAACAGGGTGTAAAGAATGCAAGTCATTCCTACTTGAATCTAGTCAATAACGTCTCGGGTCGCGCCTTCGGAATTAAGTAATTATGCTCCCCGAAGGGAGAGCATATAGCCGCCGTTTCGTCTGTCCGTAATTCCGTCCGTCCGTCCATTTCCACCTATTTCTCCATAACCCTTGGGCCAAATCAAATGAAACTTACCATGTGAACTCCCTATGATATAGTGATGATGCATCTGTGATGGTTTTTGGATTTGAGGCCTCGTCACGGGAAAAGGGGACTTAGGGTAAAAAACAGTTTTTCCCAAATTTCTCCTAGTCCAACAGTCAGAATTTAGTGAAATTTCATATTTGAGTAGCAAATCAGATGCGCTTTACTATAAACAATTTGAAATTAACGTAAAAAAAAAAAAATATCATGGAAAAAGGGGGCTAAATGTTTGTTACCTTACGTTAGCATGTAAAATAGTAATTCCGTCTGTCCATCCGTCCCCACCTATTTCCCCATAAGCCTTGGGCCAAATCAAATGAAACTTACCATGTGAACTCCCTATGATATAGTGATGATGCATCTGTGACGGTTTTTGGATTTGAGGCCTCGTCACGGGAAAAGGGGACTTAGGGTAAAAAACAGTTTTTCCCAAATTTCTCCTAGTCTAACTGTCAGAATTTAGTGAAATTTCATATTTGAGTAGCAAATCAGATGCCCTTTACTATAAACAATTTGAAAGTAACGTAAAAAAAATATCATGGAAAAAGGGGGCTAAATGTTTGTTACCTTTACGCTAGTGCGTAAAATACAGTTATTCTTTCATTTCTCCTAGTCTCATGCTCAGAATTTGATGAAATTTCACATTTCAGTAGCAAATCAGATGCCCTTTACCATAAGGTATTTGATATTTGTGTCTAAAAATATGTCATGCAAAAAGGGAGTTTAATGTTTGTTACCTTTATGTTTGCTGTATAAGATAACATCTTATTTGAGTCCTTGCAATCTGACCACAGAGCATATCTGCTAAAGTATAATAGCTATCAACTTGAAACCTTATGGGTGGATAGATCTTATGGAGGAGAAGTGCAGTGCACAAGAACTACAACTCTTGCTGGCATAATTTTGGAGTTATTGCCCTTTGTTATGTTTTATACTTAGATTTTGTTTGGAGCATATCTCCTAAAGTATGATAGCTATCAACTTGAATCTTTATGGGTGGATAGATCTCATAGAGGAGAAGTGCAGTGTACAAGAACTGCAACTCTTGCTTGCATAGTTTTGGAGTTATTGCCCTTTGTTATTTTTGATACTTAGATTTTGTCTGGAGCATATCTCCTTAAGTAAAATAGCTATCAACTTGAAACTTAATGGGTGGATAGATCTCATAGAGAGAAGTGCAGTGTACAAGAACTGCAACTCTTGCTTGCATAATTTTGGAGTAATTGCCCTTTGTTATTTTTTATACTCAGATTTTGTCTGGAGCATATCTCCTAAAGTATGATAGCTATTAACTTGAATCTTTATGGGTGGATAGATCTCATAGAGGAGAAGTGCAATACACCTGAACTACAACTCTTGTTTGCATAATTTTGGAGTTATTGCCCTTTGTTATTTTTATGCCCCCGCATTGATAGATCGGGGGCATATTGTTTTACTCATGTCCGTCTGTCTGTCTGTCTGTCTGTCTGTCTGTCCGTCCGTCTGTCTGTCTGTCCGACCGTCTGTCTGTCCGTCCGTCTGTCCGTCCGTCTGTCCGAAAACTTAACCTTGCCAATATCTTCAAGCCTATTCAAGATACAAAGCTAATATTTGGCATGATGATAGATCTCAATGATCCGCATCCGCTGGTACCAAAGTCAAGGTCATGTGACAAGGTCAAGGTCAAACGTCCGAAAACTTAACCCGAAAACTTAACCCTGCCAATATCTTCAAGCCTATTCAAGATACAAAGCTAATATTTGGCATGATGATAGATCTCAATGATCCGCATCCACTGGTACCAAAGTCAAGGTCATGTGACAAGGTCAAGGTCATCTGTCAAGGTCAAACTTTGAAAAAAAATGCCGTTACGGGGGCATTCGTGTTTCACAAACACATCTTGTTATTACTTAGATTTTATAGGAGGCAAATCTTTGACAGTACATAGAATCTTTGATCTATTAGGCTTCAGTTTACTATCAAGCTTTCTTGGCGGGGGATGTCCATGTCCAACATGGCTCTTGTTTTTGTGACAATGCCTTATTCGGGGAGCATAATCCGTCTCTGACGGCTCTTGTTTTTAATTTCATTTCTATAGAAAGTATTTAAGAGTAATATTTTTCTGCAAATTAAAGTCAGAGAATCCGATTTAAGTTAAATTGAATCTCTTTTCTTATTATTCATAATTTGTACAAGTTAAAGTAACCACGAACAAGGAAAGGAAAAGTAATCGGATATAACCAATACTCGGATATTCAATTTTGAATGGAACCAAAACGAATATTCGAATATATTTGAATATTCAAAATGAATATTCGAATATGAATTTTGCTATTTGTTCCCATCCCTACTTATTTCTCATCAGAATGACCTAAATGAGATATTTTTTAACATGATATTTTGAGCCAGAATTATCCCTGCTAAATATAAGAAAAATTATGCTCTACTTTCACACCCCTGAATTATAAATAGAATGTCTGCACATTGTTTATCTGTATCTGCCTGTCTGTCCATTCGTCTGTCTGCAGGCAAAATGATCTCATTTAACTAAATCTAATGAATAATAAAGAATTTCCAGCAAGAAATTTTGCTTTGAGATTTTCCTCTTATTTAGCCGGTTGTGATGAGATTTCTGTCAAAAAAATGAGAGTATGTCTCAATATCTTGCCCCAAAATAATCCCTGTTAACTTGCCACTAAACATCTTCCCATTACTTCAAACTTACAAGTTACAATGCTCTTATTTAGCATAAAGTTTCCTGTGATCAATACACCGCATTGAAGTTCAGGGTCATCTGATAAGGTCAAGGTCAATTATCAAGGTCAAACTCTTAAAAAAATGCCATTCTGAGGGCATTGGTGTTTTATGAACTCATCTTGTAAATACAGAAGATGATGTAAAGGTAGTGGACCAGTAATAGTTCTGCACCATTTCGGAAGTCATAAACTTTAACAGTGTTAATCAAGGTTTCCTAATGAATTCATTAGGAAACATTGGTTAACATTGTGAAAGATCATGAGTTCTGAAATTTTGCAGAACTACCATATTAAGGGTCCACTACCTAAACAAAATTCAATTATGATTGATCTTTTGCAGTGGTGTGTTTTGACGCCAAAATCAATTTTGATGATAATGCAGAGTACAGACAGAAAGAAATCTTTGCAATGGACGATTTATCTGAAACGGATCCTCGTGAAGTAGAAGCTACATTACATCATCTCAATTATATAGGATTGGATGGAAATATTGGATGTTTGGGTAGGTTTATAGGAGAAAGAACTGTCTTGAAAATATAGATTTGTCCTTACAGCAATTTATTTCACACCTAAACAATTTAGACAAATGACATCGTTTATTTTGCATCACATGAGAGTGAAATATCTAGATCCATATTGTACAACCAGAACGAGGCTGCCATGCAATACGGACTTTTTTCCAAAACGAGGCAACCTATATTGTACGATGAAAGCGAGGCAAGCTAAATTGTATAATGAAAGTGAGGCTGCAGTCCCGAATATAAATATTGCCAATTTTTGCGACTCTTAGAATTTATCAAACCTCTGTTCGGAGGTATTGAAATAAGCTGATCTTGATGAGATTCTTCATTGTTTGCATTGTTTAGTTAGTAAAAGAAGAATGCAAATGACAAAGAGTCACAAAACTATTGTTGTTTCTTTATTTAAAATATCCTTTGTTCACATGCAAATGTAGATTTCAAGCCACATCAGGTAGTCAATCTGTTTTATGTCAGTTACTTACATGTATTATGATCATTGACACTTGAAATAAACATTTCACATGAATTTCTATTTTTAGAACAATTGTTTGTTACAATTTCATCATGTTCATAGTAGCTTCCATTTGACGCCCTTTTTTGGGTCTATTCCTTTGTCTCTCTCAAGTGCCATAAATCGTAAATTGTGGAACTTTCAGTGTATGGTGTGTAATAAAGATGTCATTTAACATTATCGAATACATCATTGGATTGTACCCTGCAGAACAAGTCTATATTTTGACTCGCCTGTCAAATATAGACTGGTTCTGCAGGGTACTCATCCAATAGAATTCAGTTTTGTACTCGATAATGTTTAATAACCTCTTAATATTAACTAGGCTAGATTGGTGTTCATTTTGTATGTGCAAAGCCAAATCATAGTAAATACAGCTGCTTCAAGCATGTTGTCAGTGTTTTTGTATTCAATAAACTAACAATATACTTGATCAAAGAGTTCCATTTCATTTTTCAAATAATTTTGTTCAAAATGCATAAATAAATAAAGGGACACACTGGGATAATACTATTGCTCTATCATCCCTATATCTACCCACAGTACATGATTAATCATTTTGTCAGACCATAGATATTTCAGTAAATGATGCTTGTTTAGCCATGGCCACTATGGATATTATCAAACAATTTAGAGGGGAAAACCTGATAATTTCCTTAATGGATGTTTGGGGGAGAACCTGCCAACTTCTTAGATGTAGGGGGCGGAGTTACAGAGAAACAAGTCTATAATCTAACTTTACATGGATACTTCTTCCATTTCAGTAAATGGCGCTGGTTTAGCCATGGCCACTATGGATATTGTCAAACTATTTGGGGGAGAACCTGCCAACTTTTTAGATGTAGGGGGTGGAGTTACAGAGAAACAAGTCTATAATGCATTCCATATTCTAACAGCTGATGATCATGTAAGCCATATATATATATACTTTTTATTGAAGACAGGTTTACCTGTCTTTCAATATAGGGATCGTCGCCATCGGATTTTGATAACAAACCTACGTGTGTCATTACGCTAAAAAAAGTAGACCCATTCATAAAAATAAACGCGGCAAAAATAATCAATAGTGTAGCAATATACCGTAAAATTTTGGTGCTGACCTAAATTCTGGCCGGGACCTCGGGGGAGTGAACACGTGATCTATGCAGAAGTTGCCTGCAGAAACGTGTTTTACATTCGTAAGTGATGCCGTTTTAGGGCGTTTTCGGCTGCAATCTTTTTCACTTGCTCCAAATTTTCAATTGCATCCTACAACTGTTTTTATGCATAGCATTGGCAAGCTATTTTCAGTTCCCCGTTTTAGACTCCCTATTTCTTGTAAAATTGTGTGTCCTTAAGGTTGCTTTATTTATCCGTCTCCCGGGCCTGTCGTAGTGTAAATGGATAAAAACTAAAATAGCACAAGGCTATTTGAATAAACTCGTAAACCCTTGGAATTTCCTAGGTTTGAATTTTTACTTGGATTTACGGAGAAATTTCGATGGCTTATCAAATTACTTTATTATTAGGCTTGTTTTGTCTATCCATATTGTACAGCATTCGGAACATCACTCGGTCATTTCCGTAAACGGCAACAGATCGTGATCGTGATATTCAGTCGGCAATCATAGAGCGATCTCCGAAGTCTCAGATCTATTTAAGGGCCAACTTATTTCTCGCCCGCTTTCGGGTCGGGTGTAGACTCGTCTCGCTGTCGAATATTAGAATAGCCTGTTCTAGGCTATTCTGATAGTCGATATGTGGACCAGTCTAGAGCTGGTAGCCCGCTTTCTGAGAGATATTCTGATATTGCGGGCAACAGTACCCGCCCGGGGTAAGAAATAAGTTGGCCCTAAATGTAGGTTACGGAATCGGCCGAGTTGTGACGAATGCGTTAGATTGGCCGAGTGGTGTTCCGAATGGCCAATACAGAAGTACCACGCATGCGCGACCCCGGTTTGAGTTTCCGCTTTTGTTTTCGACAATTTTCTGACAATAACAAAAACTGTTTTGGAAACTGGAATGGATTTATTTGTAACATTCTGGAGTGGACTTTGAAAGAATTCTACTCAAGGTGATAATTGCTGAAGTCGGGATTTCATTTAACGATCTGTCATTTTGGCAGTTTTGTCAAAATTGATAGTTCACCGGATAGTTCAATCCGAATCTTGATCTAGAAAAGCAGTCCCGTGGAAAAGGCCTGAAAGGTTAGTTGTCTTAACAGGTTTATATATTATTTTGTAGTAAGAATAATTTTCTACTAAGTAAGACCATATGCAAGGAGAATAACCTGAAATGGAGATCGAAATATCTCAATGGAAAAATAGAAATAGAATATTTCACTCCTGGAAGAAACTAAAATGGTATTCATTAAAAAAGCCACAGCTATTGTACGGGAAAATACTTCTTCTTGGTATTGACTTTGACTAGTAAAAGTATAAGAATATTGGTGTTACTTTCATTGCTTCTTCTATGTGGAGATAATTAGTCAAATCCTGGATCAGATAATAAATGTAAAAGAAATTTGAACAAATTTCCAATTCAGGGCAATATTCACCATGGCAATGAAATGTTCAGCTCTTCATCAAGGGGTAAGCAATGTGTGTCATGTGGATTAACATTTTATTAAAGATATTTACACATCCACTTAATAAGTTTGACTGGAAAAAAATCGGATTTGGATCATATTGGATCGCTGGGGATAATCTATACAATTTTATAAAACAGGGTTGCAATAATTCATATGAGTTTTTAGAATACAGGAATTGCAACCATATTTCTGTTGGTTAAATGAATATTTTTCATTTAGGATATTGAAAACTTACACTTGGGGATGAATAGCGATTATAAAGGCAGTTACCCTCTTGTTAAGCTTGAATTGGCTAGAGGGATAGGTTTATCTGGAGGTGATGAGTCTTCAAAGTAAAGCATATTCATTTGTTAGGAAGGTGCAGTTTCCATATGTAACCATCAATGATTGTTTTAAATTTTTGATTCCCACTCAAGAGATCTTCTCAAAACGCCACAATTTTCATTCCAATTGTTAATATTCAGTCCTGTCTTCAATTCAGGCCTTTCAGGCCTTTGATTTTTAAGGGCTAAGCACAGGAGTGTACTAATTGTCTATACATTGTATATACGCTTAGTACAGTTTTGCACTGAACCCTTGATTTGTAATCTGAATGTGAATTGATTGAAAGAATATTTTTAGCTCGACAATTCAAGGAATAGGGGGGCTTTTCCAGTCAGCTGGGCGCCAGCTTAATGCTTTGGTTAAGTTTTTACATGCAAGTGTTTAAAATTTTTGTTTCTACCGAAGCTATTGCTTGGAAACTTAGCACATGCTTCTGTAACCATAATATCAGCCTCTAGACAAAGATTCATTATTCTGATATTGTACTTAGTGGAATTTTAACCCTTTTCAGACTTAAAAATTCCTGGTTAAGTTTTTACATGCAAATGTTGTAATCAGTTATATCTCTATTTCTACTTAAACTTATGCTTGAAAACCTAGCACATACTTCTGTAACTATAATATCAGCCTCTAGACAGAGATTCTTTTCTCTTGACTTTCATTAAATGGAAATTTACTGTTACTATCTAGCACATGGAATAGTTGAGCTTTGCTGTCCTCTGACAGCTCTTGTTTGAGATTCCTGAAATACATAAAGCATAGGGGAAAGTTTTCAAAAAAGGCCTCTTTTTCCATGACATAGGATAGTATCACAAAATCCTGACTACCCCATTTCCTTCAGGAATTTTTTGAGACTTCTTCTCTAATTTGAAATGAAATTCCTCTAAACAATCATTATATGATTATGTAGAGGAATTTCACTTCAAATTAAGGGAAAAGGGCCTGCAAGACATCAATTTTAAAAAAAAAAAATAACTCAGAAAATACATACTAAATAAAAGCTCCCTGACCATGTTATGTATAGCTCCCGGGAGTGTTTATCATGAGAAATAGGGTATATGACCATGGTCACATGATGCAGAACATTCTGTGAAAGTTTCATGCATTTCCATCCATAAAATGAGGGAAAGTTGTGTAAACAAGAAATGGACAAATGGATGGATGGACAGACAAAGAATATGATACTGATATGCGACCACAATAGCAATTAACAATTCCAATTTCTCTTAGAGGATTTAATATTCAGTGCTCATATTTGGGATGCTGATAAATCACATTGACACACATCTGCTTCATACTTAGTTCAAGATCATTTGAAAAGGTCATGGTCATCTATTCGAGGTCAAACTTGTGAAAATTTGCTGGCTCCTTTGCTTTATTGTTTTAAAAACACATCTTGTGTATGATTGTGCACAATTTTGTCCCATTAGAAAACTGTCTAAAATAAGAATGATATTTTCTTTCTAGCTTGATGAAAGTACCTCAAAAAGGAATTATACAAAACTAAAATCTAATCACACTTGTCTGGTAATGTTGACTCATTGGTCCAGACTTCAATTTTCACATCTTTGCCACTTACCCATTAAGGTAGTGGAACTGTAATAGTTCCTCAACAATGAAGAACTCATGAACTTTCACAATGTTAACCAAGGTTTCCTAATGAAAATTGTAAGGAAACCTCGGTTAACACTATTTTTAAGTTTATTTCTTTCAAAACGTTGTAAAATTATTACCGGTCCACCACCTTAAGCGTCAAGCCAAAAGGGACCATTGGGGTAGTGCGATTAGTGTCAACCCTAGTCAGACTGCGCAGACTGACTAGGGTCGAAACTTTTGGCACTTTACTTATTTTCTGAATCTAGAATAATCAATCTAACTTCCTATGAAAGAATTCTTTGGCCTATACTAAGCTTAAGTTCAATCTTTTTTTCAAATATCTATTTTACTGAGTTCCAAGTTGGTCCCTTTTCATGTGATTGGTCAAATTTGATTTGTATGACTCACCATCATGATTTGTAACATTTTCAGGTAAAGGCCATTCTTGTGAATGTATTTGGTGGAATTGTGAATTGTGTTACCATGGCAAATGGAATCATCAAAGCCTACAAGGATGCTAATATATCTATACCAATGGTTGTTAGATTAGAAGGTGTGCTTTAAATTATCATAAAAAAGTTTAGAACTGTACATGTATTGCTGATCGGGACTCTTTCCTGCTGTACACAGGCCACCATCAAGGTGCAGTTTGTAGCGCATTGGACTATCATTCAAAAGGTCCCAGGTTTGACTACCAACAGTGATGCTCATCCTTTTAAGCTCTACTATTCGTAGAATAGGGGGGGTGGTGGTGGGGGGGGGGGGGCTATTCTGGTAACCTGGGTGTCGGCGTTGGTGTCGGCATAATGCTTTGGTTAAGTTTTTATGTGCAAGTGTTTAAATTCTCTGACCTTAATATCAGCATCTAGATGAGGATTCTTTTCTCTTGACTTTCATTTAAAGGAATTTTCAAATGTCAAAATTGATTTGCTGTTCCTATCCATCACTTGGAAAAGGCGAGCTTTGCTGTCCTCCGACAGCTCTTGTTGACTAATTCTCTTACACCAAGTTGTTGATAATCATAGACCTATGTGGGATAGCAGCTTGAGGCTAGGAAAGGATGTTATGGTAGTACTAGTGTGAGAAATACCAGGAATTCATTGTTCGGTGCTCCAGCCACTGCTAGTAATTTAAAGATTGTTAAAAGCTGTGTAAAAACCCATTTAAACAAACAATCAAATCCTGCTGTGCACAAAACTTTGTTAGACGAGAAAAACAAAGATCAGACTGCATAGACATGCTGTCTGATCTTAGTATATACTGCCTGGATTCTACATGATTATTGTTGGAAAAGCTTGCTTCAGAATGGTTTGAATGTACCCAAATTTGACAATATGTTGGCATCAAAATCATAAGTCAGCCAGATAAGGGTTAAGGTGTTATATCAATTAACCCTTTAACATACAATTGTATTGTCCTATTTAGCTCACACATACACTAAGTTCTGTATATTAGTCCTTACTAAAATTGGAGGTTAGTAAGGGTTGTACAGGCCCACTATTTGTCTCTCACCTATGGGTTGATAATTGTAGACCTTTACGAGATAGCAGCTGGAGGTTAGGAAAGGGTGTGATGGTTGTACTTGTGAAAGAAATACCAGGAATCCATTGTTAGGTGCCCAAGCCGCGATATCCATTGTTAGGTGCCCTAGCAGCGATTTAACTGAAAAAAATGTTGAAAGCGGCGTAAAACTCCATTCAATCCAATCAAATCCAATGTACAGGCCAATCATCCCAAACCAGAGGATCAGTTTTGATCTACGGAAATTAGAAAGAAAGCAAATGTTGGAATAAGAAAATTCCCTTACAAAGAATGGTCATTGGGAGTAACTGATTATTATCAACGGAAGTTACAACACGATTAAACCTTATGGATGGCCTTGAGTCTGTTATGTTAATTTAAATGCTGTTCATGACATATTTTCTTGCTTTACAAAGCAGACAAAATAGACTAAGTTCAGTCGGATCTTAGCCTGCACATGTACAGCTTTCTTTCTACTTAATGATTGGGTGAAAAAAGCTTGAGCCAAACTGTATCAATGAATATTGCAATTCATTTGAAACTGAATTTAGATTCAGCAGGTTAAGGGTTAACTCTTTTCTGTACATTACCAAGAATTTACTTTTTTGTAATTTTATGCTTAAGAAAAGATAAAAGACTAGGAGAAAAATGCTTGAAACAAGCAATTTCTCCTTATTCCGCAGTATTATTTATACATAGGATGATTGTTTTTACAAATTACATCCTTTTTTATTGCCATCTGCGTCCTTTTAAAATTTCGAAAAAAAAGGGGAAAGATTGACAAAGTAAAATAAAATTAAAAAGATCTTTGGAGGATCCTTCCTGACACGGGTGCCAGGCATTATATTGAAACCTTCTGAAGCAATGCAGAAAGGGAAGAGAGGTTATCATGCAACAAAGCCTGTACTGACCTGATATCACCTGCCTGATAATTTAAAATGATATCAGTCTTATTTTAGAAACAATGCATATGCATGATCATAACCAGAATGACTTTCACCTGAATTTTGTTCCTTTTTAAAAGGTATCTTAATACTTTAAGCCCTGAAAAGTGATTGCATGATAGATAGAAGAACACATTGGTGTCTTAAATATCAATGTTATCTAGTCTTAGCTGTTAGAAATTATGATGACTCGGCATAGCCTAGTCATGATGAATTCCCCCAACCTTGACCAGATAACATATTCTATATATCGTAAGGATTATAATAATTATTTGTTTATTTATGATTTCGAGATAAAAAAAGATACAAACCAATTATATTGCAGGTAACAATGCAGCACCAGCCATGGAAATCCTCAAGAACAGTGGTTTACCAATAACAGTGGGGACTGATATGGAAGATGCAGCACAGAAAGTTGTCAGCTTGTTACCGAAATAAACATTGCAGGAAGTTGTCAGCTTTGTACCTAAACAACATAGCTCTCTTTACAGGTTTAGATTAGAGTGGGCAAATCATTTCTGAAATTTTTATATCTAAATGAAATCCAATGTTGTGGGTACTTGTTTCAACGGTCTTGACAAGAAGATGCAAATGAGTACTTACAACATTGCGTAAATTGCAGTATTGATAAATATGATAAATGATATCTCCTCAACCTTATCTGTGGATATCCTCCAATAACACTGGTCCTGTTGACTGGAAGAAATTCTACCCTAACATTGTTTTTTTCTCACGGTAGAACCAAATGTGAGACTTAGAAAGACAATTTCACAGAGAACCCACAACAAAGGGTTTTAGTAGCATTATTAGAGCGTGTGACTCATCAGATGAAATGGGACCATCTGGGAACTTCATAAAAATTTATTTTTTTTGAAAAAGTGATTGGTCCTGGTATCACACTCTGCTTGCAGTTTTACTTATTTTTGTGGGGGATGTAGGGTGACACTATATTCAGACTGCTTAATTTTTTTCCCAAGAAGTGGCAATTTGTGTGAAAAAAGATTTGAATACTGCAGGATACGGTTTAGTATGATTTTGTTCATTGCCAAATTACCTTAAAATCATGTGTTCAATTTTTATTATGTCAGCCTAGCATTCAGGATGACTAAACAGTGCCAACTGTTTGCAACTTATACCCTACTTTGCATGCAAATGCAAGTGCAAAGCAGGGTATAATTTGCAAATATTTTGCACCATGTATCCAGAATCCAGGGCAGGTTACCAGACAGTATTGCCATAGCAGTGTTGTTATAAGATGAATTAATTATTTAATCTTTGTGTCAGTTTGGTTTTTGTCTTTTTATGATTAGACACATTTAAGCCTTGGTTATATATATAGAGGATATTGAATGAGTGGTCATGGAATACCAAATTTATTAAACAAGTCATCTATAAACAAATAAAAACAAGGCTGTGCCGAGTTTTTATCTGTGTATAGATGACGACTTTAATAAATTCGGATTTTGATGAGCGCAAATTTTATATTCTATTTATAATATGGCCCGAATTTTGGTGATAGAATGAGAAAATTATGATATTTATCTATTTATTTTATTCCGCGAAACATATAACGCCGTTTGCAAAATGACGTCAGCAGATCCATTATGACGTCATTTTCCTAACAAAAATATTACGTTGTTTTTCGATTTTAGCTCATTTGCATAGTTATTCCACTAGTGTAATAACACCCGTGTAATATCAAAAATATTCATCGGGGATATTTCACTACGGCGGTCATATTATAAGTATTGTTATGCCACCCTTCAACAACATGGGGCTGTATTGCTTTGCTCATGATGGTTGGTTGATCCATCCAGCTTTTTGTCTGTCAGTAGACAAAACCTTGTCTTAGTAAAAAGCAGAGACAGAATTGAGATATAACCAGACAGCCACCAAAAATGACACAGACATCTTTTTCTAGGTGTAAATTATCCCTATTGATCTACAGATCAATCTGTCAAAGGTTAAGGTCATTTAAAGGTTTAACCTTGTCTGTATAACTTGTGACAGAATTTGGTCAGGGTCAACAAAATTAGCTCAGATATTTATTTCCAGGTGTAGATGATTCATATCAATTTTGATATTATTCTCTTAAATGTCAAAAGTCGCCTTGTGACCTTGAACTTTTGTGATATATAGGTAAGGGAATGACTGACTAAAGAGAAGACAAATCTCTTGTTATTCAATGTCCACTTCCCTCCTTAAAGCAGTCCTGTATTCGGTGCAAAACTGTTAGCAAATTATACCAAGTTTTGCATGCAAGTTCATGTGCAAAGCTGGGCATAATTTGCTAACAGTTTGCACTATTTTGTCATCTGAACACGGGGTTAATAACATTATTGATTAACTCACAGGCATTTATTTGAGTCCATGGTATTTGTTGGCTTGATTTCAGTACTTGCATTAGACACCCAACAACTTTTTATGAGCATATAGCAAAGACTTGAAGTAGCCTGGAGACCCACACAGGGCATTTCAATATTTTCTGATCATCAAAAAAAATTAATAAATTTAACATTAACCTTTACCTTTGATTGTTAAGGGACAGTACATTGTCAAGGTCATTTTGCAAGGTCAAATATGTTGAACATTTCTGAAAAATGGCAGTGTAGGGGAATTAACAGACACATTTTGTTCATTCATCATCTTAACGGCAGGAAACAGTTCAAAACAATGAAATCGTACATTTGTAATTTATCTGTGATTCGAATTATGTATATAATTTATATCAAATTATAATGCCAAATACATACATATAAAAACGTAGATTTGTTTTGTGTTTGCTTTTCTTAATTATAGGAGATGTAGTCCATTGCTAGATAAGAACACTTTAAATGATCAAAATTGAAGATATAAGAGGCAACAATTTTTGTTGTTGAAATTGTTAATTAATTAAAAGCTTTCTGGGTAGCATTTATCCCATTATTTGCTCACCTAGGTCCGTCGTCAATTGTCTTTTGTGTATTGTCAACTTTATTAAAACTTCTCCAGAACCACTTGGCCAATTTTAATGCAATTTTTCTCAGAGTATTCCTTGGGTGACTCTGTTCCAAAATCATTCACAAAATTCTGGTTGGCCCACGAATATAGGGGTGGCATTTTCTCACTTTGCAATCTTTGAATCACACCTTCTCCCAAACCTTTGTCTGAATGTTCTTGGTAATCCATTCCAAATTTTATTGTAAAATTTTGATTAGCATGGCTATTTTCAACTATGAAACCTTGACAGGCATTGGACCAATTTAAATGAAACTTTGCCAGAATGCTCCTTTGGTTACCTTTTTCAAAATTATTCATAACATTCTGATTTGACCATAAATATGGCAGGGTTGGTCATACTTTAACTTTGAGTTCTATGCATAGCCTCAACCATATCAACTGGACTAATATAATTCAGGTGAGCAGTCCCTTTTTTAGCTCACCTGAGCACGAAGTGCTCAAGGTGAGCTATTGGGATCGTAGAATGTCCGTCGTCAGTCGTGCGTCGTCCACAATTTCTTTAAACATCTTCTCCTCCTAAACCAGTTGGCCAATCTTGGTGAAACTTGGCAGGGATATTCCTTGGGTCAAGCTCTACCAAAGTTGTTCAAATAAATGAAATCCACCCTTAACTTTCCCTTTACTCTTAACAAAAAGGGTGAAAATATGAAATTTTTCAAAAATCTTCTTCTCTGAAACCAGAAGGCAGACAGCTATCATATTTGGTATGTAGCATCATCTAGTGGACCTCTACCAAGTTTGTTCATATTAAGACCCTGGGGTCATATTTGGGCTTTGCCTGGGCCCAACCCTTTTTACATAGAATCAAAGTACGAAAATATTTAAAAATCTTCTTCTCTGTAACCAGATGGCAGACAGCTTTAATATTTGGTGTGTAGCATCACCTAGTGGGCCTCTACCAAGTTTGTTCATATCAAGACCCTTGAATCATATTTGGGCTCTGCACGGGTGCATCCCTTTATCTCTTATGAGCACGAAGGGTAAAAAAACGAAAATCTTCAAAAATCTTCTTCTATGAAACCAGAAGGCAGACAGCTATCATATTTGGTATGTAGCATCATCTAGTTGGCCTCTACCAAGTTTGTTCATATCAAGACCCTGGGGTCATATTTGGGCTTTTCCCGGGCCCAACCCTTTTTACATAGAATCAAAGTACGAAAATATTTAAAAATCTTCTTCTCTGTAACCAGATGGCAGACAGCTTTAATATTTGGTGTGTAGCATCACCTAGTGGGCCTCTACCAAGTTTGTTCATATCAAGACCCTTGGGTCATATTTGGGCTCTGCACAGGTGCATCCCTTTATCTCTTATGAGCACGAAGGGTAAAAAAATGAAAATCTTCAAAAATCTTCTTCTATGAAACCAGAAGGCAGACAGCTTTCATATTTGGTATGTAGCATCATCTAGTTGGCCTCTACCAAGTTTGTTCATATCAAGACCCTAGGATCATATTTGGGCTCCACCCGGGCGAAACCCTTTTTACATAGAATCAAAGAGCGAAAATCTTTTAAAATCTTCTTTAATCGATACCAGAGGGCACACTGCTTTCATTTTTGGTATGTAGTATCATCTTGTGGGCCTCTACCAAGTTTGTTCATATCAAGACCCTCGGGTCACATTTGGGGTCCACCCAGGTGCATCCCTGTTTACATAGAATCAAAGAGCAAAAAGGCATATCTGTCTTACTCTTCGCTGAAAACGTCTTCGCTGAAAACATTCCATGGTATTGATCTTAGGCAATTATCTTCTTTTTGACATCTGCCTATCTAATTAATGTGATGTCCCAGGGGTCATAGAGACTCAGGTGAGCGATCTAGGACCATCTTGGTCCTCTTGTTTATAACATACAATATCTTGATTCTCCAAAATGATTCCCATGTCTTCAATTTTGACAGGGATTCCCAATATACAATGTAAATGCGAAATAAAGGGATTTTTTCTGGTCGACCAGACAGTTAAAATGGCAATATTTTAGATTTGCCAAGGAATGGATGCACTTTTTACAACAAATAAAGATTATTATAGGTAAAGACTGTACACGGAAGAGTTATAGCATTGGTGTTGTTCTTGGCCATTCATCCTTTTTTTCTGTGTGCACATTCTCGTTTATGTACTGAAGTTCATAACATGTTTGTTGGATCATAACAAAACGCCAAGGAAACGTGAGAAAAGCAGTCCTTGGGAATTTCACTTAATACATTTTCATAAGCCGCCAAAGGTGGGCGTATATTGATATCACCTTCTCTGTACACCCTACTTTCAGTTATTTTTGACACAACTTCTTCAGTTATATAGACAGATTTGCACGAAACTTTGGCAGAGGGTTCCTCATTACATGACCACGAGCCTGCCGTCGCAATTTTGTGATGTGCTGTATCACGGAAAAAGGGGCCTTTGGTAAAAAAAAAATGCCATAGCGGTGTATTTTGTAGCTGTGGCACTCTTGTTGTTCACGTAGTAAATTCGACACAAATTAATGCTGTATGGACTGAAGAAGGTGTTTTTTTTTCCTATCATGCTTTCACTGTATATTTTTGCTGTGCATAAAGCCTTAGCAGATGGTATAGACTAAGATTAGTCTGCACAGTTGTGCAGTCTAATCTTAGTCTATACTACTCGCTTACTACTTACCGGTATTTATCGTGGGAAAACTAGGGCAAGACTGGGGAAATGTTAGAAGACTATGTGTGACCTGTAACGGGAAAAGGGACCAACTGGGAATTATGTTAAAAAATATTTGAAAAAGAGATTTGGTCCAGCATAGATCAACCAAAGGTCGAATTTCAAAAATTATTTCAACTGAAGGTAAATTTTTCATTCTAGATTCAGAAAATAAGCAAAGTGTGGAAAGTTTCGACCCTAGTCAGACTGTGCAATTAGCACAGTCTGACTAAGGTCGACACTTTACGCACTACCCAGATGGTCCCTTTTCGCATGACGGGTCATATATATTTTTGCACAAAAACACACTTTAATTTATCAGGATAAGGGTTAAAATCGGAGAAACTATATCCGGAAAAGCGCGAACTTTGGCCTTACTCCAGGTATGAACTGTTCCAAATTTGGATTTTCTGTGACCCTGTGCAAAGAGTCCAACTTCGGATTTTCTGCTTAAAAACCTGTTTATCCTTTAGTGTACACGCCAAAACATACGCGGAGGATTTTTGCGTTAACGGATACGCGAAAATGTAATCATGGTTTGGAAGTAATGTACGTACGTACATAAACAATCCTTCCTATTTTTCTGCTACCAAATGTAACTTTTATAGTAGTACATGTATATACGGACGTTTTTTTTTTCTTATTGACATTTTTTTTCTTATCGATATGCAGATATTCTGTAGGCGACTTGGAAGACTCATCCTTATGTACGACGGGAAACTCCTATCCAAGCTTTAGTATTTACGCAAAAAATCTTCGATTGGAGCTTTTGCGCCGGGGCGCAGAAATTCCAAATTTGGGACAGTTCATAACTTCCTTACTGAATTGACCGCGAATAAAGTACAAATGTGACTCACCTCGTGAAAAGGACCGTCTGGGAACACCGTGAAACAAACTTCTTAAATGCTTAAGATGCGATTTGATTCCGCAGAGACCAATAAAGTGGGACATCTCCCCGATAAAACATGTTTGGAGGTACATTTGTCATTGTTGATTCAGAAAATTATCTAAACATGAAAAGTTCGATTGCGGTCAACGTGCGCAGTCAGGCTAGCCCTGCGTTCAGGACGAAAACGTTAGCGAAGAGCTTTCGAAATGATACCTCTCTTTGCACGTATATGCACGTGCAAAGCGGGGTATCATCTCAAAGCGCTCGGGAAACGCATTTACATCCTGAACACAGGACAGGGCCGTTACTTTTTCACACTTGGTCCCTTTTTGCTCGAAGGGTCACAAAAACTAACGACCCGTTCTCCTGGAAAACTTGCCTAAACGACAATAAAATTGACAATCGACTTAAACTCCCAATTATATAAGAATACAATATTTTGTTATTCTTGAAACAAGAAAAAATATCATTCCCCCAAAATAGATAAATGCTTTGTCGTGTTTGTGTTACCATAGTGTCCCTCAATCCGATTTTTTTCACTGAAAATAATCAAAAAACCCTGTCTGTGTTCGTGAACATTTCCGAAACGCAAGACAATGAACTTAAACGACTATGTAAACAAAAACTAGACTTTTATTTTCAAAGACAAGCTTTAATTTGTTATTCCAATATTCATTAATACAATTGATTCTGGCGAAATGATCTAAATATAGGCCTATCTTGATTAATATTTATGACCCGCAACATTGCGGTCTCCAAATTAAATAGAGCGCATCACCGCTCCTTCTCATGAGCGTATTTCACGTGACCAATATCTCATTTACATATGTTACTGTATAAAGCATATTATGCGTTTCCCGAAAAAAACGACCTTTTGTTGATTGATTTGTATCTTTTATGTAACTCATCTTTCTTAAAACTTAATTAAGAAAAATCGTCCAATGAATTACGAAATAGCGATTTTTTCAACTCTAAACGCAGACAGGGGCTTTAAGAGAGAAAACATTGAAAATAAAACAAAAAATGCTTGTTTCAAGAATTTTTTGCTTTTTCTCGACGTTTTCTCTAATATACATAATTTCAGCGCACATAACATTAACGTCTGAAAATTCTTTTAAATTGGATGGGTCTAAAATGTTTTGGTTTTTTTTTTTTTTTTTTTTTTTTTTTTTTTTGGGGGGGGGGGAGCATCTAGGTTGGACAACTGAAATTACAAAATGCCGTCATTTAGACAGGTTTTCCTGGAGCACGGATCTCTATTTACGAATTCTCTCGTGTCTTGTCTGGTCTAGCTCTGTGTTCAGGATGACCAGACGGTGCAAACAGTTTGCCAATTATACCCCGCTTTGCACGCAAGTGCACGTGCAAGGCAAGGTATAATTGGGAAATTATTTGCGCCTTTTTCATCCTGAACGTAGGGTAGGTTCCTTGCTTGCTATTGTGTCAAATTATTTTCAAATTCATCATCCTTTGATTCCTATGTTTTCTGTCATGGTAAAAAAGTAGAATTCACCAGCTCTGTGATTCTGAGATTTTCTCTGCCTAGCGTCAAAATCACGTGCTCCATTCACTGGCTATCTTGCGCTGATGGGTCTCTAAAGTCCAATTTCAATTTGACATCGATGTTTGCCTATTAATCATTGGATCAATCATCCTATTGATCGATGATAAATCAATCTAATATGCCGTGTTCGATGGTCTTAATTGACATTAGATCAGATATATTTTTTCTATGTTTTCTGTCATAGTAAAAAAATAGAACTCATCAGCTCTGTGATTCTGAGTTTTTCTCTGCCTCGCGTCAAAATCACGTGCACTTTTCACCAAATATTTCGTGCTGATGGGTCTCGAAAGTCCAATATCAATTTGACATCGATGTTTGGGAAACAATCATTGAATCAACAATGCAATTGATCGATGATTAATCAATCTAAGATGCCAGGCTCGATGGTCTTAATTGACATTAGATCAAGGTATTTTTCCCCCTATGTTTTCTGTCAAGGTAAAAAAGTAGAATTCATCGGCTCTGTGATTATGAGATTTTCTCTGCCTCGCATCAAAATTACGTGCTCCATTCACCTAACATCATGTGCTGACTGGTCAATAAAGTGCAATATCAATTTGGCATCGATGTTTGGGAATCAATCATTGAATCAATCACCCAATTGATTGATGATTAATCAATTTAGGTTGCCCCGTTCGATGGTCTTAATTCTTACTTAATTTTAAGTATATTTTTCCACAACCTTTGCTTTTATTTCACCCTGATGAATTCAAACAAGGTCCTGTAGCAAAAAATACTACCAACGAAACCAACAACAATGATAAGAAATATATCATAATTATAATCTGCAACTTTCGTACTGTTGTAATATGGAAAATAATATGTAAGTGTATTAAAATATCATTGTTATCTGGTCGAGGCTGGGAGAATTTATCATGATGAGGCTCTGCTGAGTCATGATATTTTCTCACAAAATAAAACTGATTAGATTGATGTTTTAAAATACTTATATTTTATTCCTTTGATCATGCATAATTTTCAGCACCAAACTATAATTAATTAACCATTAAGACTCAAAGAAAAATCAGATGAAAGTGAATGTAAATTGTTTCTAAAATTGGACTGCCTGGTGTCATTTTAGGTTATCAGGCAGTTGCAATGTGGTCAATACAGGCTTCACAGTATGATAAAAACTCATTCCTGTTTTACAAAAAAATCTAATTATATTCTAATGTAATGTTTTCTCAGGCTGGGCGACGATGTGAGTCCTCGAAACAGACAACTGCATATTATATCAATGTTTCTCATAACTGCTACATTTTTTTTTTTTTTATTATCGTAATCGGAATCATGTGCGACGGCTAAAACTTTGTGACTGCAATATAGTAAAATAGCTTCACTACTGTTTGTTCCGGTCAGCCAACATCAATATATAATTATAGGATATATAAAGAACCGCCGAGAATCTATCCCTCAAAAACGAGAGAGAAGAAATGGGGATGTGATGATGCACAGTTATTAACATCGTGAAATTGACATTCATCTCAATCAAAACCATATTAAATGACTCAATCGGCGCTCCATCCATTCATTCCAAACACTCACCCAAACCAATCAAAAACGCTCTGAAAATGATACCGGATCAACATCTACATTTAAAATAAAAATCGGTAGAAAAAATCCACGATTCCGGTGGCATAATTGAAATTTGTAAGCGTATTTCGCGTTCGTGAAGACATAGAAATCTATTCATTGAACCTGTATGCATATTTCATTAAAGGAAAGTAATTAATATCGCTAATTTTGCTCATTTTGAACAAAATTAGCGATATTGGATTACCAACCTTTTAATTTCACTCAAAACTCGTTTCACATTCTCATTCAATTTCATTCCAAAATTATTCTTCTTGTCAATTTCACGATGTTCTTAACTGTATGCTTATTTTTTATTTGTTTTGGTGGAAGGGATGTATAAAATACCTTTTTTTCTTTTCATCTATTTGTCCATATCGACAGCAATGTACTTTGATGTAAATAAAAGATTTTAACCTGTGCGTGACATTTCCAACAATTTCACATGTGCACAAAGCAAAGCCCCTGGCCAGTCTGTGCATTCGCCGCCAGTCTGACCAGATTCTTCACTATGTTCTCTGTAGATAGATAAGTTTTTACTCTCTTCGGGCTGTCAGTGAAAATTCTTCTTGCACGATATGTTTGAATAGATTGGTCAATGATTTCACCTTGAGCACATGTGAAATTGTTGGAATTGTCTCGTACAGTCTCATTTGATCTGTTATGTTTTCAACCATATTATGGTATGGAGAATTTGAGCGAGACTGTTTTCGATGTCCAATAATTTGGAAACTTTTATCAAAATAAATAAATAAATATTTTAAGAAACCATATAGATGTACTCTTGAAACTTACTCAGGATGTTTGCAGGGTCATAGGGATCATCACTTTTTTAAAATTGGGGCAATCCATCAGAAATAACGGGAAAGGGGTCCTTATTGGAATGTCACTTCGGAACTTCATTCTCTGCATTCTTGATAACGCGGTTTAGTCCACGGGTAATATATGGAGGAAAATCGTTTGTTTAAGTGTAAGATCGATTTATATTTCATTGAGTGAACAACAAAAGCTATATTTTCACGAGTGAAAATATAGCTTTTGTTGTTTCACGAAATGAAATATTAATCGATCTTACACGAAAAACAAACGATTATTCTATTTCTTTATTGCAAAAATGAGACAAAATGTGAAATTTCTAGAACATACTTTCGTGAAGCGCGTCATTTTGCACGTGGTTGTTATGCAACGTTTATTGTGGCGTCACTTATTTCGCCCCGCATAGATGACGTCAAATAGGATGAAATGCGCAAAAGCATGGTATAAGTTTTTGGTAATTTAATTGCTTTTGCGGTGAGATTATCAAGTGTTAATCTACCGTTATTTCTCGATAAACCACCGAAAAGCATTAAAGAAAAGATTCTCTTCGCAGAATGATTGTAGGGTCATAAGGATCGTCGTTGTAGAAAATTTGATTTATCCATCGGAAAACAAGGGAAAATAAGCCTTGTGATATTTCACATAAGAATTTCACCTATGGGAACTTTGTTTTTTCAATTTTAAAGTCTACAAATATCAGAATCCCTCGAAACTGTCACAGGATGATTGTAGGGTCATAAGGCTTATTGCTTTCCAAAGAAATATGGGATGATCCTTTTGATAACACGGGAAAATGGTTCTCAAGAAATTCTTGTTTACGAGATGAATTCCACAAATATTATCGGATTATTCTGATGATTTAACAGCATTATGGCACCTAGTTATGAGGTCTGTTGCTTTCGATATTGGGTAGGATCTTTCAGAAAGCAAGGGGAGGGGTCTTAAGGATTTCCAAAAATGTGACCCGTCATGCAAAAAGGGACAATCTGGAAAATCTGTGAAAATGATTTTTTTAAAAAAAATGTTTGGGTCCAACATAGGTCAACCATAAGTCGCATTTCAAAATTTATTTCACATGGAGGTAGAGTGATCATCATAGATTTAGAAAATTAGCAAAGTGCGCAAAGTTTCCACCCTAGTCAGTCGGCGCAGTCCGTGCAGTCTGACTAGGGTCGACACTTTGCGCACTACCCAAATGGTACCTTTTTGATGACGGGTCACGAGTAATATTGGATTCCCCTGAAACTTTTACAGGATGACTGTAAGGTCGCAAGAATCATCGCTTACGAAAACGGGGACAACCATTCAGAAAACACATGAAAAGGGGCCTTATTCGATTTCACTGAATGCAATCTTGTTTGCACAGTCAATGCCACAAATAGTAATAGATTCTCTTGAAACTATCTAAGGGTGATTATAGGGTCATAGAGATCGTCGCTTTCGCGAATTGGAACAGTACTTCAGAAAGCACATGAATCTGAAACTTTTCATACCCTTTCTCGTGGTGTTATATAGAAAATAATATGTAAGTGTCTTAAGATATCAATGTTTTCTGGTCGAGGTTGGGAGAATTTATCATGATGAGACTCTGTCGAGTCATGATATTTTCTCGCAAACGAGATCTGATAACATTGATGTTTTAAGACACTTAAGTATTATTCTATTTATCATGCATCATTTTTCAGTAATGAATTATAATAAACCATTTAAAATCTTGTTTGCACATTAAATGCCACAAATAGTAAATGATGTTCTTGAAACCATCTCCAGATAATTGGGTATATATGGTGTATCATAGAATTGACAATACGTGAAAGGGGGCCTTGTCGAATTTCATTTAGAGCAATCTTATTATTGTTATTGTGATAAATTGAAGAAATGTTATTGCATATTATTGATATTAAATCAATATGATTTATTCCTAAAATTTAAGACAAACTTTAAAAAAAATAGATGGTCAGTAAAGCATATCAGGCCCTTATGGGCATTTTTTGTATTTTTTATTATTTTTTATCATCGTCCGAACAGTTTTTTTTACGGTCGCAGATAGATAACGAACTCAAAGGCTCTTTTTTTCTGAGAATTCCTCTACCCCGCGTCAAAATCACGTGCTCCATTGACAAGAAATCTTGTGCTGATGGGTCCCTAAAGTACCAGATCAATTTGACATCGATGTTTGGGAATCAATCATTGAATCAATCATCTAACTGATCGATGATTTATCAATTTATGATGCCAGGTTCGATGATCTTAATTGCGTAATTCGAATTATTCCCAACACCCTTAGTTTTTCTGCCCCAACAAGGGTAAAGTTACAGTTTCCAAAACATAAATTACGGAGATATAAATATATTAAAAATCGATTTGATAATTGAACTGAAAAGAAAAGGCCATGTTATTCGTCCTTACATAAAAAAAACTATTAAACCCTGAAATTTTGCGTTGTTTCAAACAATTAGCCCAACATTTCAATCATTCAAGGTCAAGTCTGTCTTTTAATAATTCAGTAGAGTGCAAACGATAGAAATGTTCGGTGTCGATGTACTTATATTATACTGCATTTTGTTTAATATGAGAAAAAATGCTTAGCGTTTACAAATATTGCCCCTCTGCACATGCAAAACTAATTACCATGTGTAAACGTTCATAAACGTTTTTGAATCATGAACATTCTTCAGTTCTTAATGGGTTTTTTCTGTTTCTAAATAAATGGTATCAAAGAGAGCCTCAAAAACATTTTTCAACTGCAATTATCGTAGACGATATTTAACAAATATATAAACATTATGCATTTCTCTTTTTTTATCTCTCATATTAAAGACATATAAAGGTAGTCACTTACGGAAATACTGTCTTGAATATGAGAAATGTCATAAAAATCTATCGTACATTTTTTTCTTCATTTTTTGGTAATGGTTAATGGTAGAAAAGGGTAAGTCCACTATAACTGATTGATGTATAATGTGTGAACAATTAAGTCGTTACCAAACTCGTCAAAACTTTGATGATTTCAATCATCCTGAGCTAATTTCATAATTTTGACCCAACACTTTCACACCTTTCCGAGTTTGATGAGGTGTGCACAAGTTTTCAATCATTGTCACTAAGTTTGACCAAACATGCCGTAAATGAGAAATGACATGGGAAAGAGAGAAGGTCTTTCGTTTCTATATAAGCAGAACATTTCCTAGGTTTTGTCAGAACACAATTTTTCTCTGTACTGAACAACATCTAGATTCCAACCTCGAGTAAATATAAAAGAGGCTGAAAATGCACGAAAACGTAAGTTGAATTTTACTTTGTACTCTTAAATCTTTGATTATGTTGCAATGGTAAAAAAAGCTATCATTAACACGATTAACTACGATTACGCACATTACGCAATTGCGTACTACATATACCTCCCATTTCCAAAAATATCGTTGAGGTTTTGATTATTCACCAACGCTCAATTCACATATCGCCTTTATTCTATAAATTCTTTGGTGGTAGCCTTCTGAGTGCATACAAATTTCAAAATCCTAGTTACGACTGTGTAAAAGGTTTAAAAATGTATGTTTCCATTTTAAAATTTATCTGGTGTATGTTATTTTTATGATAACAGATTTAAGTTAGAATGTTTACTCTTTTTTTTTTACGTAATTTAGCTGTTTGACATTAGTTTCTTCTATGCTAAACCTTTTCTGATCCGTACAATTACTTTTTGTGGAAATTAAAATCTGCGTGCATATGATTAAAAAATAATTATAATGGTAAATGCTGTCAGAAAATCGTAAAATTTTCAGTTTCTCGGTTTATCTTTTTAAAATATCAATTTATATCCATTTGCAGGCTTTACAACCTATTGGCAATCGCCAGTTTTCAAGCTTCAACTACAATAGCAGTTATGGACCAAAGACGTCAGCCATTGTACAACCCATGTTTCCCAGTACTGCGACGCCAGATAAAGAGAACATACCAATGAAACCCATCACAGTATCACCAGTACTGCCGGGAACCGCCAGTATCACTCACAACGTGACGCGCATGCTCCAAAATGACGTCAGTTCCTCTAGACGCAGTCCCAATGGCTCTGAGTCCAGATATACGCCGTATACCACCGCGCATTTCTTGTCCTACAGACAAAAGATGTTGAACAGAACAGATGCTAACAGATCAGCAAATTCTGAAGGTAGGTTTTACATAAGAAATCCGAAATCGTTGACTTTGAAAAATCGAATTGATTTGTAGGCCTACCAAATATGCGCCATCTCTGTATCAATAAGTAATATTCAACCGTAATACGATTTCTTTTATAAGAAACCTATACATATAAAAGGATTTTGTAAATCATTGTAATAGAACATGATCCTGTGCGTGATATATCCAACAATAATACATGCACTTGTTGATCTAAGTATTCATTGGTTCACATATGTGTATGTGAACCAAGATTTTCAAAGATCAACATGTGCTTGTATATTCGCTAGGACCTATCGTAAGATTTCATGTACATTTGATTTTTTATAATCACACGCATTCACTCTAATATCTTTTCTTCCAGAACTCGTGAATATCTCAAGAAATTCTCGAAAATGTCTAATAGAAAACTGCGGTTGTAATAGATTTAAAAATTGTATTGCTGTATTTTTTCGCAGATGATTCCATGATTGACGTAGAAAACGACAGCCACGAGCACCTGCGTTCCAGCGACATGCCCAGCTTCACCGATACATCTCTATCAACACAGGGATCCAGCTCTCCACAATCGAATGGTTCCTCCAGTTCCCCTTCCGGTTCATCCAAGTCATCTCCCTCGTCAACCGGGGAACCAGTGACGACACCAGACTCCGAGTCCAAGGTTCAGAAGAAGAAGGTCAGGACGAACTACACCAACGAACAGGTCCAGACTCTACTGAAGATCTTCCATGAGAACCCTTACCCCGACTCTGAACACATGGAGAGGATTGCTCTCGATCTTGGTGTACCCGAAAACAAAATTAAGGTAATTTCTTTATTATCGACACTATAACGCAATAATTATGTTTAAATATGTTTTGTTCTCAAGAGTCAAATGCAATCTATCTTCGTTGTCAATGCCCTCTTTTAAAAGTGAGTCATCAAGTAAATGCTCAGTTCACAACGACACAGATGTCAGAACTAAACTTTTCGATAAGAACTATCCGTGTAGTTTTACTGCAAATCAGAAATAACAATAAGAAGCAAAACCACATATTCAATCGTCATATTCTACCTTAACATGTACATGGACGTTAATTTAATTCCTAAAGATTTTTCCTCGAAAGAAATTATACATGAGTATCGCCAATTCTCATAATTCATTTATTTTTGTATTCGATACACGTATATTACGATCAAGAACTAAGTGAATGTATTCCAACTCTTGCTTCATATATATTTATGTTCAAAATGTCTTCGTTTATTTTCAGATCTGGTTCCAAAACAAGAGAGCAAGATGGCGCCGACGTGTCAATGACAACATGTCTGGTTTCGCACATCCGTTCGTTCCCATGTCTCCCATGCTGTCTCCGGTCAACCCTTACGGGTTCATGCCATCCGGTCACATGATGACGTCATCACCACCACAAATGATGCCAGGATACCTTAACTACGCCATGCAGCCTCCATTCAGTCCCACCAACAACGCAGCAGCCAACAGTAGGGTACATCCGGCCTATCCACCGGTAGTGACGTCAGCAACTCAACAGTATCCGGCCACCAATACCTACCAACAATCGAACATGGCAGCCACGTCTTACCAAAACAGGACCTCACCAACCCAAACCGGCATGGTATCCCAACCTTACAGACATTTACAATATCCTCAGTTCTTATATCCACAGCAAAACAATCAGCTTGGCATATAGGTGTGCTCTATAACTGAGGATTAAGCGATTATTGTTATTTCTGAATTGAAGAAATGGACGATTCGAAAACATTGAAATACGTATTCAAACGCGTTTTCTAAATTCGTTATCGTGAATCCGCAGTGCAGATGAATGAAATGTTGGCAAATAGTAATGCGTGAACATGAGATAAAAAAAAAAAACTTGCGTTGGCAATTGTCGATTGATATTGTTTGCTTAAGTATACAAAGAATGGAAATGATTTCGTTTGCTAAATGTATATAGACACAAAACTTGAAGTAGTTGATCAGGTACCAATTTTTGTATCTATTTAAATTTATTCAAAATTGACCCTTGATCACTCACTTAGGCATCTATGCCTGCGATTATTCGCGCTGTGTATGAGCACTTTATTTGCGTCGGACAATATAGAATTGTCATTTATTTTCATATCAATATGTATTCATTTCAAGTGATTTTTTTCCCTGTAAATACGAGTTGATTATAATTTATTGCGTTGATTATAATTTATTGCGTTATGTAAAAATATGCTATTTCAAATGAGTTTTGAATCGATCATTTTTGTACAAAACATTTGTTATTTCATGAAATAATATATCTAAAACTAGATTTCGTCTTTTCTATTTTATGTTTTACCGAGTTCTATTCGCCCGGAATAAATTCCACGAACAACGCTCTTCCCATACATTGTTGCTCACCAAAAAAAAGATATATGAAAACATTGTGGAAAATGAAAAAAATGCTTGTGGCAAGCAATTTTTGAATTTTAAACAATGTTTTCTATCGGGTTTTCATTGTCTCAAACTCCTTTTGATTTTACCTTGAATTTAGATGCCTGATCTAGTCTTATTTGCTTTCGTTTGTTTAGGTTGTGGACCCGTAATAGTTCTGAAACATCTCGGAATTCATGTTATTTCACAGTGTTAACCGGGCCGCGGCAATAGCGCATTTGGTAGCGCGCCGGACTTCTGATCCAGGAGTCTATATTCGTACGGGTTCGATCCCCGGCCGCGGCACTTATCCTTTCCGACATTTGTCTTCCACCAATGGGTAGATAATCGTAAACCTGTGTGGAATAGCAACTGGAGGCTAGGAAAGGGATGTGGTGGTAGTACTGGTGTGAGAAATACCAGGAATCCATCGTTAGGTGCTCCAGTCGTCGCGATATAACTGAAAGATTCTTGAAAGCGACGTGAAATCCCAATTCAAATCAAATCAAACAGTGTTAACCGGAATTTCCAAATTAAATCATTAGGAAACCTCGTTTAACACTGTTTCATTTCATGACTCCCGAAAGTTGCGGAGCTATTAAGGGTCCGAAATCTTCAGTTTGGCTCTTTCTTCTTTTGTGAAAAGTGAAAAAAGTAACGCTCATTGTCAGACTCCAATCCGACCGAACGCGATTTTAATTAACTTATGACACCGTGAAGTTCCAACTCCCCCTTTCTATACTTAACCATTTTCTGTTTAATCCCTGCTTTTTACGTGCCTGTGATTTTATGATTGAGAAAACATTGTGAAAAAAAAGAAGAAATTGTTTCTGACAAGCAATTTCTTCTTTTCCACACTATTTTCTACCCTTCTGAATGGTTATTTTTCATATTAAATCCACTTTAAATTTTCGTCTGCAAAACCTTTTAATTTTGACAGGTCCAAAATTTTGTAAAACGGGAAAGGGTTAAACCCTTATTCTGCTGAATTCAACATATATCAAAGAAAAGGCTATTAAAGAGACGAAGAAATTTTTTGTTGATTTTCTTGAGGTATGAAACTTAAAACCTAATCACACCAAATGATAATTAAAATTTGGGATTTAAGTTTCATACCTCCGTGAAATTAACAAGTAATCTCTTCGTATATCTTACGATTTAAAATCAAGAATCTATAAAGTCAATCAAAATGAACGAACAAAGAACACTTTATTCACTAAGAATTCAGAAGGCATTTTACCCATTTGGAATTCACAATTACAGCATAATTATACACTCAATATGACGGACAACAATGACAAATTATGATAGATTTTAATTTATAATTTATCCACACTGCCCATCTAACCCGAAACCAAAATCGACAAGAAGGACTTCAAGTGGACTTACAGGAACAAAGCAGTAAGCGATGTTTTAAGGATCAGAAATAACGTATCTCGGTGGTCAAAACTAAAATTGAATTATTGATATTTCAACAAGCCCTGCGTTCAGGATCACAAAACGGTGCAAACAGTTTTCCAATTATACCCCGCTTTGCAGGCAAGCGCGTGTGCAAAGCGGGGTATAATTTGAAAACTGCTTGCACCTTTTTATGAACTTGAACGCCGGGAAGTTTCCATTAAAATTAAATATAAAGTAGATACCATTTTGAAATGTATCTCTTCAACATAGGATAAGCATAGTAGAAAATCACTTTCATTGGCTGCCATCTTGTATTTTGGCGGCCATATTATATTTCTATTTCGTAACAGAACCAAGAATATATCTTAAGTCCTACATGTACCCTTCTGCAATTTAGATATCATTTGGATCATTTTGAGTCATTTCCTAATCACAAAGGATAAACATTATGGAAAAGGTACTTATTTGGCAGCCATTTTAGATTGAAGCAGCCATCTTGGATTGCCCAATGATGCCAAAGTGGCATCAACCGGATTTCATATCTGGATGATCATAGACGCTATTGCAAGGTCATGCACTGGTGCTGCCGGACTAAGACAGTGTAAGACTATAATCAGAACGCATGCTAATGAAGGCTGATCTTGGGCTATACTGACTACCAAAACTTTATGAACAGCAGGGAGATGCAGTAATAAATGTGACCCGTCACGCGAAAAGGACCATCTGGGCAGTGCGTAGTGTCTATCCTGCGCAGACTGACTAGGGTCGAAACTTTTCGCAATGTCCTTATTTTCTGAATCTAGAATGATCAATCTACCGTCAGGTGAAAGAATTTTTGAAACGCGACCTCATGTTGACCTATGCGGGACCCAATCTCTTTTTTAAATATTCAATTTACAGAGTTCCCAGATGGTCCCTTTTTGCATGACGGGTCACAAATGTTTTAGACTTATTTTAAAGTGTGGTCCCTTTTTGGAATGACTGGTCACTTGATGTGGCAGCATGATTAAGGTCGACCGTGAAATAATTTCTACAATTCAATAATGGGTTACAAAATATTTTTTTAAAAAAAATGATACAATTAAAACGAAGAATATATGCATATCAACGAAGACCTTAATAACACCATCGTATGATTCTATGAAAATCTGTTCTTAGTACTCCACCGGTGACTTTTTGTATAGGATTGTTCGCTAACGTCCGTCTGTCTCTGTGTGTCGCTTTTTGATCCGAAGCATATCACCTAAATCATAAGCGAATGCAACTTCAAAATTATTTCCCTTTTAGATCACAATGAGCAGAAGTAACAAGTACAAAAACATTTACTCTCATCGTTTGAGTTATTGCCTTTCTCCTAAACTGTGCAGGATACCAACTTAAGGTAATGGAACCGTAATATAAGTTCCACAACGTTTCGTTAATAATGAAATTTAACAGTGAACGATCAGCATAGTGAAAGATCATGAGTTCCAAAATGTTGCGGAATAATAACGGTTTCACTACCCACTACAAAACTCGGCGCACTTATAGACCATGGTGTGGAGAAGTGTCATGTACAAGAACTGTTACTCTGGCTAGCCCCTTTCTCGAGTTATTGCCACTTATTGCTTATACAGTCGATATTGCTCGAGCGACCACGTCTATTAAGCGACCAATTTTATTGAGCGACCACCGTAAAAAAGCCCCTTCAATGTAAGCAAAATCTTTGAAATTGAGGACATTCTTAGCGAAAAAATTGTTAATATTGAATCTTATGATGTTAAGGCCCGTTAGAATCGTCTCAATAAGACGATTCTAATGGGTTCGAACATCATAGGATTCAGTGCTACTTGACGGACAATCTTTAAATGCTATCAAAATGAACCCTCACATTTATCATGATATTTTGTATTAAGCGACTATTCCCATAAACGACCGCTATATATTTACATTCTCTCTGTAGATTCCTAAGCAGACATTGGACGTCAAAACCTGCCTGCGTTCAGGATGACATAATGATGCAAACTGTTTGCTAATTATATCCGGCTTTGCATGTGTACATGCGCTAGCTCTAGGACATACTGTTAAATAGAGAGAACTATTGAATCGACGTCTCAAAAAACTCTATTGCCCTCTTACACCTTAAGCATTTGATAGGCCAGTGATTCATGCAAGAAGAGTTTGAATATTCCTACATGTTTTGTTACAAAGACGATAAATCGATGAATGACATCGTAAAATTGATCTCTGGAAATGGGATCGGAACCAGGAAAACGTTTTGAGCTAACTGAGTTAGGGCTGTAATTCGTTTAATAGTGCGTCTTGTAAACGTTAGTTGGTAGTCTTGGTCAAGGTATGCCGCTTGTGACGTCTGTACGATAAGGAAACGCATCGTACAACGTCATTGACGTTATCAGTATTTGATTGCCAAATTCTTTGACGAAGGCATAGATAAGGGGTTATGGTCAATCAGTAAGTCAATATCCATGGTTCAATGACTTGATCTTTTGATCTCACCCCTGTTATTGTCTCAAAATTGGGGGTGCCAATCTTTGAAGCTGGATAAGTCTTCTACAAATCTCGAATCAAAAACAGATCATGTGTGAGCCGGACCGCAATGAATTTGTCTTTGACGTGAAGTAAGATCTTCTTACATGGAAAGTGGCTTTTGTAAACAAATGCCCTTTCTATATGCCTGGGGCGTTTATTATTGACGTCAATATAATTTGTATGTAACATCACCTAGAGTACCTTTAAAAAATTTGTTCATGTCATTTCTACTGGGAATTATTTTGGCTTTTGCATAGAAACAAGTAGCAGAATCTTTATAAGAAAACTCCTTCTTTGAAACAGAAGGCAGAGAAATCGTTCTTTTTTTTTTACTGAAATAATTGAAATTATAAGCGTTTATGGAAGAAAAAATTGAGCTATTTATAGATTTTGTAACCATATTTCATGAAAGAGTTGTAATAATTTTCACTAATTTTGTTTATCCTGAACAAAATGAGCGATGTTGGGTTACTTACCTTTAATAACACTAATTCTACTTGTATCAACTTATTTTGCGGTTTAACAACGTTTCTGAAAATACAATGACAGTTCTTATCAATTGGCCAGGCATTCTGGGTCGGGGGATGATTTTTGAATTATCACTTTACTTTCCGATTTTGTTGCCATCACAAACAAAGTTTCTAGCACGGTTTGCTTATGATGATATATTCATGAAACTTGGCATGTGTGTACACTATCACAAGAGCTAACCAGACTTTCAAGGTTGATAAATCTTAAAGCTTGTAAGAGGTTTGCCACTTTTTCGACATAGATCTTTTGCGTTATTCAGAACCATTATCCAGCGTCGGCACCCTTGGGCAGTGTCGAGTTAGAAGTTAGCTACTTGAAGGACATTTCTGATAAGATGAATTAAAATAGGTTCCGAAGTAGGAGGAATTTACAGTATGTAATGTATTCTTAAGTGACGTTGCAACGTGGACGACAGATGGGAAACGACTCTTTGCTCGTGTGAGCTAAGCGTGTTTGGAAAAAGAACTTTTTCGCGTATGTTGAAAAATTATATTTCAAAAGAAAACAATGTATACCGAACAGTGAAGAAATTCAATTTTTTGAAACCAAAAACAATTGTTATAAATAATTATGAAAATAGCAGCAGTTTTTTGCTACGTACATTCAAAGGATACCGATGCAATGTGTAACAGGTGGTACGTTAAGTCATCTTTTTACATAAAGTTGATTCATGAGAACTGCTTATTTCACATTGTTAAATTAGTGCAATTGACATGGAAAATGAATTATTTGATTAGAATGAAGATTTGGGTTAAATTGAGCGAGAAAAAAGTGATGAATGCTAAACACCAGTTTTGTTCCTTTACGACGAAATAAGTAGGCTAATTTTCTGTAATCTCCCCATCAATAATTTTTATCTTTGATAGAGTTGAGTGTCTCTACGGACCAGGAGCCTGTTTTACTAAACGTCTTACGAAAAAAATGATCGTAAGTCAAAATCACAAATCGTACCTGTTCTAATTCATTGTTAGATTCTGCCTTGCAATAGTTCATTGGAATCGTCTTAAGAAGACGATTCTAATGAGATAATGTATGGCAGAATTCCTTATGTAATTACCATTGTAGAAGCAACTTTAATTTTTGACTTACGCAAAAAATAATCGTAAGATGTTTAGTAAAACGGGCCCCAGACGTTTCCAATTCCATGCCAGCCGATTTGAATTCAGTTGAACCATTTGAACTAGTTCAGAGTGGTGTGGGACGACTTCCAAGAGTGGGTGGTCGGTATGCTATGAATGTACGTAGCACTGTGTCTCAGTGGGCGATTAAATAAGTGCCACTTTAACGACTTTCTATAACACATAAAATTAATTCGCAGATTTATAAATCATAATCAACAACATGGGGCTTACAAGTTGGACTTTGATATTCATAACTGAAAAACAACATTTGTCACACAAATTAGTCACTGGCAGGGTAAAAAACGACAGGGTCCGAGATTATTAGATATTTTTCTTCATGACATTTTAAACATTTCCGTACCTTTTTAGTTGTGGACAAATAATCACTGGTACAGTTAGCAGTTATTTTTTAACCTTGTTACAGAGGTACTTTCAAAATGAATGGTCATATATATGCTACAAGGAATATTTGGGATTGTGCTCCTTTGGAAAAATCGACAAATGAATCCGTTATGTTTAGCAGTTGACCTCGTTTCAGCGGTACTTTCAAAATGAATGGACATGTCTATGTTATAGGGAATATTCGGGGTCGTTATTTTGGTAATTAAAAGTTCATGAAGTTCAAAGGAGTTAAATAAATATACAAAATAGTTCTTTTGACAAGCAAATACTACGTAAACAGAAATTGCTTTCGGAACTTAGTGCATGCGCAGGTAAGTAGGTGCTCAGCCGACTGAGGTGGTACACCCATTACCAGACCACAAAATATTGGACTTGTCTAAGTTTTTTTGTTGATAGAGATATTGTTCAATGAAAAATGAAACGTCTTCTTTGACCATAATGTTTTTCAAAGCCTTTTTTTCAGGGGCGTCATTAAAAGTAGGGGTATGTTGATTTGGCTTGATATAGAAAACAAAAAGAAATGTTCTACAGATATATTTTTATTTTTCGCATTAGTATTTATGATAAAATTCAATACTAAGCAATAAAATAAATTCAGAAGTTTTTATATTTGATTGCATTTTCAAAATCGAGCTTTTTCTGAACATTCGCACATCAATAACAAGCACTATTTATTTACGTATTTACATGCATTTACATTTCTAATAAAACAAAATATTTGATATATGAAATGCTATTTGAAGTTAAGGTAATTTTCTTACATTTTAACCTAGAATTATCCATAAGATTTTTTTTATCATTTTCATTCATTATTTCTCCCTGTTTCCATTGGATTTAATCGATTTAACAAGTTTCAGTCTGCGATATCGATGTCGATGTAACGCTTGCACTGCTCTACTAAGTTCACTAAGACAACTGTAATTAACAACATCGTGAAATTGACAAGGTGGATGATTTTGGAATGAAATTAATGAGAGCGAGGAGTCAATTTTGAGATAAATTAAAGGGAGGTAATCCAATATCGCCAATTTTGTTCAGGATGAACAAAATCAGCGATATACGTTACATCCCTATAATAAAATATTCATACAAGTTCTATGAATAGTTCCGATTTTTCTGAGAACCTATCAGACGGTTGCAGTTCAATTTAGGCAGTGAAATCGTGATTTTCTTTTCTAACTATTTCAGTCATTTTAATGTAATGTGTCTTATAATTTTAGTCATTTTGTGAGTTTTCAATTGGTCTGAGTGAGCGTTTTAGAATGCTTTTGATCGAGTTGTATGTCAATGTCACGATGTAATTAACTGTATCTTATCGCATATTAAATTACCTCAACATTTCCAATAGCAAATCATGTACGTGTATAAGAAGAGAAAGAATGATTCTAAGATGGAAAATGGAATTATTCTAAGAGGGACCAGAATAATGTGAAAGAAGTCCATGAAAATTTGTTACAGTAGAAGACGTGTGTGGTGGCGAAGTTCTAGAATAAGGTAGTGATGACGTCATCAGGTGGTGTGGCGTTACGGATGGGAAATGCGGGACGGGCGTCGTGGTTGGATAGAAGGGTTGGAGTCTAGAGTTTCCACTTCCGCTTTGAATGTCTGTGCTTGCTGGGGTCTGAATCGTGGGGTAGTTTACATATCCCGGCATCATGTACTGTGATGACGTCATAAATTGTCCATATGGCATATATCCGTACTGATTCATGGGAGGTATTGTTGGGGTGAACTGTTGGGGATATGCTGCGGTGCTACTGTTCATTCGTCGGCGCCATCTTGCTCTCTTGTTCTGGAACCAGATCTGTTATGAAATTTAAAAGAAATGTTTGTGTATTGTGTTATATGTTTTCTATGTCCAATTTCCCGAGGAATAATTTTACAACTATTCAATAATTCTGTGTATTATATAGATCAGGATATTTCATTCGAATATAATTTCAATTCTAGTTGTTCACCAAGATACGTGCACTCAATAAAAATTTTTTTTGCTTACGCGGCTTTTTGTGTAAGCTTCTGCGGAAAGTAGTCCCATAAATAATCCATGTATTAGAGGGTAGGTCTTTTACATTTTTGCTGCAAGAAACTAAATTACAAGATATGAAGAGAGAATTTGTAGATTTCACTAACATCGATTCACCTGCATGTTCAGTATTTTTGAAGAAAAAGAATTAACAAGAACCATTAATCCTTAAATGCGAATTGTGACCTACGGAGAGGGAAAAAATCTTTACTAACCTTTATTTTGTTTTCAGCCACACCAAAGTCCATAGCAATTCTCTCCATATGTTCAGAGTCCGGATATGGGTTCTCGTGGAAAATCTTCAGCAAGGTTTGTATTTGTTCATTTGTGTATGCTGTTCTGGCATTTTTCTTCGGAGGTTTACTCTCTGTGTCTGGAGTCCTGCTTGAAGTCGGTGAAGGGGGTGATTTTGTGGAACCAGATGAAGAATGAGTCGATCGTGAAGCGCTGGATTCCTGTTTTATTGGAGAATTGTCTGGTGAGCTGGGACGCAGGTGTACTGGACTGGTGTTGTGTTCAATGTCTTTATTTTCTGAAAAATGGTAATTGAAATTTTAAAAAATGGTAATTGAATTAAAATATTGCGGATAATGTTTCGAACTTTGTACTTGTATTTTCTTTAATTTCTAAAGCAGCGTTTAGCTATTATTGCTTTTCATACAACTTTTTGAATTGATCCTGGTATTCAATCTTTTACATTATTGTAGCTGATTTACAATAGTTTACCTTAATATTTCCGAAAAAGACTGTGGCTTCAATCGTGGACCTACCTGATAAGATAGCTTATAATATTTCCGAAATATTTGAGATTTTATAGCATGACGCATACCTTCATATCTTTCTTTATCGAAAGAATCAGTCTGGTTGGTACCATATGTTGTCCTAGTATAATCGTAAGGTGAAAGTCGATTGTAGTCTTCTGTGGCACTGGAGTCGTTTACATTTGGACTGGTGTTCGGTGTTTCGACAAAACTTCCATACCCTGACGATACGGGTGAAAAGTTAGGTGTATACTTGGGTACCAGTTTGTCTTCACTCGGACTCTCTGCTCGGTCATATCCGGTCAGGTTTCCGTTATTAACATACTGGTTCCGTATGTAAGATGGCGACAAGAAACTGTAGGCACCGAACTGTTGCAAGATCTGAAAATAGTATTTAAAGTTCATAAGGATCTGTATATATAATTTATAAAAGAAAATTCTTTGTGAGCGATCTGACGAATCAGCCAGTACGCTTTTCGAATTAGTTTTTTACTGTTAACAGTGAAGTACTGGCTCCTTTCAAGAAAATGAGAAAACACTAAAAAATATTTTTTCTTGCAAATTTGTCTCATTGACACCCTTAGAAAGTAAGTAACTGGAATGTCTAACCTTTTCTCTCATCATCCTCTGTTCCTTTCAGAAATGACAATTCGTGTTTAACCATTATCATTACTCTACACCAAAATAGGAAAAAGCCACGATGCAGTCCTGTGACTAGAATGCCCATACGTTTGCAAACGTTACAAATTATACTCCGCTTTGCATCTGTACTCAAACGGGATAAAATTTCTATTGAAAAGTGCCAATATGTTCGATAAATGCTGAAAAAAGACACCTACTAATTCTTTACCACCACAAACTCACTCAAAATTCAAAGCGCATCTATCCCTCGGAAAGCCAAGATTTTGTCATCTAATCTACTTCGAATAACTGAATTACCGGAAGTTAAAATAATCTTTATTTCACATTTGTTATTTTGTATTTGTCCTTATTATACATTGTTGTACCTGGACGTAATAAAAGAAATGTTCTGTTCTGTTCTGATTCATTTTTTTCGAAACCAGTATACATTTTTACAAACAAGAACAAGATTATCAAAGATGAACATATACTAACATTACTGTGCATCTTTATTAACAACTCTTGATGATTTTTTTAATGTTGATATAAGATATTTCAATAGAACAATTCTTGATAACTGAATGATTTGACAATTTACCGACCACTTAATATACCTTAGCCGCTGCTCTCTCTACCATGGCATTTCTCGTAGACAGACATGTTTGATCAAAACTCCATGTCACGTCTAGTTGACTAATGACCAAACTTAATCAAACTTTGGAAGTGTTAAAACACGACGGTCAAATTTTGAAATCATCTCAGATTGATTGTTATCATCAAAGATTTGATGTGTTTGTAATCAAAATCAATTAACCAGACAATGGTTTTCATTTATTTTGATTTTGAAATAATCGTTTGCAATTGAAATTAAGGTAGACGATTCTGATTGGTATAATGCTGGACCCCATTTTCCCAATCTGAATTGTTGATTTATTCGGAGTCATTGTCTCGCGTCATCTTCACTTTCAAAACTTTTACGTGTTCCAAAGAAAAACCTCCGTGTCTTTTCCTTTCTCTTCATATCTATACATAAGCTACATTGAACTTACTAATGGCACCGTATCGGTGGACCGGGGACATATTATTTTTGTCATGTAAATTTGTCTGATCAAATGATTGGCTGTTTGTCCCCGCAAAAAATAATATTGGCCATATTTTTTTTATTTGTAAAGGATAAAGCGGGGACATGCAATTTTAACAAACACATCTTGATTTGATATCTTATATGGCATCATCTAATCACATTAAGCATAAAAAAGAACACCTGGGAATTTCGTTATACACTACTCAACTTTTACTGGGGATAAAAAAGTAAAAGTAGAAATGTAACGAGACTTTCTTCCATTCACTAAATGAAAACATTTTTCTTTCTGAATAAATATTCTTAACTTATATGAAGTGCCTTTTGGTTTTCCATATGAATAACAAATTAGCCTTAACCCTGTGCTGTTTAATCCCTGCTTTTTACGTGCCTGTGATTTTATGATTGAGAAAAAACTGTGAAAAAAGAAGAAATTGCTTCTGACAAGCAATTTCTTCTTTTTCCACACTATTTTCTACCCTACTGAGTGGTTATTTTTCAAATTAAATCCACTTTAAATTTTTGTCTGCAAAACCTTTGAATTTGGACAGGTCCAAAATTTTGTAAAACAGGAAAGTGTTAATTGATTAACAATTTGTTAGAGATGGCTGAATCTGTTCGGTAAAAAAGCTCGAAGTGCTTATGCTCGGAAACCATGTGGAAGCTATGTAATAAATTTGGCGAATAAATAGTATTGTACATTTATAAATCCCCCATTTCGGAGGTTAAAATCGACCATTTTCGTTGTGAATTTACAAAATCATGTAGCCTCTAAAAAATGCACATACCCATAAAATCGAGGCCACTAAATATTCAACAAAGATTTTATGCACCTTTTCCCCTACCAAATGTTAATGTTTTGCCCGGATTATGTTGATCTAATATTAATGGCCATTTTTTCACATTCCTAATAAATATCGATGGCTCAACGGGAAACGGTTGTTACCTCTTTATTTTGTACCTGTTTTGCACTGAACCATCGTAATGTAGCGTAGCCCCTTAAAAGCCCATCATTTTCTAATGAAATTTGCGGTGTATCTAAGAGAACCCCGGTGTTCTTTTAGAGCCTGTACTGTATTTTTTGCATCAGCATGAAGACTTTTTCAATAACTTCCAATTCAATCTTCCAATCACAGTGAGGCCGCCACCATAGCGCAGTTGGTTAGGCATAAGACTTCCAATCTGGAAGTCGTGGGTTCGATCCCCGGTGGCGGCAAATATCCTTTCCGACGTTTGTCCTTCACCAGTTGGTAGATAATCGTAAACCTATGTGAGATAGCAGCCGGAGGCTAGGAAAGGGTGTAATGGTAGTACAGGTGAAAGAAATGCCAGGACTCCTTTGTTAGGTACTCCGGCCGCCGAGATATAACTGCGAAATTGTTGAAAGCGGCGTAAAACCCATTCAAACAAACAAACAAATCCAATCATAGTGACATATTGATTCTTACATTGGCGCAATTAAACACACAGCTATATTGCGTTTAATTTTAAGGACTTGACCATGGTCTACAGGTAGAGCCTCGGCCTCTTGACCCAAAGATACTGAGTTCGATTCCCGGGAGCGGCTATGGATCTTGATTCTTTCATTGGCCCACACATTCGGCGCGAGTACTAGTGAATTTTCCAGGAAGCAGAATCGAGGGGGACTAACCTAAGTTTAAAGAACTTGTTTCCCAATCGATGTACAATAAATAGGTTTAAACCTAAAAACCTTTAAATAAAAAAAGCTATATTACTTTGTGTGAGGAATTTGGATTTATACTTATAGTATCAGCAGTAAGTCCACAGTTTTATCCGATTTGCTTCAAACTAGGTCAGAATGATTTGACCATAACAAGGATGGTTCCTTTCGAAAATGGCACCGATCCGTCGAGCGTTATGGAAAACGGAGCCTTGTAGAAATTCAGTAAGAAATTCAGTAAGAAAACCCTAGTGAACGCTCTCGATAAAGTCCACAGTTTCCATCCAATTGTCATCAAACTTGCTCAGAATGATTGTACCATCACAAGTTTATCCGTATTGATTTGGGTCAAGAGTATTCCATTCCTTAAACTTTGTGAAATATAGATAAACATCTTGTACGGGTGATAGAGACAGAATTGAGATAGTTTCATCAAATAAGCACAGGCCATGATCATAGTGGATTTTGAGATAAATCCACCGAAGAGCACTAGGTTGCCTTGAACTTTGTGATATTCAGGTAAAACCCTGTTAAGGCGATAACTGGAGACAACTTTGAGGTGGAGTCACCGAAATTGGCATTGCCATTGATCTCCAGCAGAAAAGTGTACGGATATACAGTGAAAATTCTTCATTTGCAATTATTTGATATCTGATTTAGCATTCTGATTGGCTGAACAATCTTTTATTTCTTTTTTTCTCGCAATAAAAGTAATTTTTAGTACGCAGCTCTTTTGTAAGCTGCCACAAAAAGGAGTTCTTAAAGCAATCTATTTAATAATTGACAAATCTGTACATTTTTTTCTTCGTGATATCAACTTATAAGAGATAAAAAGAGTATTTTTATTAAATGGGGGACACGAAACTAAAGGTCTAATCGCACTGTATGAAAGCGTTTCGAGTATTCATACAGCATTTTTTAGTTTCATATCTCCATGAAATCAACTAATTATCTTATCACCTCTTAATTAAAAGAGCCTAACATGAGCAGAAAAATCGCCGTTGACTTACAGAAAGCCACCTGCAATGCGGCAATTGATGTCTAGGAGGATTTTTAATTTTCTTTTGTCAAAGAGTTAAGAGAGTAAATTACTAATATACTACTCAGAATTTGATAAGAACCACTTTTTTATTTTGTGGGTAATTTTTACCCCGGAATGAAATATCATAATTTTGTTTTGATTCTGGAAATATGTTCACGTGACTATAGAATGAACAACAATTGATTGACAAGCCATTAAAGCGGAACGGTGCTTCAAACTTGGTAGAGCAATGATATGGGATATGGGAGACAAATTAAGCTTTTTGGAAAGATCGTGGAAATTGACTTAACCGGGCAGTAGAATGCGCAAGCAACGAAACCGATGGAAACTTTAAGCCCTGATGCTAGTGAACGCGGGGGTTGGGGACGATGTGGGTTTGGATAGTTGGGTGCATCAGTCGATCGAAAATTGGGTACCCGAAATATTTAACATTAAATAAGGATTAAATAATTATTAAATAAATCGAATGAATACACTGCTTTTGCGGTGAGATTATCAAGTGATAATCTACCGTTATTTCTCGATAAACCACCGAAAAGCATTAAAGAAAGAAGTGTCATCTGTTGAATTCCCTAGAAAAAAAAAATATTCAAAAGACAAAATACAGTTGAAAGGTAATGCAATTGCAGAGAAAGAGGGGTTCCCAATTTTAACCTCAGTATAAATAATTTTGAGTTCACTGCAATATGATTTCAAAACAAAATAACAATAAAGTACGAATACCAAAAGGTACGAACCTTCAATATAAAAAATTACGAAAGGGATAAACTTAAATTAAAGGAAGGTAATATGTTGTCGTATATTCGAGTTAAGGTTTCCAATGTTGTCCGATAGCCTAAAAGTAACATAAACGTTTTACTGAAAAATGGCCAGTACCACTCAAAGGCAGATAACTCAAGCAAAAAATTCGAGCATGGAAAGGTACCTTGAAACTTTGATATAATGAATATACAATGTATATCTACATATTATGTGAACAAAAAAAAAAAAAAAAAAAAAAAAAAACATTGGGCGGACAAAATGGACGCCATGTGTCCATTGCTACCTTAAACATCCTTATATATTACGTCAACGCCTAAATAGACGAAGTTTGGAATGGTTTAGTTCAAATTGGGGGGTGGGGTGGGAGTGGGACAGATTACTGATAGTAATACTAGTGAGTAACGTTACGAAATGGGTTGCGCCGGTGGCCCATACTCAGGAATCAAACTTAAATATTTTTTTTACCAGTCATAGCAAACTCTTGTAAATCTAGCATTATATCAAAATTAAATGGTTTGAGACATGTACAAAATTTCATTTGATTCCCGTCGAGAAGATTCAAAGTTATAGTAAACGTCCACGTATTTTTTTTTCCGAAAATGAAAAATATTCAACTATTGTATTCTGGAACACAGGGGTATATGTATAACGAATCATTGTCTTTTTTCCTCGTTTTTTTTCTAACGCATGTACGGTAGAAAATAGATCAAACAACTTTTATTGACGGCAGCTATCTGTTAACTATCACATTATTCATTTGGTATTTAAGGGGTACCGTTATGATACTATATAGAGACCTTCATTATTAGTTAATTTCAATTTCTTTGACCCTCTTTAAAACAACCAAAGAAAGCGTAAATTTGCATATTCGAACAATGTCATTTAAGTTTGCTTTTTATACCTAAATTAAAAACATAGAAAAAGAAATTGATAATGAAAATATCTCTTCTTCATTTTTATGAAACAAATATGGGTCCATTCATAAATTTAGTCGACTACATTGTATTATGGTTTGCTTTTTAATAAAAGGCAAGTGTAAGAACGTAGAATATACCAGTTAAAACGTATAACTTTCGTATAAATATTTTCCTCTTTTGACCGGGATGTCATTCAATTTGCAACGAATTATCCTAACGATATTAAATTTCATAGAAAAATTATAAGTTTCGATCCTGGTAAGTCTGCAGTCCCGTAATCTTACTGGGTCGATACTTTCCGTATTACCCAGATGGTACCTTTTCGCTCGACGGGTCACATATATATCGTATTGATACATACTTGTATTAAGGTAGCGTACCCGTGACAGTTCTGAAACGTTTCGGAAGTAATGAACTTTACGGTGTCAACCGAGGTTTCGTAATGAAAATAACATAACGGTAATTCTAGGCTGGGAAAGTTATCTTTCATTTTTTTTATTTTTTATTTATTTTTATTATTATTATTATTATAATAATGTCCTATTTCGTTGCCATAGCAAACAGTTTTTCTGATAGATTTCTTTGACCAAACTTTGAAGTTGGTTACCGAAAGAATATTTGTGCTAGTTTTCAGCTGAGTGAACTGGGTCTGGCTTTTATGTGTTTTGCCCACAAACACACACCGGCGACGGTGGGACTCGAACGATCGCCTATACCACAGGCCACCGAGGCAGTTATTTTAAACCCATTTAAATAGTGCTTTTAGAAGGAATTGGCAAACCGATATCAATTTCAATAATTTAAATTGTGATTTGGTTGTTAAAGAATCGTTAAGTTCAAAGGAGTTTAAAGAAGCATGCAAAAATGTTCTTTTGACAAGCAATTTCTACGTAAACTGAAATTGCTTTCGAAAGAAAGTGCTAGGCAGGCTGAGATGATAAACTCATTGGAAGACCATAACATACTGGACTTGTCCAAATTCACTGTTCACAATGTTATTCAAGGTTATGTTTCATTTCAGGTGCGTCATAAAAAGTGGGAGAATGTTGAATTGACCTTCATATAGAAAACGATAAGGAATGTTCTAGACACATGTTTTTATTTATCGCTTTTGTATAATAACGATCATAACCAAGAAAAAAAAATATTCATAAAAATATTAGATTACATTTTACAAATTTTTTTTCTAGAGCCAGAGGTACAGATAAGATTGGGTAAAGCCAGTCTAAAATCATTATTTCTCAATTAAACCCTCTGTTGTTGGTACTCATTTGAATTGTCTTGACGAGACGATTCGAATAAGTAGCCTACCTACAACATTGGATTTATGATTTTATAATACTGTCTATCTAAAATCCAAAATTACCCCCCTATCTGTAGCTCTGAAATATTTCTATCTGTATGTCCGTACAACAATAATAAGCACTATATATTTACACGTGTGTGCGCATTTACATTTCTTATTTATAGCGAAATGTTTCATATGTGACCTGCAATTGGCAGAAAAGGTTATTCAATTTCAATCCCTCTCTAGATCCAAATGTATGTAGTGATCAGTTAAACAAGTTCCAGTCTGTCATTTCAAAGTACATTGTATTGGCAATTCCCCGTTGTTGTTTTTTTTTTTTTTTTTTTTTTGTTGTTGTTGTTTTTAGTCAAAGTATTTTAGCTTTTTTAAAGCTGTTCTCCAAATCTAACCATAGATTGGATCATGACATCACGTATCAAATTACCTTAACGACTCCAACAGCATTAAAATATACACGTATTTAAGAAGAAAGAGAATAATTCTAAGAGGGACTAGAATAGTGAGAAAGTAGTCCGGGAAAGTTAAATAAAGTAGGAGACGGGTGTGGTGGGGAGGTCCTGGAATAAGGTAGTGATGACGTCATCTGGTGGTGTGGGGTTATGGATGGGAAATGTGGGGTGGGCGTCGTGGTTGGATAGAACGGTTGGAGTCTAGAATTTCCACTTCCGCTTTGAATGTCTGTCCTTGCTGGAGTTGGTATCGTGGGGTAGTTTACATATCCCGGCATCATGTACTGTGATGACGTCATAAATTGTCCATATGGCATATATCCGTACTGATTCATGGGAGGTATTGTTGGGGTGAACTGTTGGGCATATGCCGCGGTGTTGCTGTTCACTCGTCGGCGCCATCTTGCTCTCTTGTTCTGGAACCAGATCTGTTATGAAATTTAATAGAAATGTTTGTGTATTGTGTTATATGTTTTCTATGTCCAATTTCCCGAGGAATAATTTTACAATTATTCGGTAAATCTGTATGTTATATAATTCAGGATATTTCATTCGAATATAATTTAATTCTAGTAGTTTGCATCAAGATACGTGCACTCATTGAAAACAATTTTGCTTACGAACCTTTTTGTAAGCTTCTGCGGAAAGTAGTCCCGTTAACAATCCATGTATTTGAGGGTAAATCTTTTACATTTTTGCTTCAAGAAACTAAATTTTAAGATATGAAGAGAGCATTTGTAGATTTCACTTTTGTGACGTCATTTTTAAACGGCTTTATAAGTTTCGCGGAATTGAAAATTTGAATTTCAAGATTTTTGACGATTTTTCGCAAAAATCGGGTCATATTATAAATAGAATATAAAATTTGTCCACATAAAATACAGAGTTATTAAACTCGTCTTCTAAAACAGATAAAAACTCGGCGCAGCCTCGTTTTTATCTGTATATTTGACTCGTTTGATAAATTCGGTATTCCATGCCCATTCATTCAATTTCCTCTATTTAAACAATAACCATTAATCCTTTGATGCGAATCGTGACCTATGGAGAGGAAAAAAAACCCTTTACTAACCTTTATTTTGTTTTCAGCCACACCAAAGTCCATAGCAATTCTCTCCATATGTTCAGAATCCGGATATGGGTTCTCGTGGAAAATCTTCAACAATTTTTGTATTTGGTCATTTGTGTATGCTGTTCTGGCATTTTTCTTCGGAGGTTTACTCTCTGTGTCTGGAGTCCTGCTTGGTGTCGGTGATGGAGATAATTTTGTGGAACCAGATGAAGAATTAGTCGATCGTGAAGCGCTGGATTCCTGTTCTATTGGAGAATTGTCTGGTGAGCTGGGACGCAGGTGTTCTGGACTGGTGTTGTGTTCACTGTCTTTATTTTCTGAAATTTAAAAAAAAAGGTAATTGAATTACAAATGTAAAATATTACGGATAATATGTTTCGAACTTTGTACTTGTACTTTCTTTAATTTCTAAAGCAACGTTAAGCTATTATTGCTTTTCATACAACTTTTAAAATTGATCCTGGTATTCAATCATTTACATTATTGTAGCTGATTTACAAGAGTTTACCTGAATATTTCCGATAAAGACTGTAGCTTCAACCGTGGACCTACCTGATAAGATAGCTTACAATATTTCCAAAATATTTGAGATTTTATAGCACGGCGCATACCTTCATATCTTTCTTTGTCGTAGGAATCAGTCCGGCTGGTTTCATATGTTGTGCTAGTATAATCGTAAGGTGAAAGTCGATTGTAGTCTTCTGTAGCGGGGCTAGTGTCGTTTACATTTGTACTCTTGTCCGGTGTTTCAACAAAACTTCCATATCCTGACGATGCAGGTGATATGTTCGATGAAGACTTTGGTACCAGTCTGTCTTCACTCGGACTCTCTGCTCGGTCATATCCGGTCTGGTCCCCGTTATAAACATACTGGTTCCGTATGTAAGATGTCGACAAGAAACTGTAGGCACCGAACTGTTGCAAGATCTGAAAATAGTATTTAAAATTCATAAGGGTCTGTATATATAATTTATAAAAGAAAAATTCTTCGTGGGCGATCTGACGAATCAGCCGGTATGCTTTTCGGTTTAGTTTTTTTACTGTTAACAGTGTCGTACTGGCTCTAAGAAAATGAGAAAACACTGAAGATTGATTTTTTCTTGCAAATTTGTCTCATTGACACCCTTAGAAAGTAAGGAACTGGAATGTCTAACTTTTTCTCTCATCATCCTTTGTTCCTTTCAGAAATGACAATTCGTGTTTAACCATTATCATTATTCTACACCAAAATGGGAAAAAGCCACGATGCAGTCCTGCGACTAGAATGCCAATACGTTTACAAATTATACTCCGCTTTGCATCTGTACTCAAGACGGAGCAAAAAAAACAGATAAAATTTCTATTGAAAAGTGCCTATGAATATATAGGCACTTGCGAAATGCTTTTCGATGTGTTTAATAAATGCTGAAAAAAGACACCTACTAATTCATATTTTTCGAAACCAGTATACAATTTTACAAACAAGAACAAGTTTATCAAAGAAGTACATATATTTACATTACTGTGCATCTTTATTGACAACTCTGTGACGTTGATTTTGTAATGTTGAAGTAAGATATTTCAATAGAACAATTCTTGGTAACTAAATGATATGACAATTTAACCGACTACTTAATATACCTTAGCCGCTGCTCTCTCTACCATGACATTTCTCGTAGACAGACATGTTTGATCAAAAATCCATGTCATGTTTAATTGACTAATGACCAAACTTAATCAAACTTTGGAGGTGTTAAAACACGGCGGTCAAATTCTGAAATCATCTCAGATTGATTGTTATCATCAAAGATTTGATGTGTTTGTATACACAATCAATTAACCAGACAGTCGTTTTCAGTTATTTTGATTTTGAAATAATCGTTTTCAATTGAAATTATGGTAGATGATTCTGATTGGTATAATGGTGGACCCCATTTTCCCAATCTGAATTGTTGATTTATTCGGAGTCATTGTCTCGCATTATCTTCATTTTTAAAACTTTTACGTGTTGTAAAGAAAAACCTCCGTATCTTTTTCTTTCATTTGGTATCTATACATAAGGTACATTGAACTTAATATGGCACCGTATCGGTGGATCGGGGACATATTCATAGGCGTAGTTAGGATTGTGAAATTTATACGCACTCGGAAGGCGACCACCATAGAATAAAAAGGATAAAGGCGATATTTGGACAGTGAAAAAAGACGAATGCCCTCCGGCCGCTCCATTTTTCGATGATTTGAGCGTTGGTGAATTATCAAAACATCGAAACTACAGCTTAAATAAGCTGTAGTTTCCATGTTATGATCATTCATCAACAACATTTTTCGGAAGAGGATTTATTTTTTATTACGCACTTGCGTAATGAGCATAATGGGAGCTACGCCTTTGATATTGCTTATGTCATGTCAATTTGTCTGATCGTATGATTGACTGTTTGTCCCCGCAACAAAGTGATATTGGTCATATATTATTTTTGTTTGTAAAGGATAAAGCGGGGACATGCATTTTTAACAAACACATCTTGATTTAATATCCTTTATGGCATCATCTCATCACATTAAGCATAAAAAAGAACACCTGGGAATTTCGTTATATACTACTCAACTTTTACTAGGGATAAAAAAAGGTAAAAGTAGAAATGCAACGGACATTATTCCATTCACTAAATGAAAATATTTTCTTTCTGAATAAATATTGTTTACTTATATACAGTGCCTTTGGTTTTCCATATGAATAACTAAATAGCCTAAATTGTTTAACAATTTGGTAGAGATAGCTGAATCTTTTCGGAAAAAGCTCGAATGGCTTATATGCCCGGAAACCATCTGGAAACTGACATATAATAAATTTGGCGAAATTAATAGTATTGTTCATTTATAAGTCCCCCATTTCGGAGGTTAAAATCGACCGTTTTTGATATTAATTTACAAAATCATGTAGTCTCTAAATAATGCACATACCCATAAAAATCAAGGCCACTAAATATTCAACAAAGGTTTTGAGCACCTTTTCCCCTACCAAATGTTAATGTTTTGCCCGGATTACGTTGATCTAATATTTATGGCCATTTTTTTCACATTCTGAACAAATATCGATGGCTCAACGGGAAACGGTTGTAACTGCCTATATTTTGTACCTGTTTTGCATTGAGCCATCTTTATGTAGCGTAGCCTCTTATAAAAGCCCATCATTTTCTAATGAAATTTGCGGTGTATCTAATAGAACCCCGGTGTTCTTTTAGAGCCTGTACGGTATTTATTGCAATGCATTCTAATTCAATCTTCCAATCACAGTGACATATTGATTCTTACATCGGCGCAATTAAACACACAGCTATGTTGCGTTCAATTTTAAGGACTTGTCCGTGGTCTACAGTAAGAGTGTCGGCCTCTTGACCCAAAGGTACTGTGTTCGATTCCCGGTCCTTCTCCTCTTACGCTTCTACCGAAAATTTAGATTGATAAAGTGTGTTTCATTTCTGATTTCTAGTAATCCAGATCCTATAAAAATGCTTTTGATAGACATGTATGGCCATGGATTTCTCTCAAAAAAGAGTTTCTGTATCGTTGTTGGTAATGATCTTTAGTTTAAGAGTCAAATGAAAAACAGAACTGAAATCAATTTAAAAAAAGGCACAATGATTTTTCCTGATAAACTTATGACATCTTACATGCGTATGCCCTGCTCTGGAATTGTTTCCTAAATTTTGATTTCGTTTAGCGCACTAAAATATCCTTCTAAAAAATGATAGGGGGGGCAACAAAGAGTATTTGTTGACTGCATTTTAAGAGGAGAAGGACCGCCCACCAAAGTTCACAGACCTTAATTTGCTCGCAGATGTCCTTAAAATGTAACAAGCTGCAATACTTGCCTGCCTTGAAAAGCAAACCACGATTCTGAAAGTGCAGTAAAAACTATGGATGGGTAGCCTAAAATACCATTATGAAACCATCCGAATGATTTGTTACGAACTTTTTATGACTGAAACAAGCACTTTTACAGCAAAATTAAAAATCAATTTACTCGATTTTTTTCAAAAAAGTAATCTTCACCCTTCGCTCCGTGCCATCCGCATTTATTTCCAACACTAGGTTGAAACCACTCTCCTGCTTCAATTATTTGCTAACACTTTCTCTTGTCAGCACAAACATTTTGTCATATAAGTATATTTTCATTATCAAAAGACATTTTCGCATCTTTCACTCTAAGGTAAAAGATAAGCGAAGTCTTAAAATTGGCCCTTATCAAATTTTGAGTAGTATATTTGTTAATCGAAAAAGTGTCTCGTAGGTTCATCAACCAGATAAAAAAATTTAATTTAGAGTTGAAAGACTTTTGTAAAATGGAAAACATTTTTGAAGATGTGCCGGATCTTCGGACAATTTAAGAAGAAAGTGAATTTCATCCTCCTCAGCTTGAATAAAACTTAACAATATTTCCTACTTCAATTTTATAATGTCGCCCCTTTTCAATTTCTAAATTATGAACTGATATTCAGAACTTAAATAATACTTGTGAATATATACATGTATGTTAGCCGTCCGCCATGTCGGTAGCGCGTAAAGTGTCGACCCCTTGTCAGACTGCGCTGGTTGCGCAGGCTGACTAGGGTCGAAACTTTTCGCCTTTTTCTGATTTTCTGAATCTAGAATTATCAGTCTATATTCATGTTCAAGAATTTTCGAAATGCGACCACTGGGTGATCTCTTTTTCGTGATGTCATTTTACATAATTCCGAGATGGTCCCTTTTCGCGTGACGGGTCACATATATGAGAACAACAACCCTCGTATACATGTACGTAGATCCGTCATTCTACGAAAGTCTACTGAAATATGTAATCATTTTCATGCTGTTCACAATACTTTCTTGATGTAGACAATTCTTTAGCATACACTGTAGACTAACATTAGCCTGCTAATTCGCACAGTCTTATCTTAATTAAAGCCCACGTCTGCGTTTAGAGTAAAAAAAATTTAAAAAGGTCGTAGGCATTCTTCGAATAATTATTCTTGATTAAGTCTTATGAAAGATGAGTAGCATATAAATATAAATTAACCGACAAACGGCGACTTTTCCAGGAAACGCATTATTTGTCCTGTTCAGTGATATATGTAAATGAGATTTTGGTCACGTGAAATACGCCCACGCGCAGGAGCGGTAATGCACTGTATTCGAATTGGGATCCGAAATGTTGCGGGTCATTAATATTCATCAAGTTTTGCCTATATTTAGATCATCGCGTCATAATTATTTGCATCACCGAATATTGGAATGACAGATTCAAGCTTATTTTTGAGAAAAGAGGTCTAGTTTTTGTGTACATAGTCGTTTAAGATCAAGTTGTCTTCCGTTTCAGAAATGTTCACGAACACGGACGGGGACTTTAACCTTCACTATCTGCTGCTTATTGGTTTGCTGCGGAAGATCCTTAGTTGCTTTTTTAAGATATTCCAAACATTTGCAATTTGTTTGAAACAAAATTTAAATCCAGGAAGAAAACGATTAACAGAATCGGGTCATTATTGCGAGTTCTGACGCGTGACCGAGGAAATTTTAAGGAATAACACACAGACAAACTCCCGAACCGTCCACTTTAAACAGATTTTTTTTTCATTTGATAAACTGTTTAAAAATAAACTTAGAAATCAGATGCATTTTTATTTTAAACGATGTTTGTAATAAAATTTGAACTCTTTTCCAGGCTGCAAAATTTTTGACTGTCCAAAATCGAAATAATTATAGACGACATGTATGTGGGATACAAAAATATTATAGCAACGAACAAAAATGAAGGAAAATTTCCTTCACTTGGTCGATATTGGATTTACTTGATTTGTGTAGGCTTATCAGGCCCTTAGCCGCCACCATAGCGCAGTTGGTTAGGCATAAGACTTCCAATCTGGAAGTCGTGGGTTCGATCCCCGGTGGCGGCAAATATCCTTTCCGACGTTTGTCTTTCACCAATAGGTAGATAATCGTAAACCTATGTGAAATAGCAGTCGGAGGCTAGGAAAGGGTGTAATGGTAGTACAGGTGAAAGATATACCAGGAATCCATTGTTAGGTGCTCCGGCCGCCGCGATATAACTGCAAGATTGTTGAAAGCGGCGTTAAACCCATTCAAACAAACAAATTATCAGGCCCTTAAGAAAGAAAAGTTCATATTGCGCTTTTATACCAGCCAATACGGTCTATTTTCTTATTAGGCAAGTGAAATATTGTAACATTGTCTTATACTGTAATTTATATAATTTTTGTTGAGTCCATTGTGATTCGATTCTTCTGATTAGTTGAAAAATTGATTTCATTCCTCAATGAAAACAGTTTTGAGTTCGCAGCTCTTTTTTAAGCTTCCGCATAAAGTAGTTCTTTAAGAAATCTGCCCTGTGTTCAGGATGTAAAAACGTTCGCGAGCGCTTTGAGATGATACCCCGCTTTGCACGTGCACATACGTGCAATGCGAGGTATCATTTCGAATTTTATAACGCTTCGCTAACGCTTTCATCCTGAACGCAGGGCTGTTTCTTTATTGATAAAGCTTTACATTTATTGATTCATGAAAATAAATTATAAGATATGGGGAGAGAATGTGTTGATTCCATGGAGGCGTTAAGTTAAAACCCTATCACACTTATGTATGAACTGTTTCTTATAGAATAATTAGGGTTTTTAAATTCATTCATCCATGAAATAAACAAATAATGTGATCAATGTCTATCCCTGCGGATAGGATACATTGTGAAAAAGGGGAAACAACTTTTTATATTTCATAAAAGAACAACAACAACAATTCCTTACTCATCCTTCCTCTCCGTCTTCCTTCGTCTCGAGTTATTTCTTCATTTGTCGTCTGTTTCAATCGCCTGCTTCTAAAGTTGACATGGTTGAATCCTAGACTGTTTTAGCACAGATTGCTTTGCCATTGCGTTCATTTTGATCGGTTTATTACGGTTTACACCGTTTTCGACTGGTGTGGTCATATCATATTGAGCGGCTGGGGCACCTAACCATGGATTCCTATTGCTTCTTATACCAGTATTACCACAACACCCTTACCCAGCCTCCAGCTGCTCCATCACATAGGTTCGCGATATCAAACCATTGATGGACGACATTTTTGTCTGAAAGGGTATTTGCCGCGGCCGAGTATCGAACCCGGGACCTCTCGAACGAGAGGCAGGTGCGTTACAAACTGCGCTAAGGCCAAGGATTACCGCACGCTTTGATAAACTGTCGGTGCTGTTATAAAATATCGTATCTACGGCAGCCGTAGTTACGAGATTTATTACAGCACATACGAAATATTGTTTGTCCGATATTGCGTCATTGTTAACTGGATAAAATCGTTCCACACTGTGTTCTAACATTTAGCTCTCTGCGCGAAAAGTCCACTGGACCAAGGCTAAATAATTTTGTTGAAATTTCATATGCGATTTTGGCATCTCTACTGTTACTGTGCCTATACACTGCAGAGACATGACCGGGATTTGCCATTATCTTCCTCTATATAAATGTTTCCCTCAGGCATCAAATTGATGTCGGTTCTACCCCCTTGACGTCTGACCGTATAGCGCAGTTGGTAGCATGTTGGATAATCAATCTTAGTTGAACTGGTTTCAGTCCCAAGTTGAATGGAAATGTTTTGTGACATATCTCTCAAGTTGAGTGGATATAATTCTGTTAACTCCAGTTGGATGAGCTGGCGATGTCATCGAAAAGCTGGAGTGTTAAGACAAAAAACTCACAAATGGGCAAATATTTTACCAACTTTTATTGTCCAAATTTGAGCCCTTTTGATTGACGAACTATTGCGCTATCCCAGTCTCTCAATGATGTCCGATTTACTGTGCTGACAGCACTTAGATTACATTCTTTCTACCCTTGCTTCACACTAGGAATACCTTAAGGTAGCGTACCCGTAACAGTTATGTCACGTTTCAGAAGTAACAGAGATTTCGCAGTGATTTCTCTTTTGAAAATGCCAAACTTTGAAGTTGGTTACCGAAAGGAAGGTTGTGCTAAGTTTTCAGCTGGCTGAACTGGGACTGGCTTGTAAGTGTTTTGCCCACAAACACATACCGGCGACGGTGGAACTCGGACGATCGCCTACACCACAAGCCACCAAGTCAGTTGTTTTAACCCCGTTTAAATAGTGCTTTAAAAAGGAATTGCAAAACCGATATCAATTTCAAAAAAATTAATTGTGATTTGTTTGTTAAAAAACCTTTAGGTTCAAAGGAGTTTAAAAAGCGGGCAAAACAGTTCTTTTTACAAGCAGTTTCTACGTAAACAGAAAGCAACCACAGAAATTGCTTTCGAAAGGAGGTGCTAAGCCGACTGAGATGGTAAACTCATTAGAAGACCATAACATACTGGACTTGTCCAAATTGAATGAAGATGCAGTCGACTCTCTTTGTTGATAAAGATAATGGACAATGAAGAAAGTACCTTTAACAAGCAATTTCGTCACTGTCCACAATGTTATTCAAGGTTGTGTTTTATTTCAGGTGCGTCATAAAAAGTGGGAGAATGTTGAATTGACCTTCATATAGAAAACGAAAAGAAATGTTCTACTCACATGTTTATATTTATCGCTAATGAATAATAAAGATCAATATCAAGAGACAATAAAAATATGAATTGAAAATATGCCTTTACAATATGTTTTCAATATATTTTTTTAAATCCAGAGGTACGGGTAAGATGGGATAAAGCCAGTCTTAAATTATTATTTCTCGATGAAACCCACAGTTGTTGTTACTCATTTGAATCGTCTTGATGAGACGATTCAAATGAGTACTAACAACATTGGATTTATGATTTTATAATAGAAATACTTTGATGTAAATTCCAAAATACCCCCTCTTACTGTAGCTCTGAAATCGTTTTATATCTATGCTCGTTCAACAAAAATAAGCACTATATAATTATGCATGTGTTGTATTTAAATTTCTAATAAAGCAAAATGATTCATATATGACCTGCAATTGACAGTAAAGGTAATTTTCTTACATTCAAACATTCGATTTCAATCCCTCTCTATTTCCCAATGTATGAAGTAATCGGTTAAACAAGTTCCAATCTGCCTCTTCAAAGTACATTGTATTGGCAATTCAGCGATTTTTTTCTTTCATTTTTTTTGTGGCAAAGTATTTGAGCTTTTTTAAAGCTGTTCTTCCAAATCTAATCATAGATTGGATCATGACATCACGTATCAAATTACCTTAACGTTTCCAACAGCAAATCATATACACGTATTTAAGGAAATAGAGAATAATTCTAAGAGGGACTTGAATAATGAGAAAGAAGTCCATGATAACTAGATAAAGTAGAAGACGGGTGTGGTGGGGAAGTTCTAGAATAAGGTAGTGATGACGTCATCTGGTGTTGTGGCGTTACGCCTGGGAAATGTGGGACGTGCCTCGTGGTTGGATAGAACGGTTGGAGTCGAGAGTTTCCACTTCCGCTTTGAATGTCTGTGCTTGCTGGGGTCTGCATCGTGGGGTAGTTTACATATCCCGGCATCATGTACGGCGATGACGTCATAAATTGTCCATATGGCATATATCCGTACTGATTCATTGGAGGTATTGATGGCATAAATTGTTCTATTCATAAACAAATGCACACGACAACATTATCAATAAGGTTTACATTGTGATTTTAGATAGTTTTCTGTTTCGTCTTCAAAGTTTTTCACGTAATCGCGTTAGAATTTTAGAATAGCAATTATACAAAATAGCGCGTCCCTGTCTTTGATTTTATTCCAGTTATCCCATCCTGGTAACTTTCTTTAATAATGACCTCGTCATCGAAGGACCCATTCGATAACACGGATTCCACATGCAAATCAATTTAAGACAAATCATCAAAAATCTTTTATTATGGTCAAGAAGTTTCGTTTTCCTTTATCAAAAACATATTTTCGATTGGCGACTTAAATGTCGTAAATACAGCTCGAATAAAGCTGTATATACGCCACTTTCGTTATCCCATAACAATATGAGTGCGAGTCAAAAACCATCCACTAACACACGTTGAAGGATATTGCAATTCTTCAAATGAAGGCATTTTGTCGAAGAACACAAGTAATTAAGTATGAAAGTTTCTAAACTGGCTAATACACGTAAAAAATTCTTGAATTAAAATCATATTTCCATATTGCCTATACAAGATTATCACGTTTGTAAATCAACTTGATTGACGGTAAATTCGATTGTGAGTGCGCGTTTTCCCCCTTAATTCAATATATACTGAGTCCCATAAGAAAGTGAGCACTTTCACCTTTTCTAATTCTATTGGTTTTTACAAAGTCGGATGAAAATTATGGAGTATATTGCTACCATACTTAAATCAAGACCTTTTGAAATTAAAAATCAAATCAGATTTTGATAATGTATCGCATGCTGCATACGCACAGACAGAACCTATATTGTTGAAATTTGACATCCTTACAACTTTTTTCTTTGGTAAGAGCTATATGTTGATGTTGTATTATAGAGTTTTAGAAGCCATTCCAAGCCAATTCCAAACAACAGTTTTAATTTGTTTGCAGACGTTACGTGTACGTTGGACATTGCTACGTTGTTGGGCCTGTTACTCGTCGTTGAATGGTGCTAATGCGTTCTATGTCTATGTCTAAAGGCCTTTTAGAATGACGACTTCGATTTCTATTGGAACATGAATGCCTAATCAATTTTAATGACATTCTAAATCTGACAAGGTTCGATTTTGTTCAACGACGTTTATTGGTATTCAAAGCACGCTTTTGCATCACGCATAATTGTATTGAAGATGTAATTTTATGCTTAGAAAAGCCTCAAAGATTCAATTGAATGCATTTTCAGACCAATCACACGTGAAATGCGAGATGCACATGCAAAACATTCAATATCAATTGTCTCAATTCAGCAGAATATATTTGCTAATCACACGATTTTTGCTTTCAAATAGCGTCTGTACATACTCTTGGGGATAGTCATACAACATTTCGTGACGATATACTGTGTAATCTCAGAGAAATTTAAAATTCAAAAGTGCACACTTTCTTTTGGAACTAAGTATATTTATATATTCATTGGAACGTCGTAAGGCTGTATGCATGAACACATGAAGGGGTAATGAAATAAAAATCGAAAATTTTCAGTAGTATATAGTTACGTTTAAATAGCATAATAAAATACTTTGCTTCCAAATTAAATCTAACGTAGGCTTCTTAATACTTTCATTTTGTATGAACCATCTCTGCGTTCAAGATGAAAACTATGCGAATCTTTTTGGAACTGTTTACCCGTTTACATGTTTACTCATATGTAAATCCGGTTTCAAACTTCATTAACGTCCTTTTTTTTACGACACAAGAATATTTCTTAGATAGGTACAAAACAACATCTACATACCTGTTCTTGATTTCCTTCTCGAATCTTTTCCGGGTCACCAACAAACTCCTCCACATATCCATCTGCCAATCAAAATCTAGCATTTTCCTGCAAAGGAATAACATAAACTGATTTACTAATGTAATTGTATCTTTCATTGTTCGAAACATTAAGTCTCAGGCTATTTTAATCAATTATATATGACAAAAATTCGCGATTTCCCTGGTGAAACATATCGCGTTTTTATAAAAGATATCACAAATACGTCAATCAAGTTTCAAAAATGCCTTCAAGAAACCAACACACTATCTTCAAAAAACATCGCCACAGAACCACGCTCATACACAACCATACACCTTTCATCGATATGAAATCGATACAGAAAAAATTATAAGATGATATTTAGAAATAAGGAAAACTTACAAAATTGACAGCCATGCTTTCAGTAGTAGTAAAGCAACGTGTATGAGACAAAATCCTGTGCCTGTGCAAACCTGTGCAAATCGAAGAAAAGCATTTTTTCCCGCTCATTTGCAATACAGAATCATAGCAAACCAACATACAAAATCATAGACAACCATTTTACGGTAATATCGTTAAACACCAGTGAATATCGTGAAATTAAAAGCGCGTCGTTTCGCACGTGCGTTTACATGACGTCATAACCATCAAAATGATTTTGACTTATTAAAACTGAACATATTATAATTTGATAACAAAACGCAGTCATCAAATTATAATAACGCAAAAAGATCCCTATAGACGATAGGAAATTATTGAAGCAATTTATTTTCATTGAAGCCTACTGATCAAAGTACCACCATGAACCGTCATACCAGAAATGACCCAAAATTTCTACACGAACAATGTACTTTCCAATTTTCAGAAAGTCCGAAGATTCACAAAGTGGCTTATCAATTACCAAAAGTCACGATGACATTTACAAGTTTTTTAAGTTTAGTTTATATTGATGTTTATAAGTTCGAATACGACGAAAGCTCAAGCTCATAGAGACGCTCTCGAACAAACAATCAAGATGTTTTTATCAGAGAGAGAGAGAGGGAGAGAGACAGTGGCTTAAACCTAGGGCTACTAAATTTCCAGCTGGAAGAACTGGGACTGGCTTTTATGTGTTTTGCCCATAAACACACACAGGCGACGGTGAAACTCGAACGAGCGCCTATGCCACAAGTCACCGAGGCAACTATTTTAACTTCGTTTTACGGTCCTTTTAAAAGGAATAGACACAGCGATATCATTGAAGGAATTTAAAATATCTGCGGTTGTGATTTGGTTATTATAGAACCTTTAAGTTAAAAGGAGTTTGAATAGGCGTGTAAAAAGTTCTTTTGACAACCAATTTCTACGAAAACAGACATTGCTTTTAGAAGATGCTAAGTCGACTGAGATGGTAAACCCACTACAAAACCATAAAATATTGGAGTTGGCCAAATTAATTAAATAAAGTTGCAGACGACACTTTTTGATGATAAAAATAGTGGACAATGAAGGAAGTATAGACCCGTAATTTAGAGTGAGTGATCAAAGGTCAATTTTCTCTACAGGTATAGACAAAAATGACATTTGATCATTCACTTAAACGTATGGATCTCTACCTTTAACAAGCAATTTCTTTATTGTCCGTGTTATGTTATACAATCTTGTTGTTTTTCTTTGTGCGTCATAAAAAGTGGGAGTATATTGAATTGACCTTCATATAGTAATTCGAAAACAAATGTTGTATATGTAGATTTTGTGCGGTGAGCCGTGATATCGACGTTTAACCGTTGGAATCCCGTGCCATGTCTTCGATATAGATTAAACATGTTTAAAGAACTCATTAAAAAAGTAACAATTGGCCTTTCAAAGGAAAATTATTGCTTGTCTTAAATCCCAAGGTTTACTCACTACATGTATTTTCATAATGAAAGTGAGTTGATCAGGTTAAATTCTTATCATCTGATTTTCCAATATACCCGACATACCTGTAGTAATACATGTATACTCGGCGCCTACGTAAGAGCTTAGTTTTGAAAATACACTTATACACACATGTTTTTATTTATCGCTTTTGTATAATAAAGATCAATTGATTGATTGATTGAATGGAGTTTAACGCCGCTTTCAACATTATTTCAGTTATATCGCGGCGGCTGGAGCACCTAACAATGGATTCCTGGTATTTCTATCACCAGTACAACCACCACACTCTTTCCTAGCCTCCAGCCGCTATCTCACATAGGTCTACGATTATCAACCCATTGGTGAGAGACAAATAGTCGGAAAGAATGAGTGCCGCCGTCGGGGATCGAACCCGCGAACTCTAGATTGACAGTCCGACGCGCTACCAACTGCGCTATGACGGCGGCCCATAAAGTTCAATACCAGGAGACAAAAAATGAATTATAAAAATATCTTTAGATTGCATTTAGATATTTTTTCTAAATTTAGGTACAGATAAGATTGGGTAAAGCCAGTATAAAATCACTATTTCTCGATGAAACAAACAGTTGTTGGTACTCATCTGAATCTTCTTGTCGAGACTATTCAAATAAGTACTAACAGCATTGGATTTATGATTTTATAAAAGAAATACTTTGATCTAAATCCAAAAAAAAAAAAAAAACTCTGTAGCTTTGAAATCGTTTAATATGTATGTTCGACCAACAATAATAAGCACTATATATATTTACGCATGTGGAATATTTACATTTCTAATAAAGCAAAATGATTCATATATGACCTGCAATTGGCAGAAAAGGAAATTTTCTTACTTTAAACATTCAATTTCAATCCCTCACTATTTCAAAATGTATTTAATAATCAGTTTAACAAGTTCCAGTCTGTCATTTCAAGGTACATTGTATTGGCAATTCTACGTTTTTTTTTTTTGTTTTTTTTTTTTGTGTGTGTGTGTGTGTGTGTGTGTGTGTGTGTGTGGCAAAGTATTTGGCTTTTTTAATGCTGTTCTTCCGAATCTAATCGTAGATTTGATAATGACATCACGTATCAAATTACCTTTACCACTCCAACAGCAAATCATATACACGTATTTAAGAAGAGAGAGGATTATTCTAAGAGGGACTAGAATAATGAGAAAGAAGTCCGTGAAAAATTGTTACAGTAGAAGACGGTTGTGTTGGGGAAGTTCTAGAATAAGGTAGTGATGACGTCATCTGGTGGTGTGGCGTTACGGAAGGGAAATGTGGGGCAGGCGTTGTGGTTGGATACGCTTTGAATGTCTGTGCTTGCTGGGGTCTGCATCGTGGGGTAGTTTGCATATCCCGGCATCATGTACGGCGATGACGTCATAAATTGTCCATATGGCATATATCCGTACTGATTCATGGGAGGTATTGTTGGCGTGAACTGTTGGGCATATGCTGCGGTGTTGCTGTTCATTCGTCGGCGCCATCTTGCTCTCTTGTTCTGGAACCAGATCTGTTATGAAATTTAAATGAAATGCTTGTGTATTGTGTTATATGTTTTCTAGGTCCAATTTCCCGAGGAATGATTTTACAACTATACGGTAAATCTGTATATTACAAAAATCAAGATATTTCATTCAGACATAATTTAATTCAAGTTGTTTTCACCAAGATACGTGCACTCAATGAAAACAATTTTGCTTATGCAGCTTTTTTGTAAGCTTCTGCGGAAAGTAGTGCCGAAAACAATCCATGTATTTGAGGGTAAATCTTTACATTTTTGCTTCAAGAAACTAAATTACAAGATATGAAGAGAGAATTTGTAGATTTCACAAACAGCGATTCAGCTGCATGTTCAGTATTTTTTAAAGAAAAAGAATTTAATTTGAACAAGAACCATTAATCCTTTAATGCGAATCCTGAGCTATGGAGAGGAAAAAAAAAACTTTACTCACCTTTATTTTATTTTCAGCTACACCAAAGTCCATAGCAATTCTCTCCATATGTTCGGAGTCCGGATAGGGATTTTCATGGAAAATCTTCAACAATTTTTGTACTTGATCATTTGTGTATGCTGTTCTGGCATTTTTCTTCGGAGGTTTACTCTCTGTGTCTGGAGTCCTGCTTGAAGTCGGTGAAGGGGGGTGATTTTGTGGAACCAGATGAAGAATTAGTCGATCGTGAAGCGCTGGATTCCTGTTTTATTGGAGAATTGTCTGGTGAGCTGGGACGAAGGTGTTCTGGACTGGTGTTGTGTTCACTGTCTTTATTTTCTGAAATTTAAAAATAGTTCTCGAAGTACAATTTTACGGATAATCAGTCTTCGGACTACATTTATGTACTTTCTTTAATTTCGATTGCAGTGTTTAGTTTTTCATGCAACTTTTTAAATTGATCCTCGTATTCAATCATTTACATTATTGTAGCTGATTCACAAGAATTTATCTAGATTTTCTCGTAGAAGATTGTATATTCAATCGAGGACCTACCTGATTAGAAAGCTTACAATATTTCCATAATATTTTAGTTCTTATAGGATGACCCATACCTTCGTATCTTTCTTTGTCGTTAGAATCAGTCCGGTTGGTCCCATATGTTGTTCTAGTATAATCGTATGGTGAAAGTCGGTTGTAGTCTTCTGTGGCAATGGGGTCGCTTACATTTGGACTGGTGTTCGGTGTTTCGACAAAACTTCCATACCCAGACGATATGGGTGAAATGTTCGGTGTAGACTTGGGTACCAGTCTGTCTTCACTCGGACTCTCTGCTCGGTCATATCCGGTCAGGTTTCCGTTATTAACATACTGGTTCCGTATGTAAGATGGCGACAAGTAACTGTAGGCACCGCCGAACTGTTGCAAGATCTGAAAATAGTATTTAAAGTTCATAAGGGTCGGTATATATCATTTATAAAAGAAAAATTCTTCGTGAGCAATCTGACGAATCAGCCGGTACACTTTTCGGATTATTTTACTGTTAACAGTTAAGTACTGGCTCTTTACAAGAAAAGGAGAAAACACCTAAGATTATTTTTTTTCTTGTAAATTTGTCTCATTGTTTACACCTTCAGAAAGTAAGTAACTGGAATGTCTAACATTTTCTCCCATCATCCTCTGTTCCTTTCAGAAATGACAATTCCTTTTTAACCATTATCATTATTCTGCACCAAAATAGGAAACAGCCACGATGCAGTCCTGTGACTAGAATGCCCATACGTTTGCAAACGTTACAAATGATACTCCTCTTTGCATCTGTACTCAAGAGAAAAAACGGGATAACATTTCGAGGGGTCAGTGCAACACTATTGTAAGTGCCTATGAATATATAGGCACTTAAAATAGTGTTGCACTGAACCCTCGATTTCTATTGCAAAGTGCCTATGAATATATAGGCACTTATGAAAGTGTTGCACAGGCTTTTCGATATGTTTAAAAATGCTGAAACAAAGACACCTACTAATTCATATTTTTCAAAACCAGTATACAATTTAACAAACAAGAACAAGTTTATCAAAGAAGTACATATACTTACATTACTGTGCATCTTTAATAACAAGTATGTTATGTTGGTTTTGTAATGTTGAAGTAAGAATTTTCAATAGAACAGTTCTTGGTAACTGAATGATATGACAATTTAACCGACCACTTAATATACCTTAGCCGCTGCTCTCTCTACCATGACATTTCTCGTAGACAGACATGTTTGATCAAAACTCCATGTCACGTCCAATTGACTAATGACCAAACTTAATCAAACTTTGGAAGTGTTAAAACACGACGGTCAAATTTTGAAATCATCTCAGATTGATTGTAATCATCAAAGATTTAATGTGTTTGTATTCACGATCAATTAACCAGACAATGTTATTCATTTATTTTGATTTTGAAATAATCGTTTGCAATTGAAATTATGGTAGACGATTCTGATTGGTATAATGGTGGACCCCTCTTTCCCAATCTGAATTGTTGATTTATTCGGAGTCATTGTCTCGCATAATCTTCCTTTTTAAAACTTTAACGTGTTGTAAAGTGTTGTAAAGAAAAACCCCCGAGTCCTTTTCTTTCATTTCATATCTATACATAAGGTACATAGAACTTAATGTGGCACCGTATCGGTGGATCGAGGGCATATTATTTTTGTCATGTCAATTTGTCTGATCGTATGATTGCATGTTTGTCCCCGCAAAAGATAATATTGGTCATATATTTTTTTATTTGTAAAGGATAAAGCGGGGACATGCATTTTGAACAAACACATCTTGATTTGATATCTTACATGGCACCATCTTATCACATTTTGCATAAAAAAGAACACCTGGGAATTCCGTAATATTCTTCCCAACTTTTACAAGGGATAAAAAAGGTAAAAGTAGAAATGCAACGAGACATTTTTCCAATCACTAAATGAAAATATTTTTCTTTCTGAATAAATATTCAGAACTTATATACAGTGCCTTTTGGGTTTTCCATATGAATAACAAAATAGCCTTAATTAATTGATTAACAATTTGGTAGAGGTGGCTGAATCTGTTCGGAAAGCTCGAAGTGCTTATGCTCGGAAACCATGTGGAAGCTATGTAATAAATTTTTGCGAAATTGATAGTATTGTACATTTATAAATCCTCCATTTCGGAGGTAAAAGTCGACCATTTTCGATGTGAATTTACAAAATCATGTAGCCTCTAAAAATGCACATACCCATAAAATCAGGGCCACTAAATATTCAACAAAGGTTTTAAGCACCTTTTCCCCTACCAAATGTTAAAGTTTTGCGCGGATTATGTTGATCTAATATTTATTGCCTTTTTTCACATTCCTAATAAATATCGATGGCTCAACGGGAAACGGTTGTAACTGCCTATAGTTTGTACATGTTTTGCACTGAGCCATCTTTATGTAGCGTAGCCTCTTATAAAAGCCCACCATTTTCTATTGAAATTTGCAGTGTATCTAATAGAACCCCGGGGTTCTTTTAGAGCTTGTACGGTATTTATTGCATCAGCATGAATACTTTTTCAATGACTCCAAATTCAATCTTCCGATCACAGTGACATATTGATTCTTACATCGGCGCAATTAAACACACAGCTATGTTGCGTTCAACTTTAAGGACTTGTCCGTGGTCTACAGGAAGAGCGTCGGCCTCTTGACCCAAAGGTACTGAGTTCGATTCTCGGTCCTTCTCCTCTTACGCTTCAACCGAAGATTTAGATTGATAAAGTGTGTTTCATTTCTGATTTCTAGGAATCCAGATCCTGTATTAATGCATTTGATAGACTTGTTTGGCCATGGATTTCTCTCAAAAAGAGTTTCTGCATCGTTGTTGGTAATTATCTTTAATATAAGAGTCCAATGAAAAACAGAATTTAAATCATTTTAAAAAAGGCACAATGATTTTCCCTGATAAACTTATGACATCTTACATGCGTATGCCATGCTCTGGAATTGTTTCCTAAATTTTGATTTCGTTTAGCGCACTAAAATATCCTTCTAAAAATGATAGGGGGCAACAAAGAGTACATGTTGACTGCATTTTAAGAGGAGAAGGACCGCCCACCAAAGTTCACAGACCTTAATTTGCTCGCAGATGTCCTTAAAATGTAACAAGCTGCAATACTTGCCTGCTTAGTAAAGCAAACCACGATTCTGAAAGTACAGTAAAAACTATGCATGGGTAGCCTAAAATACCAAAATGAAAGCGTCCGAATGATTTGTTACGAAATTTTTATGACTGAAACAAGCACTTTTACAGCAAAATTAAAAATCAATTTACTCGATTTTTTTCAAAAAAGTATTCTTCACCCTTCGTTCCGTGCCATCCGCATTTATTTCCAACACTAGGTTGAAACCACTCTCCTGCTTCAATTTTTTGCTAACACTTTCTCTTGTTAGCACAAACATTTTGTCATATACTGTAAGTATATTTTCATTATCAGAAGACATTTTCGCATCTTTCGTTCTAAGGTAAAAGTTAATCGCAATCTTTGAAATTGGCCCTTAACAAATTTTAAGTAGTATATTTGTTAATCGAAAGAGTGTCTTGTGGGTTCATTAACCAGATAAAAATTTCATATTAAAGGTTAATAGATTTTTATATATGGAAAATATTTTTGAAGATGTACCGGACCTTTGGACAATTTAAGAAGAAAGTGAATTTCATCCTCCTCCTCAGCTAATAACACTTCACAATATTTTCTACTTGAATTTTGTAATTTCGCCCCTTTTCAATTTCTAAATTATGCACTGATAATCAGAACTTAAATAATACTTGTGAATATATACACGTATGTGACCCGTCACGCGAAAAGGGACCATCTCGGTAGCGCGTAAAGTGTTGATTCTTGTTAGACTGCGCTGGCTGCGCAGGCTGACTAGGGTCAAAATTTTTCGCCTTTTTCTGATTTTCTGAATCTAGAATTATCAGTCTATATTCCTGTTCAAGAATTTTCGAAATGCGACCACTGGTTGATCTCTTTTTCGCGATGTCATTTTGCGTAGTTCCGAGGTGGTCCCTTTTCGCGTGACGGGTCACATATATAAGAACAACAACCCTCGGATACATGTACGTAGATCCGTCATTCTACGAAAGTCTACTGAAATATGTAATCATTTTCATGCTGTTCACAATACTTTCTTGATGTAAACAATTCTTTAGCATACACTGTAGACTTACATTAGCCTGCTTATTCGCGCAGTCTTACCAATTAAAGCCCCCGTCTGCGTTTAGAGTAAAAAAATCGTAGGCATTCTTTGAATAATTATTCTTGATTAAGTCTTATGAAAGATGAGTAGCATATAAATATAAATTGACCGACAATCGGCGACTTTTCCCGGGAAGCGCATTATTTGTCCTGTTCAGTAATATATGTAAATGAGATTTTGGTCACGTGAAATACGCCCACGTGAAATACGCCCACGCGCAGGAGCGGTAATGCACTGTATTCGAATTGGGATCCGAAATGTTGCGGGTCATTAATATTCATCAAGTTAGACCCATATTTAGATCATCGCGTCATAATTATTTGCATCACCGAATATTGGAATGGCAAATTTAAGCTTATTTTTGAGAAAAAAAAACATTGTCAATTTGTTTGAAACAAAATTTTAATCCAGGAAGAAAACGGTGAACAGAATCGGGTCATTATTGCGAGTTCTGAAGCGTGAACGAGGAAAATGTTAAGGAATAACACACCGAAAAACTCCCAAACCGTCCACTTTAAACAGAAATTTTGTTTTTTTTTTCACTTGATCAGCTGTTTAAAAATAAAGAAATCAGATGCAATTTTATTTTAAACGATGTTTGTAATAAAATTTGTACTCTTTTACAGGCTGCAAAATTTTCGGCTGTCCAAAACCGAAATAATTATAGACGACATGTATGTGGGATACAAAATTATTATAGCATTGAAATACTAGAAAGCCATGAATGTCTTGAGTCGCTCCACAGGCTCCACAGGCTTGAAATTCTTGGAAAGCAAATAAAAATTTTGACTAGATGTTTAGATATTTTGGGTTCTACTGATGCTAAAAATGATTTTCAAAGTTTCAACTACATAACATATAGAGAAATGACCTCCGCCCATTAAAGACATATTTTCATCCAATCAAAATAACTTTTGGCTGCATGATAATGGATCACCCAAAGATCACAACAAAAATGTTTGATTGATATCCATTAATTACATTCTGAGAAAATGATTTTCCACTATAAAACATATTGAGAAATGACCTCTGCCCATAAAATATATATTTTTAATCCGATCACAATAATTTTTGGTAGAGTGATAAAGGGTCACTCAAGGATCATTCCCGAAAATTTGGTTGATATCCTTCGAATACACTGTGAGAAAATGATTTTCAAAGTTTCCACAATATAACATTTTGAGAAATGACCTCCGCCAATAAAATACATATTTTCATCCAATCACAATTATTTTTGGTAGACTGATAAAGGGTCACTTAAAGATCATTCCAGTGAAATTTGGTTGATGTCCAACAATTTGATTCTGAGAAAATGGTTTTCAAAGTTTCCACTAAATAACATATAGAGTAATGACCTTCGCCCATCAAATACATATTTTTCATCCGATTGGAATAATTTTTGGTAGACTGATACAGGGTCACTCAAGGATCATTCCAGTGAAATTTGGTTGATATCCATCACTTACATTCTGAGAATATAATTTTGAAAGTTTTCACTATATAACATATAGAGAAATGACCTCCGCCCATAAAATGCATATTTTCCATCCAATCACAATAATTTTTGGTAGACCCATAAAGGGTCACCCAAGGATCATTCATTTAAAATTTGATTAGTATCCATTTATTAGAATCTAAGAAAACTCATTTTTTACCATATTTGGAAATTAGCCACGCCCATTAAATCCATGTTTTTCATTGAATCAAAATTTCTTTAACCACTTTGAAAGAGGGTCATCCAAGGATCATTCATGTGAAGTTTGGTTGAAATTCATCCAGTAGTTTCTGAGGAGAAGATTTTTAAAGAAAAAAATTACGACCGGACGCACTGACGCACGGACGGACACACGACGGACACAACGCCATGACAATAGCCCCAGTGGCTTTCAGCCAGTGGTGCTAAAAATGAAGGAAAATTTCCTTCACTTGGTCGATATTGGATTTACTTGATTTAGGTAGGCTCATCAGGCAACTTTGGAATGAAAAGTTCATATTGCGATTTTTATACCCCATCAAAAACGGTTGTTTTCTTATGAGGCGATCAAGTGAAATATTGTAACATTATCTTATACTGTAATTTATATAATTTTTGTTGAGTCCATTGTGATTCGATTCTTCTGATTAGTTGAAAAATTGATTTCATTCCACAATGCAAACAGTTTTGAGTTCGCAGCTCTTTTTTAATCTTCCGCATAAAGTAGTTCTTTAAGAAATCTGCCCTGTGTTCAGGATGTAAAAACGTTTCGCGAGCGCATTGAGATGATACCCCGCTTTGCACGTGCTCATACGTGCAATGCGGGGTATCATTTCGAAAACTCTTCGCTAACGCTTTCATCCTGAACGCAGGGCTGTTTCTTTATTGATAAAGCTTTACATTTATTGATTCATGAAAATAAATTATAAGATATGAAGAGAGAATGTGTCGATTCCATGGAGGCGTTAAGTTAAAACCGTATCACACTCATGTATGAACTGTTTCTTACAAAGTAATTGGGGTTTTTAAATTCATTCACCCATGAAATAAACAAATATTCTCTTTGTCTCTTAAATGGTTACCAATTGCGTGTTAGTGAATATCAAGATTCTGGGACCTGTTTTACTAGACATCTTACGTAAGTTAAAACTTAAAGATGCTTCTATAGTACTGAAGTAACTTAATATGGCATTCTACCATGCATCATCTCATTGGAATCGTCTTCTAAAATGAAATATTGCAAGACAGAATCAAACAATGCATGGAAACACCGGGTAAGATTTGTGATTTTGACTTACGATTATTTTTTTGTAAGAAGTTTGGTAAAATGTGCCCCTGGTAAGGGCCATGTCAATCCCTGGCCGCTAGATTTACGAATGATTTACACTCCATCCTTAAAAAAAATTGTACTTCCTATTCCTGGCAAAATATATAAAAATCAAAGAGATGTATACACTGTAAATCGACAACCATTGAATGATTGGAAAGACTGTTGCATTTCAAACTTTAGAGAAAAAAAATAGTTTAAGAACTATTTCAAAAGCTTTCAAATGACACGATATAGATATTTTGAGCTCTAGGGCGTCATTTAAACCGATAATGATATTTATCTTATACAGATATCTGTGTGATAACATCCCGTATGATATTTTTCATTATATCACATAGTTATTTTTAGAACAAAGATATAATGTGGTTATTTTTAGAACCTTGCATTTCAGTAAGAAACATCGTCGAAAACAAGACAAAAAGAGGCTATAAGATAAATATAATACGCACTTAGTGAATTGTATGAAAAAATATCTAACTCGAATGTGAGAATTGATAATTGTCTCGGCAGAGCCTCGACAATGATCAATTCTCCCAACCTCGTTAGATATTTATTCTCATACAAAACACTAAGTACGTATTATATATTTCTAGCTTTATATATCAAGACTCTTATAATAATTGGCTGAAAACTTAATTTCTAAATGAAAACAATTTCAAGTACGCACCTATTTTGAAAGCTTCCGCATGCAGAAGTCCCATAAGAAATGTCTCGTAACGAAGAAGTTATTACATGTTTGCTTCAAGATATTTAACGTGAAGATTTGGAGAGAGCGTTTTGGTCCCAAGGCGGTATCAAACTAAAAGCCTAATCAAGCTTATGTATGAATCCGCTTTTGCAGTGTTTAAGTTTTACGTTTACTGCCTCTATGAAAGCAAAAAATAAAAGATAAAAAATGCTTCGTATCTAAAATTCATGCAGTCCCATGGCGCCTGTATGCGACACGCGACCATTTGAGTCGGGGCTTCATATCCACAAGAGCTTGTTAGAGACCCGTAATTTCGGATAAGGTAAAATAGATACGTAGAATAATTGTTCGTTTTAATGTAACATCGATTTATCTGTCATTGAGTGAACAGTCAAATCTTTTTTTTCCCCCGAGTCCCAAAGCCACTCGTGAATGTAAAGCTTTGCTTGATTACGAAAAGAAAAGTTTTATCGATCTTACATAAAATCAAACTGTTATTCTATTTCTTAAATGCTTAAATAAGACGAAATGAGAAAAAATAGAACAAATTTTCTCGCAGTGCGTTATTTTGCGCGTAATTACTGAGAAACGTCATGAGGTCATTTGTTTATTTGGTTTAGAACGTCAAGTAGGGAGAAAAATAATCTAAGGTTAAGAAAATTCTCAGTTGAGCTTGGGAAAAAATATAATCCCGGCCCTGCTTTGTAGTTAATTTGAGTATTTACTTCCACATAAAGATGTAGAAAGTGTTCTCATAGTTGGGCATTCGGAATATCTCTCGGACCTTTCCGTAAACTGGAAAGTAGCTCGCATATAAGCGTAGTACGTAATTTTGGGTCACATTTTTGGTGATTCGGCTTCTGGTGGAACCTCGGTTATTAATCAGGCTTCGAAAAAAAATCACGTTTTGTTAATTCTTTCCGATCATTTTTTAGGGGGGATCTTTTTGGCATTTTATAATTATGACAAAACGCAGTAAAACACTGCGTTTTGTTATTAAATTACAATACGTCCCTATTAATTATTTCGTTGGTTTTGTGTTCCGAATGCCTAATCGGGGTCGTTGATGTTTGTGACGTCAAATAAACCCACGTGCGAAACGACACACTTTCATCGCTGCGCCCGTATTAGTCCCGATGTTTTTTTCCGTGGAATCGCCGAGGGTTCCCGATTGAAAGTTGGGATAAAAAGTGCGAGGCCTTGTTTTTAGCTATCATGATCATAGCTAAGTCTAAGTCATAGTCTGGTTATTATGCTATGCCGTCAAAATTAAATATAGCCAGACACGTTTGACAAATTTGATCCATGGAAAGTCAGCGTAATTTTTTATCCACCATCGAACGTAAAATGGCTTCTACGAAATTTCTTCATACGACATTTCAACATTTTCCTCGTATCAAAATTCTGTATTCGTTGGTAGATCTATGCTTGGTTTGTTTGACCCGAACTTGACTCCTGTCGTTTGATAATTAGTACTCAACTTTGCATGTCCTTTCACATATTTATTGTATATATTTATATTCCTTAAATGATAAAATATGTCAGTAATTAATATTTAAGCGATATTATCGAATAAAAGTCAGGTTTGGGTCTAATAAACCAATGTATAATAACAAGCATTTTCAATGTCGATTGACTTGGATAAGTCTTTATCTTCGGAAGTATCTTCGGAATTTATTCATGTGCCTTATTATTTATTCTGCATAAAGGTCAGGTTCAAGTTAATATGCGCCTGCTATAGACTGGTATCAGTCCGTTAAATAGAGCATAGATATGTATGATTTAATATAGGGCCTGATTCCCAGGCTAATATACATGTATTTATAATATCATCTTTCATTTACAAGAACTTGGGTCAGTAGACATTACAGAGCCCAACACACAGGCTGGTACGGGTCTTAACTTTGCGCACAATTGAAGTTTTTGGAAATGTAAGCATATGATCATTTTTCTATCGTCGCACACTACGTTTACAGTGTTTACAGGAATGCGTGTTTTGTTACAATGATTCATCTGCAAGATAGGGTTTACAAAGATAGGATTGATAAGAAAGAAAATAAAAATATTCTAGGTTCTGTACGTATTTATTCAATTGTCAAATTTGAAGTTCAAAATGAAGAAATAGTTGGGACCCGACATCCTAGAAGAGCAATGACAGGACTAATTTGAAAAAAAAAAATGAAAACAAGATTGTTTTGAGGTCAATCAGAGGTCGTCTTTCATAATTACATGTATTATTTAGAGGATAATCGTTGGTTTCAGTGTAAGATCGATTTATATTTCATTGAGTGAACAACAAAAGCTATATTTTCACGAGTGGCAGAGCCACGAGTGCAAATATAGCATTTGTTATTCACGAAATGAAATATTAATTGATCTTACTCGAAAAACAAACGATTATTCTATTTCTTTAATGTAAAAATGAGACAAAATGTGAAATTTCTAGGACATATTTTCGTAAAGCGCGTCATTTTGCGCGTGATCGCTATGCAACGTTCATTGTGACGTCACTTATTTCGCCCCGCATAGATGACATCAGATAGGATGAAATGCACAAAAGCTGGGTATAAGTTTTTGATAATTGCACTGCTTTTGCGGTGAGATTATCAAGTGATAATCTATCGTTATTTCTCGATAAAACACCGAAAAGCATTAAAGAAACTGAAATGTAGAATGATTATTCTAGCTTCAGAAAATTAGCCAAGTGTGAAAAGTTTCGACCCTAGTCAGACTTTACAATCCGCGCAGTCTGACTAGCGTCGATACTTAACGCACTACCCAGATGGTCCCTTTTGCGTCTGACTTGCCACAAGTGCAAATTCAAGTTCTCTGGCATCAATTACGCTTTCCATCATATAGATGATATTGAATAGGTGGTCATGAATACCGAATTTATTTAACGAGTCATCTATAAACAGATTAAAACGAGGCTGTGTCGAGTTCTTTTTTTTTTATTTTTTAATTTCTGTTTGAGGATACGAGGGGAATAAATTCGGTATTTCATTTTCACAAATTTGATTTTCTTTTTATAATATGCCCTGAATTTTTGCGATAAATCGCGAAATCCAAGAAACTTTCTGATTCAAGTTATTTCGCGAAACCTAAAACGCCATTTGCAAAATGATATCAAAATGCATTGTGACGTCTTTTTTTTCATAACGAAAATATAACGTTGCTTAGCTTATTTGCTTAGTTTTTCCACTCGTGTTATAACACCCGTGTAATATAAAAAATATTTTACGGGGTTATTTCACTCTCGTGAAGTAGGTCATATTATTATTTCTTAACAATTTCGAAGTACAGCGGAAAAGGTTTGTCTTCTTGATATGCCTAAGGGCCAACTTATTTGTCACCCGAACGGGGCCCGATTTTCAGCCGGGCCACATTAAGAAACCAGCTCTATGTTCCGGCTGACAAGATGTTGCAAACGGTTTTTAAATTAAACCCGTTTTGCGCGCATGTGCACGAGCAAAGCGGAGTATAATTTGAAAACGGTTTGCAACATTTTCTTAGCCGGAACATAGCGCTGGTTTCTTATTGTGGCCCGGCCGAAAAACGGGCCCCGTTCGGGTGACAAATAAGTTGGCCATATGTAATAAAGTTGGGTAAGTTCATATCGGACTCGGTTTCGACCCGAGTTAACCGGGTTTCCACCAGAACGACCTCGGTTTCGACTATAGTGATGTCATTTTAACCTTTCAACGCTCGACGCTTCTTATCCTGGGTCAGGCCGGTGTTACTTGGGTTCCAAAATGGCGTCAAAAATAGTGCACAACAATTCGAATACAAAAAACAAATGTTCTTACTTTAAACAAAAAATACTCTTTTCTCATTTTATATGGTATTTTGCACGAGTTTATTACATTTCTTATTGGGATAACGATATTTCATGGTTAATTAATTATTGTAGCTGTAAATGTGAAATATGTTTACTACCACCAGTGGGTAACTTCGTTCAAATGAATGTCCTTTCTGCGCATGCATATTACAGTTCATTTTAGATCATCTCACGCGACGCCCGGGCTGCCATTTGAATTTCTCCGTTGTTATGGTGTTGTTTTAGAGATTGACCAATGAAATGATTCCGTTGTTTAAAGCGGGTATAGAGAGGGTACTTGTATCAGTTCTGGCGAGTACTGTTAAGGTTCATGTAAAGTGTTTGAGACCCAACATTTATGGCACTTCATTAGCCAAGAAAAAGCAGTATGTCCAGGTATATTATATATCAAAATGAAGCTATTCGTGAGCACAAGCAGTTAGGCAACATAAGACCGCTATAGCTATAGCGGTATAGCCAAAACATTGTGGAAAAGGGTCATTTCGTACAGAACAAGCAACTGCATGACGGTTGCATAAAACCGCCCCATATTTTAACAAAGTACAGTCTGAAGTACCATCCAGGTAGTGCTACAACCTTAGATATAAAACTCAGTCTCAAAAGGCTCTTTTGAAACAATCAATTTCCATTTATCTTGTCAACATACATGTCAAACCGGTTTGGTCTGTTTTCAAAATACACGTTAGGTATGGTGCAACATCACACCATAATATGGTGAAATATGTTCTGCGATTTATTTCATATTATAGTTTTTTTTAATTCAATGAACTACAATATTACTATATATTTATGATTCTGTGAAATAGAAATTGATATATTGCTAATCAACCTTACAGGTATATAAACAATTAATGTCTATTTATGTTGTGATAACACACCATACCATAAAAAGATCTACACGTTTACAAAATTAGAATGACATATATGACAAAATAAATTGCTTGCATAACTACATTTTGGGGCTGAGTTTTATACCAATGGTTATAGCACTACCTGGATGGTACTTTAGGCTAGACTTTGTTAAAATATGAGCCAATTTTATCCAACAGTCATGCAGTTGCTTGTTCTGTACAATATGACCCTTTTCCACAATGTTTTGGCCATACCGCTATAGTTATAACAGTCTTATGTTTTTCAACTGCTTGTGCTCATAAATAGCTTCATTTTGATATATAATATACCTGGACATACTGCTTTTTCTTGTCAAATGAATGCCCCTAAAATTGGGTCTCAAACACTTTACATGAACCTTAACTTCACTTTCCAAGTTCTTTATTGATAATGTATCCAGTATAAAAACACTATTTTTTGCTGGACGTCGTCTTGCGATATCGAAGTGGATTGATCTGTTGAATTAATTTGATGAAAGTCAATAAGCTCTATAAGATGTATACATGTATGATCTACTAAATAATCTGTTGGATTTATCTATATATTTATGTGGAATTGTATTGGAACCACATTAAATCCATAGCAGGTGCTTTCGGCAAACAAAGTAGATGTTGTTTTGTTGAGTCAAAATAGTAAAGAGAAGACAGAAACGTTCACTTAATGATTCATATTTATGTATGTACAATAACAACAAGCACTATTTATATAATATAAAAACACGTATATGTACATTTCTCACGAAACAGGAGAATTTATATATGACTTGCAATTGGTGAAAAGATAGTTTTAGGTATCATTAATACGTTTCTTTCCATCTGTTGTTTTTATAATAGTATCTCCCTCTCTACTCATGCTCCTAATCTATGAAAGTTTCAGTCTAATATTACTGAATTTTTAAAATTTTGCTTTTTTATGCCTGAGTAATTCATTGATTTACCAAAAAAATTCATTTAATGGGTTAATGAAGAACATCAAATTACCAGAACAGTTCCAAAAGCAAATCATATACATGCGAATATAGAGAGAACAGATCTAAAAGGGGCTAGAATGATGAGAAAGTAGTCCGTTGGAGTTATGGAAAGGAGCGTGAGACGACAAGTGTGTCGGGAAATTGCTCGGATATGGTAGTGATGACGTCATCTGGTGTTGTGGGGTCATGGATGGAAACTGTGATACGGGCACACTGTTTGGAAAGAATGACTGAAGTCTCGAATTTCCACTGCTGCTCTGAGAGTCTGTTCTTACTGGGTACTGCATCGTGGGGTAGTTCGCATATCCTGGCATCATGAACGGCGATGACGTGATGAATTGTCCATATGGCATATATCCGTGATGGCTGATAGGGGATATTGTTGGCATGAATTGTTGGGGATATGCTGCGGTGTTGCTGTTCATTCGTCGGCGCCATCTTGCTCTCTTGTTCTGGAACCAGATCTGTAATAAAAGTACAATGTAAAATGTTTGAATTCTTAATTTACGAGTATTTGTAATATGATTAGCCTTTATCTATTACTCTTTACCCCGAGATACAATTCTGGAAACTTTCAGAATACACCGTGTGCGTACCGTTTTATCGATCTGTTTGTGTAATTAGGCAGTAATATATTTTTTATCTTTATTGCTACTTTTTCTGTAGAGTAATGTGATTTTAAATACGTGTTTGGAAAATAAATGTTTTCAACCGATTTCCGACGGCTTCCCTTTCAATGTGAAATAAAAAAGATATTATTTATTTTTAAAATATTTCTACTGACCTTAATTTTATTTTCAGCCACACCAAAGTCCATAGCAATTCTCTCCATATGTTCAGAGTCTGGGTATGGATTTTCATGGAAAATCTTCAGCAAGGTTTGTATTTGATCATTTGTGTATGCAGTTCTTGCATTTTTCTTTGGGGGATTATTTTCTTTGCTCGAAGTCGGACTTGAAGTCGGTGATGGAGAGGATTTTGTGGAACCAGCTGGTGAACCTGTCGGAGGTGAACCGCTTGAAGCTAGAGTGGACGGAGAATTGTCTGATGAGCTTGAACTGTTATGTTCTTGACTGGTTTTGTGTACACTGACTGTCTCTTCTGAAATAAAATAGCACTTTTACAATTAACAAAATATCTCTAAGTCTAGCTTATATTTCTATTTACGGACGTTAACTTTGTCATTAGTTTTTTTCTTTTTTTTTTTTCTTTTTTATTTCGTTTGCTTTATACTTCATTTTGGGTATTACTATCTATTATCCAGATGTAATCGTCCAAGAAGTCTTTTTTTATTACAAGGTTCATTTTTCACTGTTGATTCTCATTCTTGATTTTATTTCTGTTCCTCGAAGTATTTCTATATAACAAATTTTAAAGCATACTTTAGCGAGGTTTCAAATCATATTCGAAATGTTAGTATTTTTTTTTCATCAGATTGACACTTACTTTCAAATTCCTCTTTGTCGTGAGAATCAGTCTGGTTTGTCATATCTGTTGTGCGAGTATAATCAAATGGTGAAAGTCGATTATAGTCCACTGTAGCATCCCTCAAACGGTTTTCATTTGGACTGGTGTTCGGTGTCTCGACAAAACTTCCATACCCTGACGACGCAGGTGATATGTTCGGCGTTGCCTTTGGTACCAATCGGTCTTCAGTTGGACTTTCTGCTCGGTCGTATCCGGCCTGGTCTCCATTATACGCATACTGGTTCCGTATGTAAGATGGCGACAGGAAACTGTAGGCACCGAACTGTTGTAAGATCTGAAAATATCAATGTATAGAATTTATAACAAGAGTATATTGAAGCTTTATTGAGATTCTAATATGTTAAACTTTTTCAGCATATAGCATAAGCGTGTCCACAAGCAGTACCTGTCCATTTTAAGTTTCTAGATCAGGGCTCGAGGTTATAAAACTTTTCTCATTCTCAATTCAAAATTTTCTCATTTGAGATTTAACCCGTTATTCTGTTATAATACTCATTTTATGTTTTAACATAAAAGATAATATTAACAAGTTGTTATAAATAACAACTTATTATCTTTTATTTTCATATATTTATTTAAATTTAAAATTTGAGAAAATTCTAGGTTGAGTCTGAGAAAAAGTTTTATAACCACGGGCACTGATTTTAGAATAAGTCCAAGATGTATCTTAACGCACAGACCCTTATAGTATAGCTGACTAAGCAGAACTATTGCTTCGCGCACAAAGTCATGTGACTTAGTAAAAAGGTCGTTCGTGTTTTGTTTTTGTTTTTTTTTACTCTATAGATCCCATTGTAAATAAGACTTATACTTTTTCGAAAGAAAAACAAATACTTACATTACTGTGCATCTTTGAAAGTTATTCTGTCAACTTAATTTTGTATTGATGGTAGTTGATACTTCAGTTGAAATTCTTATTTGGCTAAATCTATACTTTCGACCACCTAATATACCTTAGTCGATGCTCGCTCTGCCTTGACATTTCTCGTAGACAGACATGTTTGGTCAAACTCCATATCACGTCTTATTGACTTATGGCCAAACTTAATCAAACTTTGGAGGTGTTAAAACACGACGGTCAGATTTTGAAATCATCTCAGATTGATTGCAATAATCAAAGTCTTGATGCGTTTGTTAGAACAATCGATTGTTCACACAATTGGTTTCAATTATTCTTATTCTGGAATCGTTATGGACGATTGAAATTAGGGGCGACAATTCTGATTGTGTTTGATGGTAGACTCCATTTTCCTAATCTGCAACAATGATGGGTTCTGGAGACAATCTCTCGCCTTTAATTGAGCATCGTCTGCTCTATCAACTGATCAGAACATAAAAAATGAAATAAGTTTCTCCTTATAACCCTTAAAATAGTTTACCCGTAATGATTCCGCAAAGTTTCGGAAGTATTGAACTTTAACATTGTTAATCGAGGTTTCCTAATGATTTTCCTCTGTCAACATTGTGAAAGATCTTGAGGTCCGAAATGTTGAAGAACTATTACGAGTCCACTACCTTAAATGGCACAAAGATTTCGTATAAACAATTAATGAGTGGAATGCAGAATTTTATGAACTTCCCGGAAAATTTAGCTGTTCATCAATACCTTAAGAAAAGGTCTCCGACTAAGTAGCAAAAACTACTCAAGGTCATGTATTTATACACACGCATCCTTTCAGAGACCAAAGCATCGACCTGTAAGTTGATTTGAGAAAGCTCTGTTTCGCCATAACCGTTTTAGTGACTGGAAGTGTGAGTTAAATTTCAGCAGTCTGTGGTACTTGTTTTTCGGATTGATACCTCTACCTAGGGTCTTATTTTTTGAGCTCGACATTGTCGAACGCATTGTCATTTTCTTAAACATCATATGGTGTTTTAGACCAATTCGGAAATGACAGTTCATTGATAGTTCAAAAATAAGCCCTCTCGCCGAAAGATTTCTGTTTCTAATTCAACGTTTCTTATGTGGTGCAGTAATTAAACCACTACGCCCCACACTTCCCTTTTTTTGAATATCCCTTATTGAATGGGTTTTACCTAATATTCCGTTTTGAGGCAGAAATCTCTACATATCTTGAGAAAAAAAAGACCATAGAAGTACATTGCATATTTAACTAAAAAAAATCAACTTATTTTGCAAGTACCACCAGTGTATCAACTAGCCCCGCACGCGGGGTTAATACATCGCGCGGGCATTGTTGGTACACTTCAAGACAAAAACTTGTAAATCTCGTAATCATATCTCAAGACAAACTTTTCATTTTTAGCTCGGCTGTTTTCGGAGAAAACCCGAGGTATTGCTATAGCCTCCGTGTCGTCGTCGTTGTCGTCGTCGTGCGAAAACTTTGACATTTTGTTATATCTCTGGTTCTACTGAATGCAGTCACTTGAAACTTGGAAATGCGCGGGCATTGTTGGTACACTTCAAGACAAAAACTTGTAAATCTCGTAATCATATCTAAAGACAAACTTTTCATTTTTAGCTCGGCTGTTTTCGGAGAAAACCCGAGGTATTGCTATAGCCTCCGTGTCGTCGTCGTTGTCGTCGTCGTGCGAAAACTTTGACATTTTGTTATATCTCTGGTTCTACTGAATGCAGTCACTTGAAACTTGGCACACATGTTCACCATCAAAAGAGCAACCTATACTATCAAGGAGGATAACTCTAGATGCATTTTGTGCAAATTATGCCCCTTTTTCGACTTAGATTTTTTCCCACCATCCAGCACTCGACAGCCGAGCGTAGGCACCCGTAGGCGGTGCTCTTGTTATTCATAAGCACTAGCAGCATTGATCGTTCTCAAAACATGATTTAATCCTGATGATCTTCCTCTGTTTAACCTGTTATTTAGTTCTTCCAACAAGAAGTCTCTTTTTTTTTAGAAATCTTTGATCAACAATAAGTTATATTTGACTTGTTTACTGCCAGTTTTTCTCTCGTGGTCGAACCAATTTCTCTGGTAAGCGATTCATGGCCATCTTGGTCCTTTTGTTTCGAAAGCATCAAAAGTTTAAAAAATTTCGAGTACTTGCGATTGCTCAAGAACAGAACCAATAATTTTGATGGGAAAACCGTCGATTTACGACAGAATTTTTGACTGTTCTTATCTCACAAAAGATCCGGACTTCAATCTTATTGGGATGGGTGTTAAAATAACTACTTAGATATAAATAGATACATTTATGTATGATTTAATTTTCTATTGTTCTTTCAATGCTAGAAGACCATGTAGAATATAAGATGTTGTTATACGTATCTTAACATGTTACCTTCTTTAAATAAAGGTTTTATTACTATTGTTATTACTATTATTACTTCATGCTTAGCTTAGAAAATTGTAGATTATGACAATGTAAATTGGCTTTAGTTGCTATTTTCTGAAAGGAAAATTTATGCCGTTCCCTTGGTTGGTCGCTTAAAACAATGTTTACTATATCATCCCGTCCCGTCACTTAAGGTAGTGGACCCATAACAGTTCCGCAACATTTTGGAACTAATAATCTTTCACAATGTTGACCGAGGTTTCCTAATGAAAATCATTAGGAAACCTCGGTCAACACTGTTAAAGTTCCTTACTTCCTGGAAGTTGCAGAACTATTACGGGTCCACTACCTTAAACAATTAACCCTTTTCCAAAAAGTCCCGCTTTCTGGCGTTCCTAGTGGAAAATATTACAGAATGCATCAGAAATTGCTTGTTACAGGCAATTTCATCATCATTCAAAATGTTTCCCTTGAAGGCAATTAGACCAATATTTTCAAAGAACGCGGCTTTTGCAATATCACAATATTATTTTATCGTCAATAGTTCAAACGTTTTTTAACGCTAAATTTTACTATTTCGATCACCTTTTCCTTAACCAAGAAACAGGATACCAGTTCCATCTAGTGACAGGTTTTGGCGTGTCTCTTTATAAAGGCTATTTTTGTCGGAATTTTGAAATTTTTAGTGTTTTATGATAGTGCAATATTGTTCACGTGCTTTTTGTCTGAATTTCTCCTGGTTTAATTTGTTTTGCGCCAAGTAATGGGGTAACAGGAGAAGATCAAAATTGGTATAGATCAAATGGTCTGACGTTTTGGAAAAAATTGCATGATGGTGCAAGCTTTTCAATTTGGGTTTTTGACGATTTTCGCCATTACAAAATAAACCTTGTTCGATTTGAAAGACACAGGCGTATTCAGCTATACAAAAATAAGCAAGATACACGTTTTAACAATACTTATGTTGAAGATACTATTGTTGAAACATCGAAATCTATGGAACATATATACAAGATGGAAAATGTGACCCGTCATACAAAACGGGACAACCTGGAATCTTCGAGAAAAAAAAAGATAAAGAGAATCTAAGTCAATCTTAGTCAATCTTGCTCATGCGACTACGTCTATTAAGCGACTTTTTTTAATTTAGCGACCATTTTTAGATTCCCCTTCTAGACCAAAACGGTTTAAAAAGTAAATCTTATTGGTCTTTAAAATTTTGTGTATGAATCTTCTGTGGTTGAAATTCATTAGAATCGCCTCAACAAGACGATTCTTTTGATTTTTTATAACATAGTATTATTGAAGAATTTCGCAATAGCATACATATTCAATCAAAAAACAAATTTTCATTTGTGATCAAAACGTGTACTAAGCGATCATTCTCTTTAGCGACCGCTTTTTGGTGGCCCCGTAAGTGGTCGCTTTATACACGTGTTACTGTATTTAGGAAAGGGATAAGATACGTCATAGTTCAATCGGAGGCTTATTTTGGAAATTATTAAGGAAGGAAGAATAATCATTCAAGATTCAGAAAATCCATTATTTGCGGAAAGTATCGACCCCTGACAGTCTGCGATGGATCAACGCTGTTACCATGAACTAGATGGTCTCCTTTCGTGTGACGGGTCACAAACACGAAATAAGTGAACATATGGTTTCTCCTTTTCCGACAATGTTTTCGTAAATTAAGTCTATCGATGAAATATGCAAGAACAGCCCTGCGTTCAGGATGAAAGCGTTAGCGAAGCGCTTTCGAAATGATACCTCGCTTTGCACGTATGTGCACGTGCAAAGCGGGGTATCATCTCAAAGCGCTCGCGAAGCGGTTTTACATCCTGAACACAGGGCAGGTTGAAATGTCTCGATGATCAATTATCTTTCCCTACAAACACATCTTTTGTTTGATGACTTCAATCACGTGAACTAATTTCATGGTGACCGTTAAGAAGTTTTCACACCTGGACTGTTTGACAAATGTCGTCGGTGTTCAATCAAACATGTCTGATTTTGAGACATGCCAAATTAGCCGAGTAAACTAGGGTTTATAAGATCGGTAAAATAATTAATTCGATATTCAAACCAGAAAGACAGAACAGTAAAGAAAAGTGCAAACCGAAACTCATGAAAGAGCAGCTGAAAATGGCAAAAGATGTAAGTTAACTTTATAATTGCATCCGTCGGACGAAAAGACTAACCGAGTAATGCGAAACGTATTAGCCTTAGTCAGAGTGCGCTACCTGTACAGGCTAGGATATCATAGTTTCACATTCTTAAAATTTTCCAAATATATATAGAATGGTCATTCTACCATAATGTTTTCGCCTTTCTGTTTGACCTTTGTCTTACTACCTTATTACTATTTTTTTTCAAATTCTTATGTTACGGGGTTCAAATGCTGATAGTCCCATTTCACTTCAAAGGTAACGCGCGTTTATCCACCCACCTGGCACTTTCTCATAATTTGTTAATGGATATGCCGGGTCATAGGCTTTAGAGGCCCATACACGAGCAAATATTTGCAATATTCAATATCGCCCACACACTGTCAATTTTATTGTCAAAATTGACAAAAGTATTTACCATGTATGGCAAAAATGAAGATTAATCAATAATTTGATTCGAGGCTCCTTCTCAGTCTGCTCTAAATTTAATTTTTGCCTGCAATTTTTCTGGGTGTGACCCGATAAACTACTTGTTACTTGTTCCGTTGTTTACGACTAACGTCACGTGGTCCGCCGTCATAGCGCAGTTGGTAGCGCGTCGGATTATCAATTTAGAGGTCCGGGGTTCGATTCCCGATAGGGCCCGAATTCTTTCCGACTTTTTGTCTCTCACAAATGGGTCGATAAATGTAGACTAATGTGAGATAGCAGTTGAAAGCTAGGAAAGGATTTGATGGTTGCACTGGTATAGTAAATACTAGGAATCCATTGTTAGGTGTTCCAGCAGCCGCTGTATAACTGAAAAACGTTAAATGTTCGTAAAACTCCTTATGTCACGTGTGTAGGTCCCCATTGGTAATTGATATGATACAATTAAGACTGATCTTTAACGACCCACTAAAACTTGCTTATCTGTAATATCATCGCATGTACATGGAATCCATTCTTTGTTTTAGCTTCTTCGTCTAAAATGTCGGACTGTCAATCCAGAGGTCCGGGGTTCGATCCCCGACGGCGGCACTCATTCTTTCCGACTATTTGTCTCTCACCAATGGGTCGATAATCATAGATCTATGTGGGTTAGCAGCTAGGAATTCAATGCAAGGTGTTACAGCCGCCACAGTATAACTGAAAAAAAAAATTTGAAAGCGGCGTACAATCCCATTTAAAGAAGGCAAATCTTCATTTCAAATATCCAATTCTCCAGAAAAAAAGACGGTATCGGGTCTAATGAAAAAAAGTGCAAGAATAAGACGAAGATGCATGATTCCAGATCTTGAAATGATTCTTGATGTTGTTCTTGTTTTCAGATTCCGCAACAGTTTAGTTGTTACAATTTCCTGTCACCATTATACTTACATCAGTATGACTTCGCCAAATATCAAACCGGGCACCAGGGTTTTGAGGACCCGGATAAGGAGAATCTGGTACCATCATACACACATACTCAGTATCCCTACTACAAACAAGCCGGATACCATACTACAGGAAGTCCTAATAAAGACGGTTCTCTGGTACCCGCGTCATCCCCGAGCCTTTCGCCAAGCTCGTCGGGTTATGGAAGCATCCTCGAGACACCGAAGCAGAAAACAACAGACGTAAATGCATCCAGTTCTCCTGAGATCGATGACCACAGGTTCGGATCTTATGAATTCATCGCATACAGACTAAGTCAAATAGAAGACACAAAAAGTCATTCAGAAGGTAATTGAATTATTTTTCTGGTAGTTCAGGTTTTTATTGCTGTTTTCGTAGATTTTGAGCAAAAAGAAAATAAAACTAAGCAAAAATTCAACTAGGTACCGCCCTATCCCTTTCATAATAATAATAATATAGTAACTTTATTTAGGTAAAAGAGTACAGAACATGGCATAATAAGAATAACATTACAACAATATTGCACAAATTACTTAATGGAAAAAAACTATGTTATGCGCCCCATTACCAAGGATAGCACAAAAAAGAAGACATTTAAATCTTCTTATTTCCATAATATTAAACCGCATTCATGTATAATATGTAAATTACTAGAATTTCTGTCATTTACATGTATTTATTTCGTAGATATTGATTGTCATTCATTCATCCATTTACTATTTTGGGACATTTTATGGACGAGCTTCTGTGTGTACATACATAAAAGTTAATTGCATGCTCAAAACTTCGCCCAAGGATAAAAAAAAACATTCGCCAAAACAGACAGCACGTTTTTTTTTTGTAGACGAAACTAAGAATGAATTACTACTTCTAGACTACTCCAATTTAGGATGCACGTATCTTGATGTACCCAAATACACCAAAATAATTCAGATTTTTTAAACCTTATTTTCATATTTTAAATTTCATAGTTGAAGAAGAAAGAAAAGGTAAAGAAAGACAGTCGCCCAGTTCTAAAAACATTTCGTCGTTACCAAAAGAGTCGACTTTGTCGCCTAAAGAGTCAACCTTGTCCCCAAAAGAGCCAAACTTGTCACCGAAGTTGTCATCTAGGTCACCAAAAGATTCAAGCTCTGTGAGTTCTTCTTCTGATTCAACAAAGTCATCCTCGTCACCGTCTTCAAGCACGAGTCCAAAATTAGACTCCAAACCTGCAAAGAAAAATGCCAGAACGGCGTACACGAACGAACAAATAGAGAAATTATTGAAGATTTTCCACGAGAATCCTTACCCAGAATCGGAGTACATGGAAAGAATCGCAATGGATTTTGGCGTGGCTGAGAACAAAATAAAGGTAGGCGACATTTGCATATTCAAGGAGCAATTGAAATAATACGTAGTTTAATTTATAAAAGAGTATTGATACATGTTTGTACTTATTTGCATAGCCAAACTATTTCATTTCTTTTCAACGAAAAGTTTTTACAACTTCTACTGATTCCTATTTCCCTTTCTCACTTTGTTTTGTACTTCAAATCCGTCATTGTTACATGAATGTATTTTGTATATTATGGCGATGAACATGCATGTTCAGGTTTGTTTTACGAATAGACTTCTGTTCTGTTCTGTATCATACACCCGTTACTTTTTCCCATTAGATAATTTGAAATCCTTGAAATAAAAAGTATATTTTCAGAAGAAGTAGAACATTTTGATTGAGGAAAAAGACACTAAGTTCCTTTTGCCGAAATCGTACAAATTTAATACAAAACAAACTTGAGTTAATAGTCCGCAACATTTCGGAACTCACGATCTTTCACAGCGTTGGCCGAAGTTCCCTAATGAAATCATATGGAAACCTCGGTTTACACTTTTAAAGTCCAATACTTCCGACTCGTTGTGGAACTATTACGGGTCCGCTACCTTAAATTTGACGTTCACTCTCTATAGATGTATAATGTTTTTAGTGAGTGATTAAATGTTTTCTTCCTATACGTATAGGTAAATGTGACACTTGATCACGCAATGAAAATTGTCAATCTATAGTGATATCGTGGTTGCATAACTTACTTATTCATATGATTACAGATCTGGTTCCAAAACAAGAGAGCAAGATGGCGCCGTCGTGTTAACAACAACAACAACAACAACAACAACAACAACAACAACGTTGCCTATCATCAGCAATTTATGCCTGCCGTGTTACCTCCCGTCAGTCAATACGGATACGTGCCACACGGACAGTTTTTGACGCAATCTCCGCTCATGATGCAGGGATATCCCAACTACGCCACCATGCAGGCTCCGAATTCTGTCGACTCTTCAATGTACAACGGGACGTCAAGATTTCAAACAACGTCCGTGACGTCATCATTTCAACCCACATACCAGATGATGTCATCGGTACCGTATTCCGGGACGTCACCGCCATTAACGTCGAACGGTATTTACCTACCACATGGGCAACATTAATGACTCGGTCTACAAATTTCATAACTCTCGTGCTATCTTTGTTTTGTTTTCATGTGATTTTATAAGCGACTTGTGCACCATCAATAGCACTGACAAAAATATTGAAACAATCTTCAATATCATATTAACAATATTGGAACAATATTGAATATCACCATTACACGCTCAATAATATTGCCAATCAATATGATTGGCAATTTTATTGACAGTATATGGGCCATAATGAAGACTTGTCCAATACATGTATCAGTAGAATAGGTCTCTTTCCTTTAGTTACCATGATAAACCGAAACTTTTAATTAAATTTCAGAGATTTTCAATTTTAATTCATTCGCTTATCTTCACTTGTCTCACGCAACTCGAGGCATAATTTGGGCAAACAAATGGCGTCTTTGGTTTCCGAAAACAACATTTAGATTAGTCAACACATTGCTAATTTTGTCTAGTTTGTCAGCTATTTTAACTTCGAGCTACGATGGTTAATATTCCTTTTTTTTTAAAGTATATTAGAAAGAAACTAGGATGTGGGAATACTCTGATTTTAGTTCAACTTCATAATTTTAGTAGATTGTATATCGGGGTTAGACTGTGACTTTAGATGTATTTATCAAGCTCTTTTATAACTTCTTTTTATCATTTTTGTACATAACTATTACTCGACGATGGCAGACAAACAATGTATATTATATCGTATAAATCTTTATGATAACAAGAAATAAGATGAAATGAGGCTGGTTCAAAATTGTCATTTTGGCTTTATCTTAATTAATCCGTAGGTACATTATGGTCTTGTCGACATCACATCGTCGTTTTTGCTGAAACCTCGTAACTACAGTTTAATCAAAGTTTTCGTGACAAGTTTTGGAATGACACCGACAACATGAAATACGACAAGTATTTCACTACTTTACCGTCGAAAAGCGATCAAAAACCTTGTGACCACAGCCTAAATAACAACCTTAATAAGTTGTAGTAAGTGTTTTTTGTCGACGATTTACATGTAAACTTAATTTTATAGTCTTGTTTTATTCTAAGACTTCTATAATTCCAGCAAGTAAGAATTTTTATTTGGTATTTATATGCATTGTTTTTACTACTGATCAATAAAAAAATGTATTCTATCTTATTTGTCAAATTTTATTAGTAGTCACCAGCCTAAATAAGCCTGAGTAACATAACATAACATAACATAACCTAAAAGCTCAATAATTGATTCCTTCTTTTCCAGTAAGGTGTATTCCATGCGTGTTTCAAAGGTTGGTGCTCGCTATTTCTTCAATACAAAAGCGCTCGTGGTGAACAATTTATAAAGCGAGCAGTCTATTTTGAACGCACTGCAAGTGCTTCCCGAAATGAGCCGGTTGCTAGACAACAGCGGTGACTCGATTCAACGCGTAATCTCACAAGAAATCTTAGAGAACATTTTTACAAATATGACCCGTCACGCAAAAAGGGGCCACCTGGAAATTCTGTAAAATGAATTATTGAAAAAGAGTTTGATCCAGCATATGTTATCCAGAAGACGCATGTAAAAAAATTTTTCTCTGGAAGGTAGATTGATCATTCGAGATTCAGAAAATAAGCACGATGCAAAAAATTTCGACCCTATTCAGTCTGCGCAGTCCGCGCAGTCTGACTAGGGTCGACACTTTACGCACTACCCAGATGGTCCCTTTTCGCGTGACGGGTCACAAATATAAAATGAAGGGAAAAGTATCTGTTATTCATATATCATGTCCTCCAGATGATTAAATATTCGAACAAAACAAATCATAAGATTTTCATAAATAAAAATTGTATATAAAGAAAAAAGTTCAGGTAATCCACGATTTTTGTTTGCTATGCTAGATCTAGTCACTTACCCAGCGTTCAGGATGACAAAACTATGCACACTGTTTGTCAATTATGTCCCGCTTTGCCATGCACTTGCGTGTAAAGCGGAGGTATAATTGGCAAACACTTTGCACCGTTTTGTCCCTCTGAACGCAGAGCTCGTGACTTTGCCGGCCGATTTGGGCAAGCCATTCAAACAACCACACCGTTCAGCATAGGATATCAGGAAAGTGCTCGTTTACGATCGCTAGCGCTGGACTGATCTTAATGTAGCGCACTTTGATAAAAATCATATCACTTATCCGAAAGCCTCTTAACTATGGACAACTTGATTCAAACTGTAATTACGAGGTAATATAATTCAGCTTATAAAATACAGTAAAAACATAATTTGCATTTTTCTCATTGTCACAAATCGTCACTTGTCAATCAAAGAATCGCCGCTGTTAATAAAAAAAGATCGCCCGTCATGTGAGCATTCATTTTAAAGGGAAATGATAAATATTGGTTTCCCGAAACATGCTCTGCCCTGAGTTCAGAATGACAAAACGGTGAAAACTGCCAATTTCATCCCGCTTTGCACGTGTAGTTGCGTGCAAAGCGGGGTATAATTAGCAAGCAGTGTGCGCCGTTTTGTCATCCTGAACGTAGGTCTGGTGATATTCATCATCACAAATATTCTTGTCAGACGGGTAAGCTTTAGTTATTACGTCATTCAAACAGACCGAAAAATGTGTTTTTGTTTCACATCATAAGCAAAATATTGTCAAGACTGTCTGATCCCAGGCGCACATTGTTGCCCGATGTATCAGAATTTGTCTCAGACAACGGGCTACCGGCTTTAGTCTTGTTCTAATATCGATTTTCAAAGTAGCACAGATTAGGCTTTTATGATAGTTGAATGTTAGACCAGTCTGCGCCCGGGAAGGATCCGTGCCAGAAATAAGTTGGCCCAATGTCATAGTAAGCGATGGACGACAGACCCACAAAATATTATACATTTCCTTTTTCTCGAGAGAAAATGACTGGACAGAAAAATGTATATTAAAATCCCATTGACAGAAATTCTAGACCTGCCTTTGCACTTAAAAGATTAAATACATTGACAGAAATAATCAGGTACTCGAATTCCTACGGGTAACGAGATGTCGGGTACTCGGGTACAAACTTTCTTCTCGTCCCAACTCTACCGTTAAGTGAAATTCCAACCAGGCCGTCTACATAGCCCATGTAGTTTTATTTACGTTATGAAGCTTAACTTAAGGTAGCGGACCCGTAATACTTCCACAACATTTTGCCGGGACCACATGTTCTATCACAATGCTAACCGAGGTTTCCTAATTAAAACCATTAGGAAACCTCGGTTAACATTGTGATAGAACATGTGGTCCCGAGACGTTGCGGAACTATTACGGGCCAACTACCTATATCATTGGCGTAGATGGAAATAGACTTTATAATGCTGCAGTCGTCTTGCCAACCCATGTGCCTTTTAACGGTGAAATCCTAGTGTTTTCACAAAACAGAACAGAACAGCATCATTTTTTATGCATAAAGGCCCAGTCCTACTTTGACTGGCGAGCCTGTCCTAAACTATTGATATAAACGTAGAGGGGGAGGCTGTCGCTATAGAGCAGTTGGTAGCGCGTCGGACTGTCACTCAAGGACTCCAGGATTCGATCCCAAACGGCGGCACTCATTCTTTCCAACTATTAAGCCGCCGTAATAGCGCTGTTTAGGCGCGTCGGCCTGTCAATCTAGAGGTCCCGGGTTCGATCCCCGACAGGGGTACTTATTCTTTCCGACTATTTGACCCTCACCAATTGGTTGATAATAGACCTATGTGAGACGGCAACTGGAGGCTAGGAAAGGATGTGATGGTTGTACTGGTTAGAGATATACTAAGAATCCATTGTTAGGTTATCCATCCGCAGCGAGATAACTGAAAAAAATTGAAAGCGGCGTAAAACTCCATTCAATTAATCAACCGTAGATGGGACAGGTTCGCCAGCAGGTCTTATCCTTCCTACTACACAACGCAAATTTTTCTCACAATAACGCGTCGAAGAGAACGTTTCTTTTATTTCGTGGAGATGTGAGAACAAAACACTACCACACAGTATGAATATGCAAAGTGGATTCACATTTAAGTGTGATTAGGTTTTTAATTTCATATCTCAGTGAAATAAAAAAAAGTAAATAAATATGATAAAACCCACTTGTGCGTGCTGATCAATGCCACCAGCCAAAGACGGAATGTCCTGAGTTTGACATGGCAAGAGTAAAGCTCTTAACCATTTCTTTTTTTCATGGGCGCCTTATACTGTTCCTATTTCAAGATCAACGTCGAACACGTTCGCAAAACTTAGTTATCCGCGCACCCCCCCCCCCCCCCCCCCCTCCCACACACACTCTTGTAGTATACTCACGTGTTATGCAGGATCGGACATTTATTAGAACATTTACAAACGTTTTTGCCTCCTGAACTAGTTCGAGCCCGCATTGCATTGTCCCTAATTCGAAGAACTTCTTTAAAAGGTCTGATTGGAATACATCATAGGCCTCACTAGGTTTTTTTTTTTTTTTATTTTTTTTTGTTTGTTTTTTTTGAGAGTCAGAAGGCGACTATCAAAGAATATATAGGATAAAAGCGATGTGTGGATTGTGACAAAAGATGTAAGCCCTCCATCAGCGCCCCGTAAATAAAGCCAATTTGAGCGTTGGAAAATAATAAAAACATCGTGACTACAGCTTATTGAAGATGTAGTTAACACCTTTAAAAAGCTTTAGTTACGATGTTTTGATCATTATCAACGATATTTTTTGAAAGAGGGTTTATTTCTATGACGGTAATTGAATACTGTGCGTAATTGACACTGTGGTAACGCCCTTGCATCTGACTGGAAACTGACATGATAAGTAGTGCGGCTGTATGGGATAAGCGACTGGAAGATTGAATCAAATAATAAGGTTGTATTTGTATGAAACCACACATGAAAATATCTGTAACTGCACTAGTCAGCCTCTTAATGCGATATAACTGCAATTTTGTTGAAATTTGCATTCAACAGAAAAAAATACCAATTCTTTCTTTCTTTCTTTCTTTCTTTCTTTCTTTCTTTCTTTCTTTCTTTCTTTCTTTCTTTCTTTCTTTCTTTCTTTCTTTCTTTCTTTCTGTCTTTCTTTCTTTCTTTTCGGGTTAACTTTCTCTCTCCCCTTTCTCTACTTTTTTATCTTATCGAACTGAGTGACATTATGTTCGTGTTCGTAGATTTCGTCCATAACACAGTTCTAAGGCTCCTTTTAGCGTGATGACGTTTGGTAATCATCACGTAATGTACGGTTTTATCTTTACACCGTTAATGGAAGTCTGTAATCAACTTCCGGCCGCCGATTTAAAGAAACTGAAAAATGGACAAATCACGTAGGAAAATGAAGGAACTGATTGATCAGTTCTGTGCAGTGACAGGTACTTTGAAAATGATTGAAGTCTTGTTCTGATTGAGATGTCACCTAAGATGTTCATTGTCAAAAACGAGATCCCTTTTTGCTTTGATTCAATCATTGTTTACAATTGAAATGTCAAATCAACGTTGCTCAACGTATTTTACGTTTCAGAATCGATCATTTTTTTCTTGAAAAACTTAAAAAATGAATATAAAAATACACATAGCAGGGATAATTTTGGATCAAAATCAGAATGGGCCATTAGAATGGGCCAATAGCCCATGTCCCATTCATTTACATGTGAAATCTAAGATTTTGATGGGCCATCTGCAAAATTGGTGGGCCATTAGGAAAAAGTAGTGGGGCCAAGAATCCTTAATACCTATTCTAGATTAGAATAAGCATCAGATTTTGATAGGTTATTATTGTAAATGGGGCCCATCCAAAACTGTAATCAGATTTGGTCTTAAACAAATCATTTGTCCTCATGGCCCATTCCAAAATAATTCCTGCATGGGGCCTACCCTGCGTCATAATTTCTTTAAGGCAACTTTTTTGCAAATTTGAAAAATTCTTTAGTCAAATTGATACAACTTTCTGACCTGGGCCTTTCTGTCACTGGGCCTTTTTGACCAGACAGCGATACAACTGTTCACCTGAAATGACTTATAAACGAATTGACCATATGGCAAATTTATAACCATGGCAATTTATTTTGAGGAAAAGGAATGAAAAGAGATGACAGTAGAATGATGGCTTTTTATTCAGCACATTTAAGTTTAAAAAAATTGCGCCAAATGGAAAATAATTATTCAATATATATATCTTTGAAAATATAAACAAGCAAATAGGGTCTGGGTTGACTGATTGAATGGCCTGTTTTGACTTATTATAAATGTAGGGGCTAGTTAAACTTTCTTCAGGGGCTGGTCTAACTGGGAGTTTATTCAGTCTTGGTAATCACAAAGTGCTCAAGGTGAGCTTTTGTGATCACTCACCGTCCACCCATTGCATGTCTGTTCGTCAACAATTTCTTTAAACATCTTCTCCTCCTAAACCACTTGGCCAATCAGACTGAAATTTGGCAGGGTTGTTGCTAGGGTAAGGGTCTTGAAAAGTTGTTAAAAGAAATTATTTTCACCAAAAACTCTGGTTTCCATGGTAACTGAAAGGCTGAAAAATGGCAGAAAATTGCAGAAAATCTTAGAAAAAATTCTTCTCCCTCTAAACCACTTGGCAAGTCAAGCTGAAACTTGGCAGGGTTAAAACTCTCCTAAAGTTGGTTAAGTAATTTTTTTTAATTCCATCAAAAACTCTGTTTTCCAAGGTTATGCAAATTCAGAAATTGTCGAAATTCTTAGCACAAATTAATATTATTTCAATACCATTGGGTCAATCAATTTTAAACTTTGCAGAGATTTTCTGTAGGTGTAGGTCCAATAGAAGTTGTTTAAAGGGTTCAATTCCATCAATAACTTTGGTTGCCATGGTAAGAGAAAGGTTGAAAGGTTTACAAAAAAATGACAAAAATAAAGTTGCAGTAGGACAAAATTACAATCTGTTTCTTTCAAAACCACCGTAAATGTACATTAAACAATCTCTGGTATTTATTACATGGTTGACAAGATATGAGATGGCTTACTCAGGTGAGCAATAAGAGACCATCATGGTGAATACTTTTCCATGAGTTTCAATTTTGTGGTTTGAATATGACAGGTGCTGGAAGAGATGTTGGTAAACAGCTACTGGAAGCATGTGATGGAAATCTACAACTGGCCGTTGACATGCACATGGAGGGAGGTGCAAGTTCTAGTGGGCAGTTAGTTGATATTCATTTCATCTTGTTTTTAGCATCAATATAGTGGTGGTTTATCTTAGTGAAATTACAAAATCTATCTACTTTTTTCTTTTAAATGTCTCGTATAATGGTAATATATCAGATGAATAGCTGCTTTTTCTGTAAGCAAAACTGTTATGGGGAAAAAATCAATAAGCTTTGCTTATGTTCTAATCCATTTGAATTATTATTCTGTATTCTGACATTCTGTATACACTTTTCATCAATAAAATATGTTTAAACCATATTTGTTCCATCACTCAAAAAGGGACCATCTGGGAACAGAACTCCATAAAGTAGACAAAGAGAAAAAGAGATTGGCTCTTGTAAAGGTCAACAAGAGGCCCAAATCTAAAAATTCTTTCATTTAAAGGTAGATTGATTATTCTTGAATCAGAAAATTAGTAAAGTGACTGTGCTGAAAGTATTGACCCTTGTAAGTCTGCGCAATCCGCACAGTCTGACAAGGGTTGACACTTTACGCACTACCCTGATGGTCCCTTTTCACGTACCAGGTCACATATGTGTAACATTTACAGTGCATATTTTGATAAAAATGAAAATTTTGAATATATAAATGATATGACTGGGAATTTTAGCTTGCACAAGCATTTGCAGAGTGAACTATCATGAAAGGTCCTTTTCTATCCATCTGTCTGTCCACATATGAAGTAAAACACACATCAAATCATAATCTTTTTACAGGATTAACATTGATAAAAATTTAAAAAAAAAAACATCATAATTTTAGCATAGCACGAAAAAATCATTAATGCATTCCTACTGGTACTATAACAATACCCTGTTTTTTTCCCAGAAATTAAATCTGAACTTTAATCTAATAATTCATAAGTGTCAACCTATCGTTGCAGAGACAGTGTAAGAGCTCCTATACCTCAAACACAAGAAATATTAGTAGAGGATCCAGCCTATGGTTTGTATCTAGTCTCACTCAAAACACAACATAGTTACCCTTTTCTAGACTGCCTATTTGTCCAAGCAACAGATAACACTTTACAAAGGTATACCGTAGATAAGATGGGTCCAAATCAATGAGGTAGTAACATCACTAACATGTTGGACTGTCATTCAGAGGATTTTGAGGTTGAGCCCATGCTTAGTCATGTTTGATTTGACAAAAAATCATTATTGCATAAAATAAACATATTCTATTCTTTACAGTCATGCATTTGTTAAGAGACAAAATGCGGGCGTTAACAGAAGAAAGCATGGATTAATCAGTTACTGAAATGTCCTCAATCTTTTTTAAATATTTGTTAAATTAATGCATTCCGTTAAAAGAACTATAAAAGTTTGATTTTATCTATAGAGAATATAAATTGATGAGTAAAATGCGTAAAATCATTTATGTCGTATATTAGACATTGATCAAATTCCTGCGTTAAATTTTGTGATATCACAAATAAACCAAGCAATGTCTGTATGAACAAATGGTGACAGTGCAATATATAATACAATTTTTCTGACATATTCATATTTTTGGGATTAGTTCAATTTGTGTTTTAATTAAAAACTGTAGTCCTTCTTTTTATGCAATAATAGTGACAATTCATGTTTTTTCGGGCGTTAAAATTTGCAGAGACCCTCAAAATGCTTAAACACCCTTTTACTTCACACTAAGCAGGTAAACCTTGTTTTTTGGTCTCTGCAAATGGTAAAGCCCTCAAAAACATGTATTAATGGAGATAATAAATTCAAATGTAAAGCCAATGAATATTAAAAACAAACCTGTGTATGACATTTCCAAAAGTTTCGCTCACGCCAAGCAAAGTCTCTAGCCAGCCATTACATCCACACAGTCTTATGTAGATAGATCCCTCACCAGGCTGTCAGTGGATATTTCAATTACATTGTCTAGAGTGCTGCCAGAGTGGACACTTCACTTATTACTGCCAGTCCCACTGACATGTCAGGTAAAAATCACTTCAGTTAGATACAGACACAGAAAAAGTAACACAGGACCAACTGTCTGGCAAAATTTAGCAACAAACTGTATTCTTATTTTCCGTCTGGTTGAATTGTTTTGGTCTGGTAAAAATATAAAGATTACCAATCCCACTCTTCTGTCTAAAATTTGTGTATTTTGTTGAAGTCTTGCCTGCTCAATGTTTGCACATGTAAAATTGTTGGAAATGTCACTCACAAGCTTAGATATAGTTTTTAGCTCCACTGGCTGAAAGCCACTGGGGCTATTATCATGGCGTTGTGTCCGTTGTGCGGTCGTCCGTACATCCGTGCATGTGTGCGTCTGGTCTTAAACTTTTTCTTTAAAAATCTTCTCCTCAGAAACTACTGCATGAATTTCAACCAAACTTCACAAGAATGATCCTTGGGTGACCCTCTTTCAAATTTGTTCAAGAAATTTTGATCCAATTAAAAACATGGATTTAATGGGCGTGGCTAATTTCCTAATACGGTAAAAAGTGAGTTTTCTCAGATTCTTAAAGAGGGATACAAATTAAATTTTACATGAATGATCCTTGGGTGACCCTTTATCATTCTACCAAAAATTCATTGTGATCGGATGGAAAATATGCATTTTATTGGCGGATGTCATTTTTCTATATGTTATATAGTGGAAACTTTGCAAATCATTTTCTCAGAATGTAAAAGATGGAAATCAACCAAATTTCACTGGAATGATTCTTGAGTAAAGCTTAATCAGTCTACCAAAAATTATTGTGATCGGATGAAAAATATGTATTTTATAGGCAGAGGTCATTTCTCTATATGTCATATAGTGGTAACTTTGAAAATCAATTTCTCAGAATGTAATTAGTGCATATCAACCAAATTTCACTGGAATGATCCTTGGGTTACCCTTTTATCAGTCTACCAAAAATTATTGTGATTGGATGAAAAATATGTATTTTATAGGCAGAGGTCATTTCTCTATATGTCATATAGTGGTAACTTTGAAAATCAATTTCTCAGAATGTAATTGATGCATATCAACCAAATTTCACTGGAATGATCCTTGGGTTACCCTTTATCAGTCTACCAAAAATTATTGTGATCGGATGAAAAATATGTATTTTATGGGCATGTAGGTCATTTCTCTATATGTCATAAAGTGGTAACTTTGAAAATCAATTTCTCAGAATGTACTTGATGGATATCAACCAAATTACACTGGAATGATCCTTGAGTGAACATTTATCATACAGCGAAAAATCAATGTCATTGGATGAAAAATATGTCCTTTATGGGCAGAGGTCATTTCTCTATATGTTATATAGTGGAAACTTTGAAATTCATTTCAACATCAGTAAAACCCAAAATATCTCAAAATCTAGGCAAACCTTAGATTTGCTTTTTCAAGAATTTCAAGCCTGTGGAGCGACTCAAGCCATTCATGGCTTTCTAGTTATTATACTGCAAAGAAAATCTGCTCTGGTATAACTTCTAAAGTTTTCTTACTGCTCCCTGCAGGGAACATGAACAAAATATTGACCATTAAAACCAGCCATTATTCTCTTGATATGCTGATAAGATGACCGAGTATCCAAGTTATGCTTCTGTTATAAGCATGTCAATTAATAAGATACAAATGAAAAAGGATATGAAAGCTAATAAAAATGTTCAATTGTTTAAATCTGACCATTGAAAGTGCATACTTTCACCCAGGTTTTGCCAAGAACCACTTTCATAATCACAGCATCACAGGATGTAGGAGTGTCTCTTTTCATTTGGGGCACAAATTGGGGGGAGGGGGGGGGGGGAATAGGTAGTTTCAAAGAATTTGGTATATACCACTGCCATAAACTAGGCAAAAGACTGATATTTAGTCTAAAACTTTGAAGTATGATAAATTCGTAATACAGTTTCTTGCCAGGGTACATTGCGATTTATTCACGGCAGTAAAAAATTATGTCAACCCTTGGCTGGGATGACATCATTTTATCCAGCCAGTAAATAAATTGTCATATACCCTGGCAAGAAACCGTGAAACTAATTATCATATACCATAGAATATATTTACAGCTGTGAACTTTAGAGGGAGAAAAAGAAAAGCAAGATCTGTGTTTGATGGATTTAGAGATTTTCAAGAGGAAGCCAGTGAGTACATGAAGTTGAATTAAAATTGATTTAAAACAGGGGTGTGGAATTCTTAGGGGTCTTATCTACAGAAATAGGAGTCCCTGCTTTAAATATAGGCTTTTTCTCTTTAGCTATTGTCATATGTTTTAAATATTCAAATATTCTCTGGATTAGACAACACAAGATACTGGATAGATATTTACCTTTTGAGATCAACTTCAGAAAAGAATTGCAGACTGTTTGAAACAGTCTTCAATTTTTTAGCTCACCTGAGCACGAAGTGCTCAAGGTGAGCTATTGGGATCATAGAATGTCCGTCGTCCGTTGTCAGTCGTCCGTCGTGCGTCGTCCACAATTTCTTAAAACATCTTCTCCTCCTAAACCAGTGGGCCAACCTTGATGAAAATTGGCAGGGATGTTCCTTGGGTCAAGCTCTACCAAAGTTGTTCAAATAAATGAAATCCACCCTTAACTTTCCCTTTACCCTTAACAAAAAGGGTGAAAATATGAAAATCTTTCAAAATCTTCTTCTCTGAAACCAGAAGGCAGACAGCTTTCATATTTGGTATGTAGCATCATCTAGTGGACCTCTATCAAGTTTGTTCATATCAAGACCCTTGGTTCATATTTGGGCTTTGCCCGGGCCCAACCCTTTTTACATAGAATCAAAGAGAGAAAATCTTTAAAAATCTTCTTCTCTGAAACAAGATGGCACACAGCTTTCATATTTGGTATGTAGCATCACCTAGTGGGCCTCTACCAAGTTTGTTCATATCAAGACCCTTTTGAGATCAACTTCAGAAAAGAATTGCAGACTGTTTGAAACAGTCTTCAATTTTTTAGCTCACCTGAGCACGAAGTGCTCAAGGTGAGCTATTGGGATCATAGAATGTCCGTCGTCCGTTGTCAGTCGTCCGTCGTGCGTCGTCCACAATTTCTTAAAACATCTTCTCCTCCTAAACCAGTGGGCCAACCTTGATGAAAATTGGCAGGGATGTTCCTTGGGTCAAGCTCTACCAAAGTTGTTCAAATAAATGAAATCCACCCTTAACTTTCCCTTTACCCTTAACAAAAAGGGTGAAAATATGAAAATCTTTCAAAATCTTCTTCTCTGAAACCAGAAGGCAGACAGCTTTCATATTTGGTATGTAGCATCATCTAGTGGACCTCTATCAAGTTTGTTCATATCAAGACCCTTGGTTCATATTTGGGCTTTGCCCGGGCCCAACCCTTTTTACATAGAATCAAAGAGAGAAAATCTTTAAAAATCTTCTTCTCTGAAACAAGATGGCACACAGCTTTCATATTTGGTATGTAGCATCACCTAGTGGGCCTCTACCAAGTTTGTTCATATCAAGACCCTTGGGTCATATTTGGGCTTTGCACAGGTGCATCCCTTTATCTCTTATGAGCACGAAAGGTAAAAAATGAAAATCTTCAAAAATCTTCTTCTATGAAACCAGAAGGCAGACAGCTTTCATATTTGGTATGTAGCATCATCTAGTAGACCTCTTCCAAGTTTGTTCACATCAAAACCCTAGGATCATATTTGGGCTCCACCCAGGCGCAACCCTTTTTACATAGAATCAAAGAGCGAAAATCTTTTAAAATCTTCTTTAATTGAAACCAGAGGGCACACTGCTTTCATTTTTGGTATGTAGTATCATCTAGTGGGCCCCTACCAAGTTTGCTCATATCAAGACCCTTGGGTCATATTTGGGCTCCACCCGGGCGCATCCCTTTCAGCTCATCTGAGCACGAAGGGTGAAAATAGGAAAACCTTCAAAAATCTTCTTTTTTGAAACCAGTAGGCAGACAGCTTTCATATTTAGTATTTAGCATCATCTAGTTGACCTCTACCAAGTTTGTTCATATCAAGACCCTGGGATCACATTTGGGGTCCAACAGGGTGCATCCCTTTTTACATCGAATCAAAGAGCAAAAAGGCATATCTGTCTTGCTCTTCGCTGAAAACGTTCCATGGTATTGATCTTAGGCAATTATCTTCTTTTTGACATCTGCCTATCTAATTAATGTGATGTCCCAGGGGTCAAAGAGACTCAGGTGAGCAATCTAGGACCATTTTGGTCCTCTTGTTTTCTGAAAGTGATTCTAAGACCCTTTTCAAACAGTTTTAGAGTCCAGGTTATTGTTTTTAGAGTCTCAGAGCGACAAATTCTGCATCAATTAAAACCCTGCTTTCTACTTCTTCTTATAAGTAGAGAAGGGTATATTGGTTTCAACCTGTCTGTCCGTCTGTTTGTCCACCTGTAGACATTTTTGTTTTGGAGACTCTCAACTTAACTCTTGAGTGACCTAAGATTTATACAATTGTTGCACATGACAGAAGAAAGTGCCCATTAAGGTCAAAGGTCAAGGTCACAATTTTGACCAAAGCAGTTTACAAAACTGGGACAGCGCACTGGTTGAGGTATTAGTCTGTTTTACAACAGATCTAGTTACCTCATATATTTCACTTTGTGCAATTTTAATCCATTTATGACTAAAAAATCTTTTACATGAAATTGATATATATCTATAATATCTTTATTTCTACTGAAGTTATTGTTTTGAAATTTTGCACTTTTTTCTGTGACCATAATATTAGCCCCTAGACAAATATTCATTACTTTGATATTCAATTTAGTGGAATTTTATCCCTTTTTAGACTTAAAAACTTTGATTTTCTTTTAATGAAATGTCTTCCAATGTCAACCATGATTCACAGTCACTATCCAGCGCTCAGAATAGTGGAGCTCAGCTGTAGTGTTGGGCAATCAATTTCAAATCATAATTGATAATTGTTTTTTAGTCAAAAGAGCGCAATCACTAATGATCGTTACTCCAATTGGTTTCTCAGAAATCAATGCAATTCTGAATGAACGTACACTATAGCATAAAAAAGTTTGTTTTAAAACTTCTTTCCTTAGGTGTTTAATTCACATAAGGAAAAAACATGTGTTGTATACTTTAGCATCTTGAATGGACCTGCACTCAAACATTGGTTGTCAGTGACCACCAATTTTGACCACTGATGATAAGTGTAGGTCCATTCCTAGAGTTGGTTTTAAATAAATTGTTTTCTCAAGTAAAAGGATGTTGCCCGAAAATAAGGATAACAAAGACTAAATAAGTGACATTTATCTTTTAAAACAATTGCTGGCTGTAATTTACTCATTACATGTACTAACCGTTAAACCATTATGATATTTCTTGATCGATTGTGGAATTTGTTTCCATTGGTAACCCAAACCAACTGATTATCATTTATAATCGATTAATCAGCCCATCACTACTTAGCTGTCCTCTGACAGCTCTTGTTCTAGGCTAAGGACAGCTCTTCTTCTCTTGTTCTTGTTTGTTGAAAAGTAAATAAGGCAATATCGTGAAATAGTACTAAATACCCGGTAGATCTAAGAGATGAATTTTCCTTATGTTTTTATCAGATGGTAGAAAAAATGGTTTTAAATGAAGAAAATGCTGGGTTCTTTCAAAACAATGTTTTAATGAGAATTTTTGGAAAATAATATACAGTTTACTAATCTGTTTTCAAATACTTTATTTTATGGAGTTCCCAGATATTCATTTTGGGCTCTGCTGTTTTTGGAGAAAACCTGAGGTATTGAGGTAGCCTTGGTGTCATAGGTGTTGGTGTTGTTGTTACAAACTTTGACCTCTGTCATAGTTGTTGTTATTGAAGATATCTTCATGAAACTTGAAGTGGGTGTTGGCTATCACAAGAGCTATCTAAAAAATCAAGGGGGATAACCCTTTTTGGAATTAAACTTTTGCATTATCAAACATCTGCAGCTAAGCGTTGCACCCGTAGGCGGTGCTCTTGTTTGCGTGATGGGTTAATCTCCATTTAAATATCTATTGGAGTATAAATTCTTTATCTACTAAAGCATGAAACCCAAATTTGTTTATACACAGATGGAAGAAAGAAATATAATACAAGGAATCATCAAAGTAAAAAAAATATTAAATGTTGATTTTGTTCTTTCCTAGATTCTTGACTTAAGGATTTGATTCAATTTATCACATTTCCAATAACTTACTTCTTTGATACTTATCGACTAAATTGGTACTTAGTTATTTAATGCATAAAAATTTAAACTGAACACTTTTAGGCTCCTCTGAGCTTATGTTTGCTTTATACAGTATGTTTTGCTTAAGCTTATTTTTTCTGAAAATCTTACTTAGAGATATGTCCATGAGTTTGTTTTGCATCTTTGTCTCACACTGTAGAATTCACTTTATGAAAGATCAATACATATGATTAATACATGGAACCATGCTGTAAAGCTATTTATGCAAAAGGCCATGTCTCAATTTCAATAATATGGTTTGAAAACTTTTTTAGCTCACCTGAGTCCGGCGTCCGTCAACAATTTCTTTAAACGACATCTCCTCCTAAACTACTAGGCCAATTAACACCAAATTTTACAGAAATGTTGCTTAGGTAGTCCCCTTCAAAATAGCTAAAAGAATTGAAATCCATGAAAAACTCTGGTTGCTATGGCAACAAAAGGTGAAATTTTAAGAAAATCTTAAAAATTCTTCTTCTTCTCAACCAGTAGTCCTACAGACTTAAAACTTGGCATGGATGATCAGTTCATAGACCTGAATTAAAATTGCTAAAATCATATCTTTTGGGCCATCAGGTGCGGAGCACCAGGGGGGAGGGGGTAGTACTTTGGGTAAATTTTGTAATCTTTAAGCTTCTTCATTTTCGGAACCAGGAGCCCTACAGACTTGAAAATTGGCATGGATGATCAGCTCATAGACCTTAATAAAAATAGATAAAATCATATCTGTTCTTCTAAACCACAAGCCCTACAGACTTGAAAATTGGCATGGAGGATCAGCTCATAGACCTTAATTAAAATAGCTAAAATCATGACTGTAATGCCACCAGGTGCAGAGCACCAGGGGGGAGTACTTTTGTAAAAATTTTGTAACTTTAACCTTCATCTTCTAATGAACCAGGAGCCCTACAGACATCAATATTGGCATGGATGATAAGCATATGGATCTAAAATAAAATAGCTAAAATCATGAATGTAGGGCCACCAGATGCGGAGCCTTATTCTTCTCCTGGATCGGGAACCCTACAGATGATCAGCATATGGACATGAATTGAATTAGCTAAAATCATGACTGTAGATTCACCAGGTGCAGAGCATCTTAGGGGAGGGTGAGTGCTTTGTTGAGAATTTTGAATCCCTACAGCCTTTATATTTGACATGGATTGATCAACTCATTAAAGAAAACTTTAAAAGTCTCAGACTCAGCCTGTATATCTGGCATAGATTAGCTGATCACAGACCTTTTATGAAAAAAGCTTAAATAAATAATGACCAGGGGAGGAGCAGAGGGGGGGGGGGGGGGGAAGAAGGATTATTTCAAATGTTATCTGATTGAATAAGTGAAAATCTCTTTTTCTGTGGTTGCATGGACATACCTAGGTAATGAAGCTTTTTTCTCAGGTGAGCGACCCAGGGCCAACAGTCCTCTTGTTTGATTTCCTTGAGTCTTGACTAGGAAAGAATGATACCTTTATCTTGTTTATTTTGGCCAAAATTATCTTACTTTGTTTAAATCCATGTTGTTAAAAGTTTGTTTCATGTTGATTTTCCCTATTTGGACTTTCACAGAGATTGCATTTTTCAGCCTTTCTGATAAACGCAAATTTTGATTTTTCCGTTTGGGAAAAAAGGCTGTATTCTAAGTGTGTAGCAATTTAAGTGCCAAATAGTGTTAAACATTAGATAACACTAGAAAAAGTAAGATTATTTAATGATATGTTAGACTAAACTACCAATATAAATAAATTGATCATGTTTAAAAAATAATCCTAAATAAAAAAAAACTTATATTTATCCACTTTGACAAAAAGCTATTAAATGGATATGAGTATGTGAAATTAAATTTCATCTAGAGGAATAGGTATAAAATTCTTTGTCCTTGTAAAGCTTTTTATACAAAAAGCCATGTCTCAATTACAATAGTAATAGTAATATCTGAATTTTTTTATGCCCCTGTATCGAGAGATCGGGGGCATATTGTTTTACTAATGTCTGTCTGTCTGTCTGTCTGTCCTTCCGACCCTCTGTCTGTCCAAAAACATAACCTTTGCCTTTTCTCCAAAAGTATTTGACATACAAGGCTTATATTTGGCATGATGATAGATCTCAATAATCCGCATCTGCTGGTACCAAAGTCAAGGTCATGTGACAAGGTCAAGGTCATCTGTCAAGGTCAAACTTTGAAAAAAATGCTGTAACGGGGGCATTCGTGTTTCACAAACACATCTTGTTTTTTTTATGCCCCCGTATCGAGAGATCGGGGTCATATTGTTTTGCTCATGTCCGTCTGTCTGTCTGTCCGTCTGTCAGACCGTCTGTCTGAAAACTTAACCCGAAAACTTAACCTTGCCAATATCTTCAATCCTATTCAAGATACAAAGCTAATATTTGGCATGATGATAGATCTCAATGATCCGCATCCGCTGGTACCAAAGTCAAGGTCATGTGACAAGGTCAAGGTCATCTGTCAAGGTCAAACTTTGAAATAAAATGCTGTGTTTCACAAACACATCTTGTTTTTTTTTTATGTCCTTGAGTCTAGACTAGGAAAGAATAATATCTTTATCTTGTTTATTTTGGCCAAGTTCATTTTACTTTGTTTAAATCCATGTTGTTAAAAGTTTGTTTCATGTTCATTTTCCCTATTTGGACTTCTTATAGAGATTGCATTTTTCAGTCTTTTAGCTGAATGCAAATTTTGGATTTTTCAGTTGGGAAAAAAAGGTATTAGATGGATATGAGTATTTAAAATTAAGTTTCGTTTAGAGGAATAGGTATAAAATTCTTTGTCCTTGTCATGCTTTACCTTGAATATTCTGACCATCTTGGGTACATTTATAGACAAAGATCAGCCTGCAAATTATCCTTTATGAACTAAAAAAGTTAAATAACAACCAGCGTATGCTTCTTTGTCTGTTTTGAATACTAAAAAACACAGCCAAATTAAAACTGGCACTCCTTAGAAGTTCTAAGGAGGGTCATTTATAGCTCAGCTGTGTTCAGAGAAAACCAGAGGTATTGCTAAAGCTTTGGTGTCAGCGTTGACATGGCTGTAACTGTTAGCATCATGCAAAAACTTTTGACATTTTGTGATTTCTCTGGTTCTTAAAAAGGCATTCATTTCAAACATGGCACACATGTTTCACTATCAAAAGAGCAACTTGTACTATCATGGGAAGTAATTCAAGATGCATTTTGAGTGAATTCTGTCCCTTTTTCACTTTAGATTTTTCAACTATTATCCACCTCTTTAGTGCAGGCATCTGTTGGCAGTGCTCTTCTTCTTGATTGATCTATGGCCCATTGTTTCACTCCTAAATGCTTGTTCTTTTTCCTTTCAGGACAACAAGAAGAGCAGATGTTGGCTGGTGCCTCAGGATCTAGAGCATCACGAAAAACAAAAACATTGCAGGATTTGTTCAGGCCCCCAATTGATCTAACTTACAAGGGGACGTTTGCTAATGTGAGTACAACTTTTAAAAGGCTAGTGTTTGGCTCTAAACCAGGGGATTGACCCCCAAAAATATGAAAATATCCCATTTTGACCCTTATTTTTTTCTTCTACCAGGTGGTTTTTGCTCCTGAAATTTTCAGCTTGATGTTGCTGCAAATTATGTTTGAATTATTAGAAATAATTGGCTCCTTCATATCTGTGTAAGAGATTCATGTTTCATATGAACATTTAATAAGAAAGAAAAGAGACAGTTTAAGAAGACAACCAGCATAACCATGCATCATTTTACTAATGATTCACTTATTTTATTGGTTTGACCCCTTCCACAGCTGTTAACCATAAAAATTCACAGTCAAGGAGTTGATGACTTCTGAATTTGAAAAGCTAACACAATCCCTGTTTTACTTGACTATACATGTACATTCATGTATTACTGTAAATGAATATATTCTGGAGCTGTCAAATGTAGAATGTATCATCTAACTCTGGCTTGAATAAACTATACTTTTTGCTTCAATTAACCATTGGTGAAGCAACAGATAGACAAAGTTTTTATGAAGGACTTTGATTAAGGAGTACATGTATGGTGTATGACTGTAGAATGTCAGGGGCCAAGCAAATTGTCCCAGTCAATGCTTGACTGGTATTTGCCCAAAGGAATTGTTTCAAAGCATTTCTGGGTTACTTTAATACTCTTTCTTTTACAAAATATGCGATTATGTATAAATTGATTACCAAGATATACTTTTTTAGATGAATCGATTTTAACTCTGTTTTCAACATGATTTTATAAATTAGTTAGGTGAATATGATTAAGTGAATTAGCTACCCAAATGACGATACCTGCCTCAAGTTGAACTTAAACCCGTAAACATATGATATACCAGTGGATAAACAAGCCAAACAAGATTGACCTTTTTTCCACTTTCAGGCTAGAGAGACAGGTATAACTCAGGGTAAATGGTTGATGGTCAATATACAGAATGTACAGGAGTTTACATGTCAGGCATTAAACAGGGATGTCTGGAGTAATTCTGCTGTCAAGGCCATCATTAAAGAGAACTTCATCTTCTGGCAGGTGGGGTTTTATAATCTAGGGGTCCTTGGTTTGATTCCTTATGGCGGCACTCAACCTTTCTGATAATTTGTCTCTCACCAATGGGTTGATTATCGTAGACCTATGTAAGATAGCAGCTGGAGACTAGGAAATGATGTGATAGTGGTACTGGTGAGAGAAATACCAGGAATCCATTGTTAGGTGTTCCAGTCTCTGTGATATATCTGCTGAAAGCTCTGTATTTCCTAAATGTGAGTCAGCATTTAATTTTGAAAATACAATTTTGAAATTTTCTGGCTCAAAAATGAAAATCAGGTGGTATAGACATAGATTAGACTGTATAGACAAAGAGTAGACTGGATATATGTGCACACTGATTTTTATACATACCTCATGCCAGAGCAAGAATATTCCAGGATCAGCATGACGGGTTGAAACAGAATTTTGTTAAATCCTTTCCAACTTTAGGCTGGCATGGTCTTAAACAAAAGGGGGTTCTGATAACAATAAGAAGTTTATAGAATTTGGAATAAAAACACCCTATGTGGTATGCAATAATGTAAGAATGGAAAATATAACTTGTTTTAAGCAATTTCTGCTTTTTATACCCCTATATGGATAGATTAGATGCATATTATTTACCAGTGTCTGTCCACATTTTGCTTTAACTTCAAAACTATTTTAGTTACAACTCTTATATCAAGCGTGAAGATCCCTCTAATCAATACACATCATTCAAGGATAAGTTCATCCATCAATGTCAAGGTCAATCATTCAGGTCATACTTAAAAAAAATCTGTTTAGCGGGCATTATTGGTTTACTAACACATTACTGTTATACTCTTAGCTACTTTGAAACAGGTATGTTCAAGGCAGACCTAAAAGAGCCAAGTTAGCTTTGTGGCTTATTAGGCTTGAGGTTGTTAGATCAAACCTGAGCTTGACCAGCTGTCGAATATGACTATTCAACAATTTTATTTCATTTAGTTGTTTATTTAAAATACAATCAACAAGCTTCAACATAGCTCTTATGTATTTATCATTAAATATGATTTAAATCTGGTTATGATAAGACTCTGATGTTGCCACTTACCACCCATACTTTGAAAATTAAAGTGGATTTTCAAATGTGGGAAAATCAAGTAAACAGTGTGAATTGGATTAGTGTTCTTGCTCCATTTGCGAGTAATGTTGCTTTATTTGTCAAGTTCTCACATATCTCTTACAAATCCTTATTATCTCATTTAGGTATACCATGACAGTGAAGAGGGGGAGAAGTATGCCCAGTTTTATAAGATTGAGGATTGGCCCCATGTCTCTGTGTTAGATCCTCAGACAGGAGAAAAGTTGGTTACATGGTCGAATATAGACAATATTACCTTCTGTGATTTAGGTAAGTTTGTGATGGGCTTATTGAGGGGGCAGACTCGTAGATAAGTAAGTGCCTATACTTTGACAGACAATAGTTTTATTTCAGCCCCTGTTATGAAGGATTATACCTTTAAATCTGTAAGACCCAATGATGGACACGCAGTTGACTTGAGTCATAGCTGTCAATTCTAAATGATTACTAATTAGCCTAGAATTAACTCTCTGTGTTGCTTCTCTCTACTATGATATAAGAATTGGTACTGGTATTACACATTAGGGATTGCTCATTACCTTACAATGCCCTTTTTTGACAACATTTGAGCTCACCTGAGTACAAAGTGTACATGGTGAGCTTTTGTGATCTTTCTGTGTCTGTCCTCTGTGGACATGTTGCTTGCACTCTAGTTGCCATATATCTATTTGGCTCAAATATCTTGAAACTTGGTCAGAATGTATTTCTACATGAAATCTGGATCAAGAAGTTTGGTCTTTGGGGTCAAAAATAAGAAAAGGTGTCAAATCACAGAAAGAAAAACTTTGTGTGCGCTCTTTAGGCTACATTTTTGTCTCAAATGTCTTTTAACGTGGTCAGAATGTTTATCTAAATAAAGTCTTGGTTAGAAAATTAGTCAAGTGGGGTCAGAAAATAGTCAAAGGGTCAAATTTGAAAAAAATCCATGTGTGCAATAATTTTGGCTCAAATGTCTTGAAATTGAAATAATGCTTATTTATATAACGAAGACAAATTCAAAATTGGGTGTAGTCAGTTAAAATAACAAGGGCATGTGGTCAAATTCTTTGATAAACAGTGGGAATTTGATTGTGAATTTCTATTTCAAATTATTATTTTTGGCATTTTGCAACTCTTGTAATCAATGCCTAAGGTGAGCTCTTTAGGGCCAATGGTCCTCTTGTTGAAGAAGAAAGCCTTGAGAAAAATATGCAAAATGAAGAAATAGCTTCTCACAAGCTATTTCTTCATTGTTCACAATGTTTTCTTCCTGAAAAGTTAAAAGATTTTATAAAATTTCATGGAGAATTAATTGTTGTCTGAAACATCTTTGAAATTGGTTGAGTCTTAAATTTAGTTGTCTTGTATTGGTTTTCACATTTATGCAGTGCTGTCATTCCATGTATGTTTGTCGTTCTGACAAGCATCGGAGACTTGTCAAGATTGCTCCTAAAGGGTATAAAGTCTTTTCTTTTCACTAAACAAATATGATATATATCATTTTTCATGTTGACAGACATTAGAGACTTGTCAAGAAAGCTCCTTAAGGGTCCACAATGTTTTCCCTTCACTAAGCAAATAAAATGTCACATTGTCTTGTTTTTATTCCATTCTCTAAGAAATTCAAATGATGAATGTCTGACTATTGCGTGTCCAAAGTTTTATATTATTTGCCTATGTACTTTTAGCTTGGCTGTTTCAGAGACACCCCAAGGAATTATGATCACCTTAGCAACCCATTACAAGACAACTAAATTTAAGACTGAACCAATTTCAAAGAATGCCTTGAATTCTTCATTTGCCTGACACTTTAGCCTTGGTAATATCTCTGTTGTTATTGAAGAAATCTACATGAAACTTGGCATGTGTGTTCACCATCATAAGAGCTTTCCAGAACATCAAGGGGCATGACTATGAAAGTTAGAATTTTTGCATTATCCAGTACCTGCAGTGGAGAGTTAGCACCCATAGGCAATACTTTTGTTATATTTTGTAATCGGTCTACTGTGTTCACACACAAAATTTGATTTCTAGACTTTCTAACTATCAATATTACCTTTTAATTTAAGTCATCATAAAGAAAGACAATTGATGTTCAAAAATTCTGAGAGACTGCACTCATAAGTACTAATGTATTCAGATGAGGCTCAAATGATAGAAACATTGTAGGCTATTGTAGACTCTTTGAGAAGCAGTTTGATCTGGATGTATAATTTTGAAATTATTTCATGTACACATTGATGTGTCAATGAATAATTTCTGATGGAGGAGGAGTTATATGCAAAAGGTAAAATCTGAGGGAGGCGCTCGATGATTTTACTTTGCATATAACTCCTCCCCCAATTAGACTTTATTCAAGGACACATCAACTCGAAAATGAAATTGTATCCGTTAAAACATTACCACAGTACTGAGAGTAGTTTTTACCCTTTTCTGGATGAAGAATTAACAAACAATTAATGTGTGATGTTGGAAGAATTTCATAGAAAGCAAAGGGCATCATTTAGCACTTGATTACGTGAAATCAAACACATTAATGTTCCATGCTAAGATGATGTTGAGTATAATTTGACGGACAAAGCTACTGTGTACACAGGACACATGGCATATGAATTTTATTGTGAATAGAGTTCTATGTAATTTCTCCTAACTACTACTGCATATATGTTTTACACCTTTGTGTTATAATGATTGTTCTGCCCTGTCTGTCAGAATAAATGGGGTAGATGATGGTATAATGACAAAGAACCTGCAAAAGTTTTAAATCATGTCTTTTTTTTACCCTGAAGATACCGCTATTTAATGGAATAGATATTTTTGTATTTCAGTAACAGAGTTCTTGTCTACTCACCCTACTATGGAAAGCCGATCACCAGCAGCTAAACGTACCAAAAGGGTATGTATCAAAACAACTTACTGTTATAAAATGCTTGAGCAACATTTAACACCATTTGAAAATTTACATCATATAGATTTGTTTGGTAAAATTTTCTTTCCCAGCTAATGTACATTAAATAGGTGAGACTAAACCAGAGATTCAATTATTGCTAACTATCAGAAATTTTTGACTCATAGCTGTGGAGTAATGCAACTCCTGCACAATCCCGTTTAAAGCAGCTCTGAAGAATTTGATTCTACACACTGTGGAAAATGAGGATATTGCTTTGAAAATATTTCCTTCTCAAAAAGATGATAATTAGAACAACTCCCCTTAAATTGTCATATTTGCTGCTTTTAAAATCTATATTTGAACCCAATCAAAATTTTGTCTTGTTGAAACTGGTTTATTTTTCTTGACTCCAGCTAATCTAGAAAGATTTTTTCTGTTAACCCTGTTTTTACGCTGCAGGAGGACAGTATAGTAGATGCTTCAGAAGACGACCAACTCCAGGCAGCAATTAAAGCATCTCTAACAGATGTACAAAAACCTCAAACACAAGCCTCTACTGCTGATAGTGAACTAGACTCTGAAAGTGACCTTGAAACATTCACTGACTCTGATGATAACTCGAGATTGTCATTTACTAAATCTAAAAAATCGGTCAAAGCTACTCGATCTCCTAGAAAATCTTCACCATCATCAAAAAGAACAGGGAGTGTGGCTTCTAGAAGTGATTCACCTTGTCTCAGTGATAACGAAACCTCTCGGAGACGAAAAGGACGTAGTTGTTCACCTAAACCTCATTCAAGTGCTACTAACTCATCTCCGAAAAAGAGTTCAAAACGTTCATCTCCAAATCGCAATTCTTCCCCTTCATTAGTTAAATCATCTAGTCCAGTTAAGAAATCGGAGAGTATTCATAATGACGTTCATCCTGCTGTGATAGAGAATGTTCGTAAAAGTTTGGATCAAGAAGACGGTGTAGAAGCGGATCAGAGTGTGGATAAATCAGGCAGTGATATGTGTAACACAAGTGACAGTACAGTTAGTGCCGATGATAGTCTGTGTCAGGATACTAGGGATTATAGAACTTATCTTGGCAAGGAAACAGGTGAGTTAAAATCTTTACAAATTATGTTTGAGTCTGTACTTAACATTTCCAACAAGTAAAGTAATAATTTGAGGGTTCAGCACAATACTGTAGTAAGTGTCTTTACAATGTATAGAAACTCAGTACAGTCTTGCTCTGAACTCTGGAATTAACCTGTCACCCTAAAGTGTGGATAAATCAGGCAGTGATATGTGTAACACAAGTGACAGCTAGTGCCGATGATAGTTTGTGCCAGGATACTAGGGATTATAGAACTTATCTTGGCAAGGAAACAGGTGAGTTGAAAACTTTACAAATTATGTTTGAGTCTGTGCTTAACATTTTCAACCAGTATAGTAATGATTTGAGGGATCAGCACAATACTGTAGAAAGTGATTTTAGGGATCAGCACAATACGTAGTAAGTGTCTATACAATGTATTATGTATAGACACTTAGTACAGTCTTGCACTGAGCACTTGAATTAACCTATCACCCTAAAAGGGACCATCTGGGTAGTGTGTAAGGTGTTGCCCCTAGTCAGACTGTGCATATCAGCTTTTTGGACTTTGCTATTTTCTCAATCTAAAATGATCAAGTTACATAAACTTACATTCCTGTGAAAGATTTTTTGAAGTATCAGTTCTAGTTGACCTATACTAGAACCAATCACTGCTTCAATTTTTTTCCCTGGTGGTCCCTTTTTGCACATATAATAATTTATAAAGAGTGCTTAGTTCAAGGCTGCAGTAAGTGTCTATATGTACCACCTTGGGCTTTAAAAGACCATCTTGGAACTGCGTAAAGTTATTACATGAAAAAGAGATTAGTTTCAGTGGAGGTCAACTGGTGGTCCTGGTCTAAGAATCAATTTGATCATTCTAGATTCAGAAAATTAGCCAGTTCAAGATTCAACTCTAGTAAGACTGTGCAGTCAATATTCTCATACTAATCAGATGCTCTCTTTTTGCATGACTGGCTACATGTTATTTTATTCCGGTTGTCTGTAATAAGACCTTTACATAGAGAACATACTTTTATCTAAATTGAATCTGTTTTCTCTTTTATCTGAAAATTCTGCAAAATGCAGTATTCCTGATTTAAATAGTTATGCAATTTGTGTATATTTTAGATGAGAAAGCCACATTGATGTTGCGTTTTCCAGATGGGAACAGGGAGAAATTGTCCATTCCATTTTCTTCCAAGTTACTGGTGAGTTAATAAACATAAAAAATCCAAAAGTATTTCTTTAGTTCTAGGATGTAGTAAAGTGTTTAAAACTACACAATTCTTGATAATGCAATGAAAAGAATCTACAGCTACATTTTCTTCAGGACATTTAGGATCTTATATGAGATGTTATTTGAGATAAGCTGATCTTGACTGAGTCTAGAATAGATATATGCTAAAACACTAGTTTTGTTCTTTAAAAGCCATTTGTGGAACACTACGATGATAAAAAATCTTAAGGTGATGTCGTTATGACGTCATTCAGAATATGATCCTACACATGTGTAAGACAAGGATATCTCTGATTGCTGTTCATTATAAAAACAGGAGTAGCTATGTGAGAAAAGCTTATCTTAATCTTGCCTAAAATGATAAAAGAAATAACTAGGTTGACCCGCACACTTAAATAGAGTCGGTTTTGATAGTGTGTTTGAAGGGAAATCTTATGAGATTCTATTTACAAATCAAAATTGTTAAAGAAATACAACAATGTTTTCTGCATTCTGTTAGACAATTTCTATCAAACCATTGTTTTTTCTACTGTTTGTTTTTGTACATTAATGAGATACAACAATTTGCTCGGCATACTTCTCCCATCAGGTACAAGATAGTAGCTTCTTTAATGCTTTTAGATGTATTATCGAGAAAAAATAGTAGATTATCATTTGATAAACTTACTGTCTAACTGGTGAAATTATCTAAAACTTACAGACTCTACCCCACTTTTGTTCATTTTACCCTATCTGATATTATCTATGCTGAGTCAAATAATCAACATCATCTTGAATCTTGCATAGCAATCAAATGCAAAATGATGCTCTTTAAGAAAACATGTCCTAAAAATTTCTCATTATATGTCATTTTTGCATTAAAGAAATAGAATAATTGTTGGTTTTTGTTAGTAAAATCAATTGATATTTCTTTTCATGAACAACAAAATCTATATTTTCACTAGTGACTCCATCACTTGTGCTTAGCTTTTATTGTTCACTCAATGAAATATACATTGATCTTGCACGGAAACAAATGACTATCCTCTAAATCATGATAAGTTTATAGTTTAAGTGTTGAACACACTATCATGATAAATTAAGGTTTTCAAGAAAATTTATAAATATCTTGGATCAAATGATCGTGATAGCACAGTCTTATATCTCTTGGCAGAATTTGTCACCATAGAATTCTCATCCAGAATGCTGGTCTGACTTAGATGTTTATGTTTGTTTACAGGCTGTGGTGCTATTTGCTGGTACTAAAGGTTTCTCCAATGAAAGATACGAATTGGTTGCTCACTTTCCAGTCAGGCAGCTATCCAAACTTGACTTTGACTCAACTCTCAAGGAAATCGGTCTTCATGCTCAAGAAACTATATTTGTGCAGGCCAGAGCATAGTCTACATGGACTATTGAGGAGTTACAGTTCAATATGATGATCTCACTTCTAGTTACAATATCTTAATAGCTCTGCTGTCTGAAGAGAAAAACCTTTGTTTTGCAATAGCACTGGCGGTGTTTGCATTGTCATGGTTTTCCTAGTTGAGCTTAAACTTAACCCTAGTCATACTGAACCCGGAATATTCCTGCTTTGACAGGAGCTATAGACAAACATCACCCTTTACATATGTGCAGTCTGATGTTAGTTTACACCACCTGATTCTCACTTTCCTACCAGAATGGCCAATATGTTTAGTTTTTCAAATAAAAGTTGACCTAAAGTTGGCACTTTCAGTGCTTTTTGCCCTTTGATTTTGATAGAAATTTTTAGCCAAAATTTATTTAGCATGACAAGGTGAAGATATTTCTGGTATTATTAAAGGCATTCACTTTTAACTTGGCACATATGTTGACTATCAATAGAGTTACCTATCCTATCAAGTGGGATAACTTTAGATACATTTTGTATGAATTATGCACCATTTTAGCTAAAGATATTGCCATCATCTTGATGGGGTTAGCGTCGGCTAACTTGGATTTGCTGTTGGCATGACAAACTTTTACCTTTGTCATAGCTTTGTGTAATTGAAGAAATCCATGAAATTTTGCATGTGCATTCACCATCAAAGGTGCTACCCGGACTATGGGGATAAGGCTAGAACCAGTATTGCAAGACTTATACCCCTATTTCAACATAACTTTTTTTTTTGCATTATTTAGCACTCAACAGCCAAGCTTAGGCAACAGCAGATGATGCTCTTGTTTATCTTTATTCATGTTTTTTCACTTTCGACTGTGAGTACAGAGTCCCTAGCTTATGAAATCAAGAAGCACAAGTTAAAACCCTGACAACCCTTGTGCATTATTTATTTGTTAGAAAATTATACAATATTCTTTGTTTATACAATCTGTTAAGTTTAATTTTGTGAGGGTAAGAATTTAAACCCTTTTCAAACTAGGTATTGTTCTCAAAGTTTGATGGAAAAAAGGGGAAATCAGAGGCGTTTCAAAGATCTGCTAGGTTCATGCATACTATACAGCCTTCAGTGATAGATCCAGAGGGGGTCAAATAGAGCGGTTAAAAAAAACAGTCTTAAATCTTTATTTCTCATTGAAACCCTATGTTCTGGGTACTCATTTGAATTGTCTTGACAAGACGATTCAAATGATAACAATATAGAATTTGCGCTAGTGGAGTTGAAATAATCTTATTTGAAATACAAAATACCCCCTCTATCTTAGCTCTCGTCAAATAAAAAAAAAAGCTCTATTTTTACTCACTTTTTTTGTTCATTCAATGAAAGAAAAATCAGTCTTGCTTTGAAACAAACAATTTTGCTATATTTACGTTTTCTCTCAAACTTGATAGGCCACTGTCAAAGACATATTTAGTTGGTAGCAGCTGCATTCTTAAACAACAAGACACATATTTGGCGCCTGTCAAAAATTGTATGGGTCAAAACTTGGTTTTAATCTTCTAGTTTTCAAAGGTGTGTTTTGTATGCTATTCAGAAATCTGCCTATTAATTTTAAAAGGTCAATTATCACTGAAACCTGTAAAATTCTACTCTCAATTTGCCCTTTCTGTTGATTTGACTCCTTTTGAATGAGTTTTGACCCCAGAATTTCATGGTTTAGGAGTCAATGACTCCTTAAATTCAAACACTAGCACAAGCCCTGATCCATGCAATGGCAATATGACTGAAAATTTGTATAAAGCAATGTTTAAACCCCATTAAAATAAATAAGCCAGACTGATGTGCAATACAGTACATGTAATATGTTGAATAAATGCAGTAAATCATAACAACAGATATTTGACTTATTCAGTAAATTTTTAAAGTTGAATACCTTGCTTATTGTTATCTTTTTTACTTTCCATTTCACAACTTACAATCACTTTATAGAAAGTCGATTAACAAGTTGTCAGTGAAGAAAAAAATTATTCATCAAACTGTTCCAGTTTCCTAAATGAGCCTGTGCCTGGTGTTTCCAATAATTTCACATGTGAACAAAGCTAAGACTCTGGTCTAACTGTGAATCCGCACAGTCTGACCAGAGTCTTTCCTCTGCGCTCTGTCGGTGGACAATATCTTAATCCTCTATAAGAGGTCAGCATTTTTTTTTTAGCTCACCTGAGCACAACGTGCTCAAGTGAGCTAGTGTGATCACCTTTTGTCCCGCTTCCGTCCGTCGTCCGTCAACAATTTCTTTAAATGACATCTCCTCCTAAACTACTGGGCCAATTTTAACCAAACTTGGCAGAAATGTTCCTTAGGTGATCCCCTTTAAGAATTGCTAAAAGAATTGAAATCTGTGAAAAACTCTGGTTGCTATGGCAACGAAAGTTAAAAATTTAAGAAAATCTTTAAAATTCTTCTTCTGAACAAGCAGCCCTACAGCCTTGAAATTTGGCATGGATGATCAGCTCATAGACTTTAAAAAAAAATAGCTCAACTCATATCTGTTGGGCCACCAGGTGCGGAGCACCAGGGGGGAGGCGGTAGTACTTTGGGTAAATTTTGTAATCTTAAACCTTCTTCTTCTTCTGAATAAGAAGCCCTACAGCCTTCAAATTTGGCATGGAGGATCAGCTCATAGACCTTAATAAAAATAGCTAAAATCATATCTGTTGGGCCACCAGTTGCGGATCACCTGGGGGGAGGGGGTAGTACTTTTGTGAAAATTTTGTGATCTTTAACCTTCTTCTTCTTCTAAACCAGGAGCCTGACAGATTTGAATATTGGCATGGATGATCAGCATATGGACATTACTTGATTAGCTAAGATCATGACTGTAGATTCACCAGGTGCGGAGCACCAGGGGGGAGAGGGTAGTACTTTTGTGAAAATTTTGTAATCTTTAACCTTTTTCTTCTTCTGAACCACAAGCCCTACAGACTTTAAAATTGGCATGGAGGATCAGCTCATTGATCTTAATAAAAATAGCTAAAATCATAACTGTAATACCAGCAGGTGCAGAGCACCAAGGGGGAGGGGGGAGTACTTTTGTGAAAATTTTGTAACTTTAACCTTCATCTTCTAATGAACCAGGAGCCCTACAGACTTCAATATTGGCATGGATGATAAGCATATGGATCTAAAATTAAATAGCTAAAATCATGAATGTAGGGTCACCAAACGCGGAGCATTAGGGGGGAGGGGGTAGTACTTTGGATCAATTTTGTAATCTTTAACCTTATTCTTCTCCTGGATCAGAAACCCTACAGACTTGAAAATTGTCATGGGTGATCAATATATTGACATTAATAAAAATAGCTAAAATGATGACTGTTGGGTCACCAGGTGCTGAGTGTCTTGGGGAGGGGGTAGTACTTTGGATCATTTTTGAAATCTTTAAACTTCTTCTAATCAACCAGGAGTCCTACAGACTTGAAAATTCGTATTGATGATCAGCATATGGACATTAATTGAATTAGCTAAAATCTTGATTGTAGATTCACCAGGTGCAGAGCATCTTGGGGGAGGGGGGCATGCTTGGTTGAGAATTTTGAATCCCTACAGCCTTTATATTTGACATGGATTGATCAACTCATTAAAGAAAACTTTAAAAGTCTCAGACTCAGCCTGTATATCTGGCATAGATTAGCTGATCACAGACCTTTTATGAAAAAACTTAGATAAATAATGTCCAGGGGAGGAGCAGAGGGGGGGGAATGATTATTTCAAATGTTATCTGATTGAATAAGTGAAAATCTCCTTTTCTGTAGTTGCATGGACATACCTAGGTAATGAAGCTTTTTTTCTCAGGTGATCGCACCCAGGGCCAACGGCCCTCTTGTTGTGCAATAGGTGGCTGACTCCTTAAATTTAGTGCCTCGGGCAGACATGAAATTGTTGAAATGTCACGCACAGACTCTATTTTTAAGACTGGTATGAATTAAAAGAGGTTGCTGACAGGATGATGATGTAGATGCAACTTGAAGATAACATTCCATGCTGTAGACAAAACTTGAAGAGCACCATCTACATGTGCCAATGCTTGGCTACAAGTGCTGCTTTATGTGAAAAATATTTGTCAAAAAAGGGGCTTATTTCTTATAATTCTTCAAGAGCAATCTAGTAGTTTAGTAAGCTCTTGTGACGATAGATATACATGGTAACCTCAATAAGATATTCTCAATAACAAGAGGACCATGATGGTCCTAGATCACTCACCTGAGTCTCTTTGACCCCTGGGACATCACATTAATTAAATAGGCAGATGTCAACAAGGAGATAATTTCTACATAAGATCAATATCATGGAATGTTTTCAGCCAAGAGCAAGAAAAATATGCCTTTTCACGCTTTGATTCTATATAAAAAGGGATACACCCAGGTGGAGCCCAAATGTGACCCCAGGGACTTGATATGAAAATTCTTGGTAGAGGTCCTCAAAATGATGCTACATACCAAGTCTGAAAGCTGTCTGCCTTTTGGTTTCAGAGAAGACAATTTTTGAAGATTTTCCTTTTTTCACCCATTGTGCTCAGATGAGCTAAAAGGGATGTGCCTTGGTGTAGCCCAAATATGACCCCAGGGTCTTGATATGTACAAACTTGATATAGGTCCACTAGATGATACTACATACCAAATATCAAAGCTCTCTGCAATCTGGTTTCAGACAAGACGATTTTTGAAGATTTTTCTTTTTTTACCCTTTGTGCTCAGAAAAGCTAAAAGGGATGCGCCTGGGCAAAGCCCAAATATGACCCCTTGGTCTTGATATGAACAAACTTGGTAGAGGTCCACTAGATTATGCATCATACCAGATATGAAAAGCCCTCTACCATCTGATTTCAGAGAAGATTTTTGAAGATTTTCACTCTTTGATACTGTGTAAAAAGGGTTGCACCCGGGCAAAGCCCAAATATGACCCCAGGGTCTTGATATGAACAAACTTGGTAGAGGTCCACTAGAGGATGCTACATACCAAATTTGAAAGCTGTCTGCCTTCTGGTTACAGCCAAGAAGATTTTTGAAGATTTTCCTATTTTCACCCTTTTTGTTAAGGGTAAAGGGTAAGTTAAAGGTAGATTTCATTTATTTGAACAACTTTGGTAGAGCTTGACCCAAGGAACATCCCTGCCAAGTTTCATCAAAATTGGCCCACTGGTGTAGGAGGAGAAGATGTTAAAAGAAATTGTGGACGTCGCAAGATGGACATTATACGATCACAATAGCTCACCTTGAGCACTCCGTTCTGAGCGAACAATATTGTGGGAAGATAAATTACTTGTGCCAAGAACTATTGCAAATGAAAGTAGGCCTTTTCAATAGTTTTGTTCTGACACCTAGTCATGAGCTTGTATAGGCATTTATGACTAAGCTGCTCTAGCAGCCAAAGTTAGTAATGTGGCTGACTAATAGTTGGGTCTACCCTGGCGGCATCACACATCTATTTCCATCAATTGACCAATGGGTGGATAAATTTAAACGTGAAATGGGCAGCTGCAGGTTGAAAGGATGTCATAGATTTACTGGCAAGAGAAAACCCTTAATATTATGATGATATAGTTCTACAGGCATAAGGCTTAATCCTTATTTTCCTGTCAGTGCATTCTTGCTGTACTCAAAGCTCTGCAGACAGCATAGACTAGGGCAAGCCTACTCAGATGTACAGTCTTACCCTAGCCAACATTGCTTGCTTTCTACCAACTAGAAAGCCATGAATGGCTTGTGTCGCTCCACAGGCTTGAATTTCTTGTAATAGCAAATCTAAGTTTTGACTAGATTTTTAGATATTTTGGGTTCTACTGATGTTGAAATGATTTCCAAAGTTTCCAATATTATAACATATAGAGAAATGACCTCTGCTCATCTAAGATATATTTTTCATCCAATGACAATAAATTTTGGCTGCATGATAATGGGTCACCTAAGAATCATACTTATGAAGTTTGATTGATACCCATAAGTTACATTCTGAGAAAATGATTTCAAAGTTTCCACTATATAACATAAATAGATATGACCTCTGCCCATAAAATACATAGTTTTCATCCGATCACAATAATTTTAGGTAGACAGATAAAGGGTCACCCAAGGATCATTCATGTAAAATTTGGTTGATATCTATTAAGTTAGATTCTGAGAAAATGATTTTCAAAGATTACACTATATAACATATAGAGAAATGACCTCCGCCCATAAAATACATATTTTTCATCCGATCACTATAACCTTTTGGTAGACTGATAAAGGGTCACTCAAGGATCATTCAAGTGAAATTTGGTTGATATCCATCACTTACATTCTGAGAAAATGATTTTCAAATTTTCCACTATATAACATATAGAGAAATGACCTCCGCCCATAAAATGCATATTTTTCATCCGATCTCATTAATCTTTTGTAGACTGATGAAGGGTCACACAAGGATCATTCATGTAAAATTTCATTGGTATCTTTCAAGTAGAATCTGAGAAAACTCACTTTTTACCATATTTGGAAATTAGCCACGCCCATTAAGGACGATTTCGGGAGTTCGTTCTTGCGCAACGTCTTTGCGCATCGAACTCTTCAAAAAGAAGTATGCGCTCCAAACTTGAACTTATCTCGGACGTAACAAAACCACTACAAAACCCCTCTAAATTTCTATATTTCGCGGAAAATGCTTTTATGAAGACGATTAATTAATCCTATCACTAATACATTATTATATAAATTATCGCAGCCATTTTATTTTATAGAAATAAAGGATATGACGTCAGCGTCGTTTTTGTAGGTATTGGTGATGCTAACGTTCCCGCGCATAATCAGACACCAAGCAACGTTATCAGTCTTATATCCGATAGCTACATGGAACCGTCACATTTCATTTTGACGGGTTAATTTTTTGAAAGGTTCACCTTGATAAGCGATCCTGTCGTTGTCAAATGATCTTGTCAGATTTTTAATTTTCAATGTTTGGATTATTTTTTAACAGACCTGGGTGTATTTGAAATTTATTGGGGGATGGGGATGTGAGCGAGATAGATGACCTTGATCTCATCATATGACTTCGATCAGGGAATTTGATGATGCTTATTGACAAGATCAACTATTATTCCATATGTGAGTATTCTATTTGAAATAGGATAGAAGATTTTTGAAAACACTAGATTTTTGCGAGATTTATGTTACGTTGGCCTTGACATATGACCTTGACATATGACCTTGGGATTCGTTGACGCAAAACAAAGTGATACCCTAATTGGTGAGGAATTCAACTCCATAATCGATTAATTTTAGAAGGATTGAATATCATTGATTTGTACATAAAATTGGTACGAGAAAAAAATCTGGAGTGATTTTTTTTCCTTAGCGTCAAAACTGGGTGACCTAGAATTTTGCACTTTTTCTAAAAAATTAGCACGGTGACCATACCTTTTTAATATAGATATCACACGAACATATAATTATCTACAATATATAGAAAAAATAAAATTTTCTATCTCAGAGTTTTTGAGAAATTTGATCAAAAGTAATAAATTTTGAAAATATTCTCGTTCATTTTCGATATGCCAGTTTTTACGCATTGGGAAAAAAAATACGTAAAAATCATTATTTTTCCTTTAAATCGATAATTTTGTATTAGATTCAGTGCAAATAACATCCTATCCTATATGAAATTAAAATACTAGAAAGCCATGAATGGCTTGAGTCGCTCCACAGGCTTGAAATTCTTGAAATAGCAAATCTAAGGTTTGACTAGATTTTAAGATATTTTGGGTTTTACTGATGTTGAAATGATTTTCAAATTTTCCACTTTATAACATAAAGAGGACCTCTGACCATAAAATACATATTTTTCATCAGATCACAATAATTTTGGTAGACTGATAAAGGTTCACTCAAGGATCATTCCAGTGAAATTTGGCTGATATCCATCAATTACATTCTGAGAAAATGATTTTTAAAATTTCCACTATATATTATATAGAGAAATGACCTCCGCCCATAAAATCCATATTTATCATCCAATCACAATAATTTTTGGTAGACTGATAAAGGTTCACTCAAGGATCATTTAAGTGAAATTTGGTTGATATCCATCAATAATATTCTGAGAAAATGATTTTCAAATTTTCCACTATATAACATATAGAGAAATGACCTCCGCCCATAAAATCCATATTTTTCATCCAATCACAATAATTTTTGGTAGACTGATAAAGGTTCACTCAAGGATCATTAAAGTGAAATTTGGTTGATATCCATCAATAACTTTCTGAGAAAATGATTTTCAAATTTTCCACTATTTAACATATAGTGAAATGACCTCCGCCCATAAAATCCATATTTTTCATCCAATCACAATAATTTTTGGTAGACTGATAAAGGGTCATCCAAGGATTATCCATGTAAAATATAAATGGAATCCATCAATTAAAATCTGAGAAAACTGACTTTTTACCATATTTGGAAATTAGCCACGCCCATTAAATCCATGTTTTTCATTGGATCAAAATTTCTTGAACAACTTTGAAAGAGGGTCACCCAAGGATCATTCCTGTGAAGTTTGGTTGAAATTCATCCAGTAGTTTCTGAGGAGAAGATTTTTAAAGAAAAAGTTTACGACCGGACGCACTGAGGCACGGACGGACGCACAACGGACACAACGCCATGACAATAGCCCCAGTGGCTTTCAGCCAGTGGAGCTAAAAATATAAATACATGTACAAAATGCTTGAAATGTCCTATCAGGGACCGAGGTTATAAAACTTTTTTCATTTTCTAATCAGAATTTACTCAAATTTCAAATTTATATTAAAGCTGTAATTCTGTAATAATACTGTAATAAATATATGAATATAAAAGATAATATTATTAAGTTGTTATTAGTAAACAACTTGATAATATTATCTTTTATTTTCATACATTTATTTGAACTCTAAATTTGATATTCTCAGATGAGCATAGAAAAAATTCTCAAGAATTCCTGTCATGAGCAGCAAAAATTTTAGAGGGCTAAAAGCTGTCTTGCAATGAATTTGTACTAAGAGTTAATGAAAATTCATGTATGACAATATATATATCTTTTCATAATTAAGGCAGTGGACCTGTAATAGTTCCACAACATTTCAGAACACATGATATTTCATAATGTTAACTGAGGTTTCCTAATGAAATCATTAGGAAACCTCAGTTGACAATATTAAATTTCATGACTTCTAAAACGTTGCAGAACTATTATGGGTCCACTATCACAAAACAGTTGTGCACAGCCACCTAGAAATTGAGGGGTCTGTGTAAAACTATTGCAAATAATACATTCAAAAGCTCTTAATCATTTACACTAGTTTTGAGCTCATCCTAAATATCATACATACATACATACATTTATTGGCATATATCGACACAATATGTCTTTAGCCATTTACAATACAGCAAAAATATGGCTTTGACACAAAATATAGCAATTTTTACAAATACAGTGTATCTCAAAATTCAATATACAAAATATCTAACATAGCTGAGTGTGCAACATAGTTAATGAACAGTATTATCAAGATAGTTCTTACGAGCTTCAAATGCAGATGCGATAAACTTAACAGTATTTAGTACATTCCTTTTATTTGTTGATGACATTATATTTATGAACTTATGTATATCAAGGGGTTGCCGAAAAACAAGTGTATATTAATAAATAATCATAATTATGCACTATTGTTAGTCAATATTTTATCTTTGCTCTCACAATGCAAACTCTTTGTATTTCAAAGAGTTAGAGCATTGATCGATTGATTGAATGGAGTTTAACCCCACTTACAAATATTTTTCAGTAAAATTGCAGCGGCTGGAGCACCTTACAATGGATTCCTGGTATTTCTCTCACCAGTACTATCATCACATCCTCTCCTAGCCTCCAGCTGCTATCTCACATAGGTCTACAATTATCAACCCATTGGTGAGAGACAAATAGTTGGAAAGACTGGGTGCCTCCGTCAGGGATTGAACCCGGGACCAACTATTTGAACAGCCTTGCAATGACACCTTGATAGAAGATTAGTGTTAAACCATTGTTAAACAAACATTTACACTCATTTACAATATTTAAGCATGGACTCCTAGATATCAATTGGTTAGTTTAATCTATTTTAAGTTTATATTTTTATGCAGGTATAGCAGTCTTGAATTTTTTTATGATAAGTCAAAAGGTTAGGGAAAATTACTGAAAATCATCAGGTTATTACACAGTTAATGAGGGCCATCTGGAGAGTATTATTGGCCATCTTGACATCTGCCCCTACGGCTTTAGCCTAAAGGGCAGATTTCAAGATAAGGGCCAATATCCTCTCATGCCCTAATTGCCTTGTAATGGGCCACCTTCATAGCTCAGTTGGTAGTACCTCGGACTATCTTTCAAAAGGTCCATGATCCATGACTGTGGCACATATTTAGCGAAATGTGGCTGTATATTGGTATCTTCTCCATCTGTCTGTCCGTCCTGAAGTCAGTAGTACAAATTTCTGTTGGTTACAATCTTATGAATGCAACTCCTCCTTCATTTATGGACCGATTTGGATGAAACTTTCATGAAATGTTCTTAGTCACCTGACCTAGCACATATAGTCGTGGTTTGGTGAATATCAGCCGCATTATGGAAAAGGGGCTTTCATGGAAAAATTCTTATGAACGCAACTCCTCTATTTATAGGACTGATTTGGGTTAAACTTTCACAAAATATTCCTAGTCACCTGACCTTGGTGAATTTCATCCATGTCATGGAAAAGGGGGCTTACCTGTAAAAATTCTTATGAAAACAACTCCTGGTTTATTTAAGGACTGATTTCAAAAAAAATTCCACAAAATGTTCATTGTTACCTGAATCTGTGCATGTTTTTGCGGTTAGGTGAATTTCTGCAGCGTCACCGAAAAGGGGCCTTCATGTCAAATTTCTTGTGAACGCAAAGCCTCCTTCATGAAAAAAGTGGCCTTATTTCTTATAATACAAATTGTAAATTTTAGATGAAAGATAACAACTGTCTATTTAACCTTTTACTGTTCAATCCCTGCTTTTTTTGTGCCTGTGATTTTATGATTGAGAAAACATTGTGAAAAAAGAAGAAATTGCTTCTGACAAGCAATTTCTTCTTTTTCCACACTATTTTCTACCCTACTGAATGGTTATTTTTCAAATTAAATCCACTTTAAATTTTCGTCTGCAAACCTTTGAATTTGGACAGGTCCAAAATTTTGTAAAACAGAAAAGGGTTAAGGAATGATTTGGTTGATACTTTCAAAGGTTTTGCTTCATCTTGTGAACAGGAGCCCAACTTTCAATCTTATGATGCACAGTAAAGGGGGCTTTCCCTTTAATTGTAATCCTTTTGGCAGCGTATCTGTGTCAACGGCACTCTTGTTTCCACTAATTGTCTCCTACCAATTGGTTGATAATAATAGGCCTATGTGGGATAGCAGCTGGAAGCTAGGACAGAATGTATTGGTAGTACTGGTGTGCGAAATACCAGGAATCCATTGTTCGGACTTTCACGGCTTCTGTAGTTCATGACATAAACCAAGACAATCATGGCAATGACATTATGTTTTGAAAAGTCTGTCAGGATTTTTCGAAATATTTTCAAGATGGATTAAGTATGGATATTATTGGAACCAGAATGATTTGTTGCACCTTATCTCAATTTATGTCTACTTTGTGATTAGCAAACAGCATAGCTTGGAATTTAGGTTTGCTTTCAGCTGCATATCAACAAAATGGAAAAAATGAGTTCCAAAGTCTAAAGACTGTTGAGAAGGGCGTTCAACACATAGCTCGATCATGCATACCTACTTTGACAATTGAGGTGATACATTGAGAGCGTGATTTCTTCCGTTTCAGCCATTTCATCAGAGAAAAATTGTTATCAAGCTGATGTTAAATTGCAATAGTTTTAGAACAAATCTCTTCAACAGTCAGGATATCGATATCTACCTGCTGCTAAGGCCTTATCTGCCCGCTAGGCATGTGCGACCCTACCAAATGAACCAACATAGGGCATTTCAGCATAAAATGTTACTGTTCATAATTACAGAATTTATTAAACAAGAGCACCGCCTTCACAGGCCTGAATATCCTGATAATGATTATTTAAGGCTGTATAAAACAAGGATCATTCTGGTGAACTTTGTATGAAATCCAAAAATAAAAATTTCAACACTTATAGAATGTTACTGCACAATTTACTGGTACTTTGTCCACAAAATTTTGATTGTAGATCTTTCCTCTTTTCATTAAACACCACTAAGTCTATAAGGGTGTTACTTCACAATAATTGTTTGTCATCAAAACGAAATTCTAACTAATGATAATAAGAGGTAAAATATTCAGTTCAATATATTCATTCTGCCCAATGCCTTAGAATGCAGTCAACTAAGCTCTTTCGTCCCCACTCTGAACCTCAGTAGGCCACTTTACACCACTTGTCCTCTTTGTGCAGTGTCAACCTTCGTTCAACTAAACAGACAAATTCTCAGGCAACCTATTTCACCTAATGTTTCTACACATTTGGATTCCAACAAAGCTTATTTTCTTCTAACTTACAATCTTTACACCTGTATTTAACGCACTGTGAGATTGTCCAGGCTGTTTTATATCTATGCATCATGCGCAGTGAAATTGGTGGAAATGTCACACACTTGTATATCATTAAGCTCTTCCATCTTGAAAACACACATTAGAAAACACTTCAAGGGGTAAACACTAGCAATGTCCCAGGATCACAAAATATTAGAAGGGATCCCATAAATCAAGGGACTCTGTCAGTATCCTGCTGTATCTATAAAATTTGGATGCTCTTTAAATCAAAATCCAATTTTTTCAAGCCAAGGTTCTCATTGCACTTTGATCCTTACATTTGTAAGGAACAGAGTGGAGTAAGAACCTTTGGCTTACAAGGATATTAGAATATATCACTAACCTATGTTTTTCTCTGCTTTTTCTTTTAAGTTCTACCTATGTACATAAAGGATTTCCTGATCATCTGTATGGATCCACATTATAACTAGACTGTTGTAATAACCCAAACAAGAGGGCCATTGGCCCTTAAACGCTCACCTGATGCATGGCTTAACAAAAGTCAAAGATATCAAGAAGTTAACATTTCAGACAAATATGTTGCCTCTAAAGTACTAAAAAAAGTGTTTGACCCTCTATCAAACTCGTGTAAGATTTCAAGACAAACATACTGACCAAAATACATAATTTTCAATCAAAGAGTGCACAGAAGGATTTTAATAAATTTGACCCCTTGACCTCATTTTGGACCCAAGTTGACCCGATTTCAAACTAGACCTAGGTTTCATTCAAACATTCTGACCAAGTTTCAAGACATTTGAGTAAACAAGGTTTTTCTAAGATTTGACCCCTTGATCCCATTTTTGACCCTACTTGACCCAATTTCATACTTGAATGAGATTCGATGGAGACAAACATTCTGACCAAGTTTAAAGACATTTGGACCAAAAATGAGGCCTCTAGAGTGCACAAAAGGTTTTTCTATGATTTGACCCTTTGACCCCATTTATGACCCTACTTGACCCAATTTCATACTTAACCGAGATTCGATGGAGACAAACATTCTGACCAAGTTTAAAGACATTTGGACCAAAAATGAGGCCTCTAGAGTGCAAAAAAGGTTTTTCTATGATTTGACCCCTTGACCCCATTTATGACCCTACTTGACCCAATTTCATACTTAACCGAGATTTGATGTTGACAAACATTCTGACCAAGTTTTAAGACATTTGGGCCAAAAATATGGCCTCTAGAGCGCACACAAGGTTTTTCTAAGATTTGACCCCTTGACCCCATTTTTGACCCCACTTGACCTAATTTCGAACTTGACTGAGATTTGATGGAGACAAACATTGTGACCAAGTTTCAAGCCATTTGGGCCCAAAATGTGGCTTCTAGAGTGCACACAGGTTTTGCTAGAATTTGACCCCTTGACCCCAATTTTGACCCCACTTGACCCATTTTTGAACTTGATCGAGATTTGATGGAGACAAACATTCTGACCACATTTTAAGACATTTGGGCCAAAAATGTGGCCTCTAGAGTGCACTCAAAGTTTTTCTAAGATTTGACCCCTTGACCCCATTTTTGACCCCACTTGACCCATTTTCGAACTTGACTGAGATTTGATGGAGACAAACATTCTAACAAAGTTTCAAGACATTTGGGCCAAAAATGTGGCTTCTAGAGTGCACACAAGGTTTTTCTAAGATTTGACCCCTTGACCCCATTTTTGACCCCACTTGACCCAATTCCAAACTTGATCGAGATTTGATAGAGACAAACATTCTGACCAAGTTTCAAAGCATTTGGACCAAAAATGTGACCTCTAGAGTGCACATAAGGTTTTTCTAAGATTTGACCCCTTGACCCCATTTTTGACCCCACTTGACCCAATTCCAAACTTGATCGAAATTTGATGGAGACAAATATTTTGACCAAGTTTCAAAGCATTTGGACCAAAAATGTGGCCTCTAGAGTGCACACAAGGTTTTTCTAAGATTTGACCCCTTGACCCCATTTTTGACCCCACTTGACCCATTTTCGAACTTGACTGAGATTTGATGGAGACAAACATTCTGACCAAGTTTCAAAGCATTTGGACAAAAAATGTGGCTTCTAGAGTGCACACAAGGTTTTTCTAAGATTTGACCCCTTGACCCCATTTTTGACCCCACTTGACCTCATTTCGAACTTGACCGAGAGTTGATGGAGACAAACATTGTGACCAAGTTTCAAGACATTTGGGCCAAAACTGTGGCCTCTAGAGTGCACACAAGATGTTGACGGACGACCGGACGACCGGACAACCGGACGACCGGACGACCGGACGACGGACGACGGACGCCGGACACAGCGCGATCACAATAGCTCACCTTGAGCACTTCGTGCTCAGGTGAGCTAACAAGTGCTTGTCAATAATATAAGGTCTTTTCCATCAAAAGGTCAAACTCTGTCAAAAGTCAATGGATCAGAACCAAAATATCACTGGCACATCTCTGCCTGATACTTATCATTTCTCTAAAGTTTCAACGAAATCCGCCCATTAGCTGCCAAGAAATTGAGCGGACAAGAAAAGGCTACAGACAGATGGACTGACGGACAAGCAGACCTATGTACCCGGGTATAGCAAGTTGTGATTCCTGCAGAAAGGCATTGAAAAAAGATGCGTTTGTGAAACACCAATCCCCCCCCCCCCCTATGTCATTCTTCAGAAGCAGTATTTTGATATGATACTATAATCTACAGTAAACCTTAATTCAATACTGTAATCCTTGACAAAACTAAAATTAATGTTCAGTCTAAAACTTCCATCTATTTGACCTTGAAAAAACTGACCTTGAAAGTGTTACCAACAGCAAGATCATGTCATAAGCAATACTTATGTGGAATATGAAGGCTATATCCCGAAAATTATGGCCAACGTTAGTTTTTAGCTCCACTGGCTAAAAGCCACTGGGGCTATTGTCATGGCGTTGTGTCCGTCGTGCGTCCGTCCGTCCGTGCGTGCGTGCGGTCGTAAACTTTTTCTTTAAAAATCTTCTCCTCAGAAACTACTGGATGAATTTCAACCAAACTTCACAGGAATGATCCTTGGGTGACCCTCTTTCAAAGTTGTTCAAGAAATTTTGATCCAATGAAAAACATGGATTTAATGGGCGTGGCTAATTTCCAAATATGGTAAAAAGTGACTTTTCTCAGATTCTAATTGATAGATACCAAATAAATTTTACATGAATAATCCTTGTGTGACCCTTTATCAGTCTACCAAAAATTATTGTGATCGGATGAAAAATAAGCATTTTATGGGCGGAGGTCATTTCTCTATATGTTATATAGTGGAAACTTTGAAAATCATTTTCTCAGAATGTAATTGATGGATATAAACCAAATTTCACTGGAATGATTCTTGGGTGACCCTTTATCAGTCTACCAAAAATTATTGTGATCGGATGAAAAATATGCATTTTATGGGCGGAGGTCATTTCTCTATATGTTATATAATGGAAACTTTGAAAATCATTTTCTCAGAATGTAATTGATGGATATAAATCAAATTTCACTGGAATGATCCCTGGGTGACCCTTTATCAGTCTACCAAAAATTATTGTGATCGGATGAAAAATATGCATTTTACGGGCGGAGGTCATTTCTCTATATGTTATATAGTGGAAACTTTGAAAATCATTTCAACATCGGTAGAACCAAAAATATCTTAAAATCTAGTCAAACCTTAGATTTGCTATTTCAAGAATTTCAAGCCTGTGGAGCGACTCAAGCCATTCATGGCTTTCTAGTTTTGAGAGACAACAGGAAAACAGACAAGTCGAAAACAATATGCCCCCAATCTATTGATGCGGAGGCATAAGAATTGTTGGTGTCGACCACTGCTCATCAAGGTAATGCTGGGTTTTATTTTGAGGTGCTTGTAGGTCTTTTGTTATCCTGAAGCACAACAAGATTTTTGCTGCATGAACTAAATCTTAATGAAGAACACAACCAGCATCATTCCTGATTCAATTTTTTATTTAGCTCATTTCAATGCAAACAGTTGTTTGTGAAAACAATAAATAAACTGTACAAAATATTCATGAACACAGTTGGACGAGAAGATGCTATTTATATTTACAAAAATTTACATGAATTTTGTTAGTATGTTTACAGAACCCTGAAAGCTACAGCTTGCACAACGGTTTTATAAGTAAACTGACAATATCAACAACCAAATACTGGTGGTACTCTCTCCCCTATCTACTACATGTTGTAAATTTCATTATGAATTTCATAACACAACTTTCAAAATCTTAAGAGTCTTGGAGAGATATAGGACAAGAAGAAATAGCTGGTCATGATTTTAACTTTCTCACTATAACAAGTCCTAATTCATGTTCTAAATATTGACAGATCTGCTTGAAACAGTTGTAACTGCCTATATAGGCAGTTATACATATTTCATGCTGAGCCATTGATATGTATTAGCGCAGTTATGTTATTTCAACATAAAAGGCTTTTATTTTATTACCAAATTATTAAGATTTGAAAAGATTCCATATTTGACAATGTAATTTTGAAAGCACGAGAAACACTAGTTATAATTCCATACTAACATTATCTATCATTGACACAAAACATGTTTTATCTGTTTCCAGTCTACTATTGAGTACCACCAGGTTAACATCTGATATATCCCCACAGCACACTTTTGGCCAGCACAAAGCCAGTTAACAGGGTAACTAGCTATGCCCCTGATGATTAAACACTGAGCATCATTTCATACCACGTCAACGGTATATTGTCTTTCGCACAGTAAACCTATAGAATATCATACAGCTCCGGAGTGTCAACATATTCCGGACACAACCATTCTATTAGCTTATCTTTGATTTTATCACTTTATGACATTGTTTTTGATATCACATACATGGTCAGTTTGACTCAAGTCAAACATGGTGGAAGACCTGTTATCACTGGTATTTTTTCATAGTCAAGTCCCATAATTTCTATACAGTCCTCATTCTATTTCCTGGTATCTGGCAAACATGGTTTTTCTCAGAGCTTCTTTATAATTATCGGTGTCTTCAATGTTGTAATTTGATCCTCGCATACCAAGGCCTGCAGAAGCATTTCTACGCTCAGCCTGAACAAAAGTATAAATAGGACATTAGTCACTAGAATTTTATTTTTTATATGTCAAATTCATATTTAACTCAAGAGACTACTGTTGCAATATTTAGCTTAGTTGTCCTACTTTAAGCTTACAGGATCTATACAAAACAATTCTGAAGGAAAGTGTCTATCAAATAGATGTTTTCACATACTCCCCTCAATTTGAGGTAAATTTCACACACCCAAACACAAAAAAAGATTCACAAAATTCTTCAAATTCAGGTAATTTCAAATAATAGAAATGGGACGTTCTTTAACAAAAAGAATAAAAGTTTAAAATACTTGGTTTTTTTATCCATTTACATGTAGATTTAAGAAAAGCTAGGCTTCTGACATTTCATTTCTGTAAATTGGTTTAATAGTACTGAGTAAGTAAAACTTTCTAAAAAAGACATGTTTTGTGAAAGAATAATAATAAAGATTGTAACAAAATTCTGACTGAATCTTAGGACGTTCGAACCCATAAGAATCATCTCAATGAGACGATTCTAATGGGTTCTAACGTCATAAGATTAAATGAACATTTTTTCATTAAAGAAAGTCCCTTTTTTGGGGGGTAAATTTCACTTACGGCGAAGGGACTTTTTACAATGGTCGCTTAATAAAAGTGGTCGCTTAATAGACATGGTCCCTCATGCAAGATTGACTGTAAAGTTATACCTGTATAGGATTGACAATTCCCTGACTTTTCTTTCCCAGACCCTGACCAGATGACCAGCCCATCTTCTGTAACATTTTACTACCAATATTGTCCTCTCCAATACCAGCCTTTGTAGGTTGTTCAAATCTGTAAAACAACAAATGGCGGGTTTACAGATTATTGCTTATCCAAAGAGCAAGGTGCTTCATTACATGCATATTTGTGACATGTCACACAAAAAGGGACCACCTGGGCAGTGCGTAAATTGTCGACCCAACAGACTGCGCGTATTGCACAGTCTGACTGGGGTTGAATCTTTTCGCACTTTGCTTATTTTCCAAATCTAGAAGGATCCATCTACCTTACGGTTAAAGAATTTTTGAATCGCAACCTCTGATATACCTATTCTGGACCAAATCGCTTTTTCAAATATTTATTTAACAGAGTTCCCCACTGGTCCCTTTTAGAGCGACAGGTCACATTTGCATTTTTGTTAAACACTATTCAGTACCATAGATCAAGATCCCCTAGAAAATGAGATCTTTCAACCTAATATTTGTAATATTTAAATGCACCATGATACAAATTTATCATAACACACCTAAATTATTATTTAAAGATATACGGTCTGTTACTCAAGATTGAATATTAAAGAAAGGCTTAACACATTCATAGAACAATTCACAAGTTTCCCTTGTCAGTGGTTACATTTAATTTATTATAAACAGATAAAAAGAGAATATCTTGATTTCAACAAGGTATGAAATTCAAAACCTATTCATACTGTATGAATAGGCAAAACAAAATCATACAGGACTGGGATTAGGCTTTTAGAATCAAATCTCAACTTGCTCATATTTTATAATTTAATATCCTAAAACTTTTGCTTTTTTAAAATTTATTCACCATGCTATATATTTCTTTTAGAACTAGTTTTTGAGGAAACTTACACAATAACTAAAAATTGTTTTCAGTCGGGATAAAAACTAATATTCAGCCAATCAAAGTGTATGACTCTTGATAGACATAAAACTTCATTTAAACTAACACTTACGGTTCTGGGGCAGCAGGCCTTTTTCTAGGTGGTGGGGCTGTGGACCCTATTTTCTCTCTTCTTTCCTTAGCCCTGTCTCTGTACTAAAAAACAAAAGAAAACTCTTGCATGATTTGTACAACCGAAATAAGTTCAACTAAAAACTTGTTTCAGTGATATTCTTATTACTCAGTGGAATTCTAAATGAAATGAATTATCTACACCTGGAGATGTCAGTGCTAATTTTGGTGACCCTACCTAAATACTGTTTTAAGTAAATATCCAAACAATGTTTGTATATATCAACTGACCAAAATATCCCAACAATGTTTATATATATCAACTGACCAACACTCCAACTGTTACACAAACATGAGTAAAGCTAAAGAACAGCTCTTCATTGAAAGGGGGGGGCATAATAAATAGACAGTGCATTAATATGTCAAAAATTATAAATAATCAGGGTTTTAGAGGGAGGCAGGTTTTGCAAATCTTGGACCTACATATTGGTAGTCACGCCTCTTTAAAAAAAAAGAGCACCTAGGGGTGCTGGATGATGCAAAAAATCTAAGGCAAACAAGGGGCAAAACTCTTACAAAATGCTTCAAGGTACCATCCTTGATTTTCTGGATAGCTCTTGTGATGCGAAACACACTTGTCAAAATTCAGGAAGATATCCTCAATAACAAAAGAGATATGACAAATGTTAAAGTTTGCCACGCCAACAAAAACAGTAATGACGCCAAGGTGAGTACAATACCTCAGGTTTTCTCTAAAAGACCGTTTAAACAGTCTTCAATTTTCTGAATTGGATCCCCAGAGATAAATGGAATTATCTTATCTATCCATTAACTTTGTTTAGCTTTATCCAGAGAAAATTCCCATGCTTAGACAAAAACATGCGGATACCTTGAAACAAAGTTATGATCCCAAAGCCATAACAAGGACTGCCATTGCTTTGGCCTTACTTTAAGACCTCAGGCTCCCCTTTTAATAATTTCATACTACCCTCCTGTAATAGAATTATACATGAACATACCTGTTGCCCTGCTGTGCTGGCTGACAAGGCCTGTGATTGTCTCATGGTTTCCAAGTTTTGCTGAAGTTGAAAAAATGAGCATTTAGAATAATAATCAAAACATTCAGCAATGTTCAAACAGAATGAGTTTCTGTACATTGATTTTTGTTACTTTTTATCATTAAGGTACTGGACCCGTAATAGTTTCGCAACGTTTTGGAAGTAATGAGCTTAAACAATGTTAACCGAAGTTTCCTAATGATTTTCATTAGGAAACTTCAGTCAACATTGTGAAAGATCATAAGTTCCAAAATGTTGCGAACTATTACGGGTCCACTACCTTAATAAGCTAATAAATCTGAAACTGTGTGGTATGCTTTTCATTTTCCTAGATTAAACCTTTTTAACTCCACCCTCTTTTAAGAATTTGTCTTTGTAAAAAAAGAAACATTTTCAGAAAATGGCACATTAACCTGGTACTAGAAGGATTATTTGCACAGTTACTACGTAGGCAATTGCAACCTTTTGGTACTCAGATGTTGCCATTAAAAATTATCCCGTTTCAATCCTACCTTGTGTAAATCAGACATCTGTGCGTGTCGGTTGAGCTGATCTTTACTCTGGAACTGACGTTTACACAACAGACAGGCCATCTTGTTAAAGTCCAGCAGTTTAGACTCGTCAAACACCTTGTCTCCAGGAGAGCCATCCTCTTCATCATCATCGGAGTCACCGCCATATGAAGCAACGAGTCCTGATTTAGGACGGTCTGGTGTCACACCACCCTGATAGAAGAAAGGTTTTAGATTTTTGAGTACACAAGCAATACTTTACAATACCTTGAAAAAGTAACATTCAGCTTGTGATAAGTAAATTCTTGTCTACAATGTTTTCTGAACCAAAATATGAATATTTCAAAACATCAACCCTTAATATGGGTTGTGGAAATACAAATGTTCTATACTTGTCCTTGGACAAGATGATTTTCTACTTGTCCAGAATCAAAATTAACCTGTCTGCAAAAAAAGAGAGAGAAAATAAATTTAGAGAAACAATTCTTTTTTTGAAGAAAATGCTGAAAATTGCCCTTTGATGAATAAATAAGGATAATTTATCATTCAGATCTTATTGATACGATACTTTCCTAAATTTGCCATGGTATTTACTTGCCTACAGAAAAGTTGCCTTACAAAATGTACTTGTCCACAAGAAGAAAAGACTGGAAATTCTACACCCGTCTTAATTGTTGTCCACAACTATGCATTATTATTGATTAAATGGAGTTTTACGCTGCTTTCAACATTTTTTCAGTTATATCGCGGCGGCTGGAGCACCTAACAATGGGTTCCTGGTATTTCTCTCTCCAGAACAACCATCACATCCTTCCCCAGCCTCCAGCTGCTATCTCACATAGGTCTACGATTATCAACCCATTGGTTGAAGATAAATAGTCGGAAAGAATGAGTGCCACTGTCAGGGATCGAACCTGGGACCTCTAGATTGACAGTCCAACATGCTACCAACTGCGCTATGACGGCGGCACAACTTCTTTGAAACTGGACCAATTTATTTTTTTCATCTGGTAATGAGTTAGATAATGAAATTTCACATTCTGAACATAAAATCCTACCCTACATTTGAAGCCTTAATAATAATCATGTTAGTAAATTAGCAATTTAACTTACAATCGGTGGAGGTGGGGGCATCAGCTTTTTATCCTCGCCTGGTGAAATTTTCTGAAAAAGTAAATCAACATTTATAGATCTATTTGCAACCACACAATTTTATTCTGTGTTTTCCAAGAAAACAAAACATCTTAACATACTCCTACGTTCTGAAAGACTAATTTTTGTTATGTAAGACAGCCCTTGAATTAAATCAATATTAAACAAAATGGATATGGTGCGTAGAGCCAGAGGCATTTGGGTTAAATATAATTGGCTCTTTGTGACAATTCAAACAAATAGAATCATTTCAGAACTTAGTTAAAAATGTACTTTTCACTGATTATTCAAAACTGCATTTTGAAATAAGCTTAATCTATCATGAGCTGGATTATTTGAAGAAAGTTTAAATTTCTATCAAAATCAGCTCAAAAGCCATGAGAAATTAACTTACAGCTTTTTCTAAAATGGCAAACCCAGCATCAGCGGTGGCCGACTCTTTCTTTCCACTTAGGTTGGGTAGATTGATCTTTTTCAGTCCATCCTTCAATGCTTCTTTCTGGGCATTCATTGACTTGGCCCATTTCTCCATATCCTATTTGAATGAAAAAGTTGAACCTTTTGTCAACAAGTTTTCTTGATAGACTTACACTTTTTTCAACCAGAATTCTTCATAGTGACATATTTTTCAACCAGCATTCCTGATAGTGACATATTTTTCAACCAGCATTCCTGATAGTGACATATTTTTCATCCAGCATTCCTGATAGTGACATATTTTTCAACAAGATTTCTTGGTAACGACATATTTTTGCAACTAGTGTTGTTGAAAGTGGCCGTTTTTTTTTCACTGCTTTTAAAGGTGACATATATTTCCATATATCCTTGAAGCTTCACTTATACTTTTTACCAGTATTCTTACTAGACACTGGTGTTCTTAATTGAAACTAATTTCATCAACCAGGCAAGAAAGGTTTTGCTCTTAATTTGGCCTTAAACGAATCATAGGACATGCCTAGACTAAGAAATAACTAATGATTCTCTCCTGAATACATAAATTATAAGCTCAACAAATAAAATTCCATGATCTTATCCCATTTAACCCTTCATCTACTGATCTTTTTGTTTCTTTTTCTTTGTCATATTGCCAATTTCAGGTACATTTCAACCGGTCTTAGCACTAGGTGTTCTTACAACATTTAAGCAGTTAGCAGGCAGTGTAGGTTAACATCAGACTGCAGATCTGTCTACCAAAGCTTTGTGTACAGCAGAAAATGACGTGAACAGCAGAAGTATAAGGTCATTATAACACTTTTTATAGGTGGTTATTCAATTTTCTAAGACTATACAAATGGCTCTGTGCAAAAACAGTTGTAACTCCCTACATGTCTATAGGGAGTTACAACTGTTTCACACTGAGCCATGAATATGGAAAATATTGATACTTTACCTTGGCTATCTTTTTGGCAACCTTGACTTTCTCTTTCTTCTCTTTGACATCCTTCTTTTCTTCCTTTGAATCAGATTTGTCAACTTTGCCGTCATCAAATGTTGTAGGCGCTGGTAGATATGTTGATTGTTCTGCATCCCAGTACAAAAACTGACCAGTGTTTCCATTATAATAGTACTGAAATACAAAATAAATTTAAAATGAAAATAAACTTCAATTTATTTGTTGTTCATGTAAAAAATTTTTTATTGTCATTCAAATATTTGTCTTCCTAAAAAAACAATGTGTGATGTAACTTTTTGGGTAGTCTCTTTATATGAGGATTTTATTTTAATCATCATTATTTCACTTGTCTATATATCTGTACCCAAAGAAATCTTTGCATTTCTTCATTGCAAAACTTCTCTTTTTATAGAAACTATATTGGAAAAGAGAATTTTTATAAAAGTATGATGTTGTGATAAGCCCAATACAGATTTGTTTGTTTTGTTGAACTGTGGTTTTTGCGCCTTTTAACAATCTATCAATCATACTGCCCTCCTGGAGCACCTAACAATGGATTCCTGGTATTTCTCACGAGTACTAACATTTCATCCTTTCCTAGCCTCCAGCTAATATCTCACATAGAAGTCGCATTTCAAAAATTCTTTCACTGAAAGGTGGATTGAACATTCTAGATTCAGAGAATATGCATGGTGCAAAATGTTTCGACCCTAGTCAGTCTGCGCAGTCCGCGCAGTCTGACTAGGGTCACAACTTTACGCACTAACCAGATTTTCCCTATTTGCGTGACGGGTCACATTAGTCTCATGAGTAATACCTGTGAGTTGGCATCATAGTAGAGTGTAGTGACTGGGTCATAGTAATATCCTGATGTTTCATCATATTGATAGACAGACACATCCGGAGGTGCTGTAATATATAAACAGATATGTTATGTTCATTACCACAAAATCCCTCGAAACAGCCATTTTTTTCATATGTTGGACCTTGACAGATGACAGATCCACGTCTATCTGCTGATCCAAGTCTTTGTTTGATGTACATTTACAATTCGATGACTCAGCGTGAAACAGTTGAAACTACCTATATGTTTTATAGGCAGTTACAACTGTTTTGCGCTGAGCAAACGAATGATGATATTATTTTCTATTTCACCTTTTCTCAAATAAACATATATGTTATACATTGATTCTTCAAGTGTCAATCAGATGTAAAATGGTATGCCTATTGCAAACAAATATTAATACAGTGTAATCCTATTAATTGTAACACTAATTTATAAACACCTATGTAGCTAATTTTGCAAATGTAGTTGATATGAACCCTTTCCTGTTTTACAAAATTTTAGACCTGTCCAAATTCAATGGTTTTGTAGATCAAAATTTAAAGTGGTTTTAATTTAAAAAATAACCATTCAGTAGGTTAGAAAATAGTATGGGAAAAGAGGAAATTGCTTGTCACAAGCAATTTCATCTTTTTCCACAATGTTTTCTCAATCATAAATCACAGGCATGTAAAAAACAGGGATTATACAGGAAAGGGTTAGGCATCAAGTTGCTTTTTTAAGGGTTGTAATAGAGTAAGATCATAAGGATGACTTACGATATTTCTGTACTTGTGTAGTACTTTCTGTCTGGTCTTGTGTTTTTTGTTTCCATTCCTGGGCCTGATGGGCAAGTCTTTCTTCCTGAGTCATCTCAGCTATTTTCTTCTGTTTTTGAATCTGTAACATAAAGATTAATTAGGATTTTAGAGAGGTATAATGCCACTTTCAACATAAGGGCAATGACCCTACGTATTTGGACAGGTCAGCATTAACATTGAAGATTTGTTTATTTTGTTTGTATGGGGTTTTACACAGCTTTCAACAATCTTTGAGTTAAAATTGCAGCGGCTGGAGCATCTAATAATGGATTCCTGGTATTTCTCTCACCAGTACAACCATATCATCCTTTCCTTACCTCCAGTTACTATCTCACATGGGTCTATGATTATAAAGCCATAGGTGAGAGACAAATAGTCAGAAAGGATCTGTGCCGCCATCAGGGATAAACATTGAAGATCCAGATCAAATTGCCCCAAAAGGAGCAATTTGATCTGGATCTACAATGTTTACCTTTCACTTAGATACAGTTGGACGAATGAGTAATGTTTTCTTTCTCAAAAAATTTTGGAACAATAATTGTCTCTCTTTTGGGTGTCCATTAATTGTCTCTCTTTTGGATGTCCATTAATTGTCTCTCTTTTGGGTGTCCAAATTCATAGCACAATTGCAGTAATTCATATTGTATGGATTCCTATTGCTCCTGACAACAAATCATTGCTTCAAAGCCATCAGTTACTCATCCACTTAAAAGAGCACTGCGCTTGTTTATTTGCCTAATTGTTTAGAAGCAAGTTGTACATGCAAGTGATCAAACTCAGGATCACAGAGTTTAAGGGAATTGAATGATGTTTTTCAAAACAAGGATTAAGTTTCCAAACTTAAGTGACTTTGTTTACTTTTTCATACAAGACTTTTGACTTTGTATTTGTTGATTTTATAAATCGCAAGGAGTCAAACATAATATGCTTGGCTTTTTTTTATTCAGACTTCAGATCTTCTAGGTATTCAAGTAACACCAATAATGTCTAATATTTCATTATAACCATTTTTTTTAACATATTTAAACATTTAGTATCAGCACACATAGTATAGTAATTTCAGTGTCCTAGAATTTATTTCTGTATTGTTCAACTTTAACTTTATTAATTACCTGTTTCTGGTAGTTTTTGGCTGCTTGCGCCTGTTGAATGGCTGCTTGGGCAACAGCTGCTGCAGCATTAGTGGCATCTGAAAAACAAATTTGCAACAGTCTTTTTTTTAACCCTTTCTCTCTTTTTTTGAAATCTACATCTGGCCAGAATAGAATGAGAAATGTGAAAGAAAATGTAGTGACAAAATTGCTTGTTTCAGTATTGTGACATTTTGTTTCAAGTATTGCTGCAACAAAACTAAATGTCAATACATGTATCAATTCATCTAATATTCATTTAATGGTAACTTTACTCATCCCTTGAAAGAAGTTAACTTGATTTCATATTTCTCTAGGGGATATTCATTTCAATGTATACAATTTTTCAGAGAAAGGTTTCTTTTAAAAAGAAAATCTCATGTCTGTTTTGTAGCCTGTAAGATTTTGAAAGCATACAACAACTTATAAATCTTGTCATCTGTGTAAAACCAAAGTTTGTATATACCTGTAGATGAGCTAGTGACAGGTACAGTGGGTGTGGTCGTAGCGGTCGTTCCGGAGGTATCGTAGTATGCAGAGTAATCATAACCCTGTCCATCGTACGTCTGCCCGTCATAGTATCCAGAATAGTAACCAGATGTGTCGTAATTAGATTGACTGAAGTCATAATTCTGGTAATAATCATTTGCAGAGTTTTGGTCCCAAGTCTGAAAATAGATGCACACTATTATTCTATTATCAAGATTAGCCCTTTCTATGTTTAAGCTGTGCCATTCCAACTTGAGCAAGAGGTAGAGACAAAGATCAGCCTGTAATGATATGGTGAAAGAAGAAATTGCTTTTTCAACAATGTTTTCCATAGGGAAATGAAAATTTTAGGATGAGAAAGGCAACTTATTTTCAAACTGAGCAGATTGGAAAGAACTCCCTCTTCACTACAGGCCTGAAGGACCTGCAACATAGTAACCTTCTACCAGTCCTCCCCAAAATCCACAGGACTCAGGCCCAAGGACTGGTGTTAGTGTCTATACCTGGCAACTTACTCTATTCTAGATACAGTCAATATTGCTCAAGCGACCTCGTCTATTAAGCCACCAATTTCATTAAGAAACCACCATAAAAAGTCCCCTCACTGTTAGCAAACTCTCTTAAATAGAGGACATGCTTAACGAAAAATTGATTATTGTTGAATCTTATGTTGTTGGAACCCATTAGAATCGTCTCAATAAGACAATTCTAATGGGTTTGAACATCATAAGATTCACTTTGACTTGACTGATAATCTATAAATGCCATCAAAATAGACTGTCACAATTATCATGGTATTTCGAATTAAGCGACCATTCCCATAAACAACCACTTTTTGGTGGTCCCTCAAGTGGTGGCTTAACACAAGTTTTACTGTACATGACCAGTCTAAAATTTTGTTACCTAAAAATGAGTAATTCACTTTTTCCAGCTGATGCTTTATTTAATTTTTTTCAAAATGATACAAAACTTACCTGTAATGAGGCAGCAATTGTTGCAATCCTGGAACGAGAAAAAAATGCATTCAGGATTTCAAATTACCATCTGAAGTTTGTTTGATGAAAATTACAACACAGCTTTACATTGAAAATTAAATAACTCCAAGATATTTAGGAACAGAAAATTCCCGTCTTTACATTGTTCCAACTACTATTCTTTCTTTTATCTATCACAGCTTTTTGTTAAATTTAATTCAATGCAACTTGATAATCAAGACTTTAATACAGGGTTTTCAATGACCCCCTGTTTTCTTTAAATTTGGACCCTCTTTTTTTTTTAAATGACCCCCAAAATTGTCAAAGAATCATGCTTTATCTAGTTTAAAGGGGGTCATAATCATTAATGTGGCAAATGCACCCCAGTTTTGAACGTAGAGGGAAAACCCTGCCTGATTAATCCCCTACCCCCTCTTACATTATAATTAGTTACCTTTAAGAGATTAATAGAAAGTTTGTATAATTTCACTCCAAAGCATTACTTATGCAAACAGTAGACTTACGATGTACTGAAAGTATTTTTGGCAAATGAGACAAGTATCTGTTTTCCATCCACCTCAAACCCAGGTTTCAATGCCTTGATGAGGTCAAGGATATTCATGGACTCAGCTACAGATGACAGTTCAACGAAGGCGTAACCCGAGGACATCTGTGTGGTGGGGTCTCTAATCACCTGTACATTCTTGCACGTCAGTTGTGTCACGTTGTTAAGGGCTCGTAGTAGGTTCTCTTCATTTGTTAGGGCATCCAAACCACGAAATAACAGTGCTGAAATAGAAGTATTTCCCCAAAATATATAAAGAATTAAGGTATAATCTGTGGTAATAGAAATACATGTATATAGATTTACTTGAACAATTTGAAAAAGCAATTTGCATAAGACAGCAAATTCAGAGGTTATTTATATATCATTTTATTTTAGATTATTCCACCAATTTTTATGTATTCTGATTGGCTGAAATATAGGTTTAATTTCTCGATGAAAGCAATTTTGAGTAAGCAGCTATTTTGTAAGTTTCCCCAAAAAGTAGTCCTGTCTGAAATTGCTTTCATTATTGCCGAGTCTTACATTTTTGCTTTATGATATTAAATAAGACAAGAGGACCATGATGGTCCTATATCGCTCACCTTCGTCTCTCATCCTCCCTTAGCAAAATTAAATGCTTTAAAGATCATTAAATGACCATTAGATTATTAAAGAAAGACATTATTCTATTCCTATGATCCCTGCATAAGTTTCTAGCCTTTTCTAAACCAGTTTCATGTGACCTGGCCAACATTCTGCCCAAGTTTCATGACTATTGAACCAAATTTGTGGCCTCTAGAGACTAGAGTGTAAACATAAATTGTCAGGCCCCATTTCCCTTAATATTGCATGTATCCTTCCCTTTTTCAAAATGGTTCATTCTCGAGACAATGGCCAACATTCTGATCAAGTTCCTTGGAGATTGGACCATATTTGTGGCCTCTAAAGTGTGAACAAGAAAATTGCTATTAAGATCCTTTTTACAGTGATATGGCATGGATCCTTCCCATATTCAATAGGGTTCATTCTTGTGAACTGACCAACATTCTGACCAAGTTTCATGAAGATATGGCCATATTAGTGGCCTCCAGGGTGTAAACAAGAAAATTGGCATTAAGGCCCCTTTTCCTGTGATAAGGCATGGATCCTGTCCATTTTCAAAAGAGTTCCTCCTGGTAACCTGGCAAACATTCTGTTCAAGTTTCATGAAGATTGGGCCATATTTGTGGCCTATAGACTGTAAACAAGAAAATTGGCATTAAGGCCCCTTTTCCCTTGGTATGGCATGGATCTTTCCCCTTTTCAATAGGCTTCATCCTTGTGACCTGGCCAACATTCTGACCAAGTTTCATGAAGATTTGGCCATATTTGTGGCCTCTAGAGTGTAAACAAGAAAATTGTCTTTAAGGCCCTTTTTCCCTTGATATGGCACGGATCCTGCCCATTTTCAATAGGGTTAATCCTTGTGACCTGACAAACATCCTGACCAAGTTTCATGAAGATTGGGCCATATTCGTGGCCTCTAGAGTGTTAACAAGATAAATGTCATTAAGGCCCCTTTACCTTTGATATGGCATGGATCCTTCCAATTTTCGATAGGGTTCATCCTTGTGACCTGACAAACATCCTGACCAAGTTTCATGAAGATTTGGCCATATTTGTGGCCTCTAGAGCGTAAATAAGAAAATTGTCTTAAAGGCCCCTTTTCCCTTGATATGGCATGGATCCTGCCCATTTTCAAAAGGGTTAATCCTTGTGGTCAGGCCAACAATCTGACCAAGTTTCATGAAGATTGGGCCATATTTGTGGCCTCTAGAGTGTAAACATTAAGATTGTTGACGCCGGACGACAGACGACGCACGACGGACATTCAATGATCACAAAAGCTCACCTTGAGCACGATGTGCTCAGATAAGCTAAAAATATGAAGATAATATTTGTTGATTTTATTTATGGAGGTATGAAACTAAAAAAATAATCACACTCTAGTATGAATTTGCTTCGCATATTCATAGAGTGTGATCCGGTTTTTAGTTTCATAACTCCATACAATCAACAAATACTCTTATTCATCTCTTAACTAGGCACTTACACAAGTATTGGGCTGACCCCTAAAATTTTTTTGTAAATGCAAATAAATACGGTTTTATCCTTAATATAACTTACTGTTACATGGGTTATTTCCAACATGGTCAAACCCATCTGCCACAGACTTCCCAGACTCTGAAAAATAAACAAACAAGTGCATGTCGTATTGCGATGCAATACAGGAGTCCCCCACCGGATAACAAAAAATCCTCTCTTATAATATACCTCCTACTTAATAGATCTATAACTGTAAAAGTTTAAAGTTGCAAGCACTTATAGTTTAGGAGATATGATCGGGACAAGAATGTAAGACTAAAAAACAACAAAGGGCAATAACTCTAAAAAGTGACATGGCAGAGAAACAGTTCTTCTACATGACACTTGTCCTTGATAAGATCTATCAGTGTACTAAGTTTGAAGTTGCTAGCACTTATGGTTTAGAAGATATGATCCGGACAAAAATGTAAGGGTAAAGACAACAGAGGGCAATAACTCAAAATTTGGGCGTGGCAGAATAACAGTTCTTGAACATGACCATTGTCCTCAACAAGATCTATCACTGTAAAAAGTTTGAAGTTGCTAGCACTTATAGTTTAGGAGATATGATCCTGACAAGAATGTAAGGGTAAAGACAACAAAGGGCAATAACTCAAAAAGTGGGTGTGGCTGAGTTACGGATCTTGAACATGACACTTTGCCTCAATGACATCTATAAGCGTACAAAGTTTGAAGTTGCTAGCACTTATAGTTTAGGAGATATGATCCTGACAAGAATGTAAGGGTAAAAACAACAAAGGGCAATAACTCAAAAAGTGGGCGTGGCAGAGTAACAGTTCTTTAACATGACACTTCTCCTCAATGAGATCTATAAGTGTACAAAGTTTGAAGTTGCTAGCACTTATAGTTTAGGAGATATGTTCTGGACAAGAATGTAAGGGTAAAAACAACAAAGGGCAATAACTCAAAAAGTGGGCGTGGCAGAGTAACGGTTCTTAAACATGACACTTCTCCTCAATGAGATCTATAAGTGTACAAAGTTTGAAGTTGCTAGCACTTATAGTTTAGGAGATATGTTCCGGACAAGAATGTAAGGGTAAAAACAACAAAGGGCAATAACTCAAAAAGTGGGCGTGGCAGAGTTATGGATCTTGAACATGACACTTCTCCTCAATGAGATCTATAAGTGTACAAAGTTTGAAGTTGCTAGCACTTATACTTTAGGAGATATGATCCGGACAAGAATGTAAGGGTAAAAACAACAAAGGGCAATAACTCAAAAAGTGGGCGTGGCAGAGTAACGGTTCTTGAACATGACACTTCTCCTCAATGAGATCTATAAGTGTACAAAGTTTGAAGTTGCTAGCACTTATACTTTAGGAGATATGATCCGGACAAGAATGTAAGGGTAAAAACAACAAAGGGCAATAACTCAAAAAGTGGGTGTGGCAGAGTAACGGTTCTTGAACATGACACTGCTCCTCAATGAGATCTATAAGTGTACCAAGTTTGAAGTTGCTAGCACATGGTTTAGAAGATATAGCCCGGACAAAAGCGTGACGGACAGACGGACAGACGGACCGACGGACAGACGGACGGACGGACGGACGGACGGACAGACAGACGGAATCGAGCAAACCTATAGTCCCCCAACCGGTAACCGGTGGGGGACTAATAATATCCTATGATAGATATGGGTATATGTTATGATTTTAAGGTAGTGGACCAGTAAAAGTTCCCCAACATTTCGGAACTCATGAACTTTCAAAATCATAAGGAAACCTCGGTTAACATTGTTAAAATTCATTACTTCCAAATAGTTGGGGAACTATTTTGGTTCCACTACCTTCACTACCCTTTTTTGTTCCTGTGTGAATTCCAACTCAATGACAAACTCAGGTTTTCTAAATAATCACAAGCAAGTGTGAGTCAGAAACTCTAATGAAATATGATCTTACCATGTAACTAATATAAATACAGTAAGGTATTTTGAGGGTCCTTGTATCAAGTAAACAAGGGTTAAGACTACCCAAAATATGAAAATTTCTTATTTCAACCCTTCAAAAAAATTTGAAAGGGAATTTCATAATGATCAATACCTGGATTTATCCCTCGAATTTTCAATTATGCTTCTTTTATACTATTTCAAATTTTACAAATCAATTGCTTACTTCAGATCTTTACATGCATGTTCAGATTTGACTCAAATAATTTCATGTTAAAGGAATCAATGACTACCCAATTTCAATCACTAGCATCAGCCTAGTGAACTGTTTTACCAGCCCCTTTCTGGTCAATTCATTCTTTATCTTAACACAACAATTTTAGAGCCCAAATCAACCTAATTTTTTCCAAGGCCTTTTTCATAAGTGATTCAATCTTATAATATTTTATCTATTTACAACTTCACTTCCCATTTTCACTCTTTTCTGAGATTCAAATCACGAACATTTTTTTATCAACTTTTGTCACCCTGAATAATAATGGTCCAAATACACACTTGAATAATTCAAGAATACACTCTTGAATAATTCTTAAGTTATCAATAAGTTGGCTATAATATATTTAAATCCCAGCTCTTGTAAATTGAAGATATTTTGTGGTTGCCCCATAAGTCATGTATTTTTTATGAAAGTATTGTCTGCCTCCAATCCTTGACCATAGATGAAAAACCAGTTTGTGGAGAATTTGGAGATTATTTAAACAAACTTTAGAGCTCCTCATTAATTAAGTGATTTACTTTTCAAAAAGAAATTTCTTTATTTGTCACCATACCCTATATTGTGATTACTCAATGGAATTTTTCATCAGAACATCTCCATGAAATATCCACAAAATAGGGTTAAACTTAGAAATTACAGCCCTGCATTCAGGGTTACAAAACATGGCAAACTGGTAACAATTTGCAAACAGTTCGTCACAATTTGTCATTGTGAATGCAAGGTAGATTTAATCTCATTACTTCCCCTTATCTAGAGTCCTGAAAATCTTAATATCTAGATCATTAAATTTTTCCCGTAAATCTGGTGAAACTATCTGTTACCACTCAAAGCCTATATCTAGATGTGATGACAAAGATTTTCCATGACAGCTTTGCCTTACCGTATCTGGACATATTGCACCCAAAACAGTTATCTCTTCGCTTGAAATTATGTGCGCCACACTGTAAGGTACAAGTAATGTTTACAAATAACAATTCATGATAGTTTACACTCCAATGACCTGCTTGTTTAAGATCAAACAAGCTTCATGTGCATGATTCATTATATGTAATGATATGCTGCACTATGCCTAAAAGGGGACAAACACCATTCACCTAAAATCCATATGCTTACGGAGATTGTGATGCAATAAGATGTTTAATACCAGTTTAGGAAAACATGAAATACAGTCTTCATGAAAGGACAATAAGGATTTTTCAAGAGATAAAGGAAAATCTTAATGTTAACATACATATATTGCCTTTAGTAGTTCAAATTGGAAAAGTGCACTCTTTATTAAATTCCATGTTCTAAAGATCTAGATCTTTTCAGAACAATGCCTGATTAACTTAAGATTTTCTAGTTCATACCTATTCATGATTTATACCAAGTCCAAATTATGAAACACAATCTGTGCCTGAGTTTATAAACCTGTTTATTATACCCGTCTAAGGGTTTACTCAAAATAGTGTTTCATTTTATTTTTTCTATTCATTAAGAATTTCATGCACCTATCTCCAAAATTCCAAAAAATATTTCTAAAATCTCTAATCAAAGAATGGGTAGTAATCATTTGAGTACCAAAGTTTGTAACCTCAGGCCTAAATTAGATGTTAATTTGCACAATTTTTGTTCATTTCTTTATACATGCCCAAAATTTGCTGGTTTAATCAAGACCAGATGAATTTATTTCACTTGAAATGGCAAATAGTTCCAAAACTTCTGTATTTGATGGTCTGCATACCCACTGCATAAACACCTGTGAGTCAAGATCAATCATCCAATTTTTGAAGATTTTGATTTCTTTATTAGGCATGAATTGGTGGGATAAAGCAGGGTTAATTGATGCTTTCATGTGTATATGTCTGTACTGAGGAATTTTGATAACTTTACGAAGGGAAACCTTCCTAAGATAAAACTGATTAACATTCCTTTATTTCAAAGGAGAGATTAAGCCTTGCCATGAGGAATCATGATTAATCCTACTTTGGCAGGTGGAATAGACTAAGATCACACTGCACAATAGTGCAGTCTGATCTTAGTATATACCACCTGATTTTCCTTTTCACAATTTGAAAGATTTTAAATCAATATTTTCAAAATAGATACAGACTCACAATTAGTGCTTCCAGTGCTTTCAGCTCGTTGATTTTAATGCAGTTTCACTCAAATTTTCAATCAGCCTGATAAGGGTTGAATTACTCCGTCATTAACTGTTTTTGGTCAATGTTGGTGATAAGGAGGGCAAGTCAATAATGTTATAGCTTAAAGAAAGATTACCTTAGCACAGTTCCAATCCATTTTGTGTATTACAGCCTTATCATGACGATCTTTTGGCGTACTAAAATTCATGGAGCAGGTGTATTGATTCTGCAGGACCAGCTTTCTCTGAAACAACAAACCAAGACTTAGAACCCCATCTTTATGTAACTTGACAATTTTCTATCAACCACCAGGTAGGCTTCCCTTGAATGCATGTATGAGGTCAGACAAAATGCAAAATGTATGATTTTCATAATATATGTATGTACTGCACTTTGGCTTCGTTTTTTTATGTTTCTGTATACATATATAATCTCTGAAGCTCACTGATGAATAGAACCGTGAACATTCTCAGGCTCTATTCAACACTTGTACACTTCTCTCTCTACACTTTCTGCACTTCAACAAAATGAGTTTGTATATATATATATATTTTTTTTTTTCGTCTTCTTCTTTATTTTTCAAAGACCTTGACTATTGCAAATCTCTAATAACAATGTTTCAAGACCTCTTCCAATATTCATTGTGATAAAGAGGGAACTATATTCATCATGAATAAATTCTATCTTTATCTTATTAGTTATTCTTGCAACTTATGAAGTTTGAGAATAGCATGCAGCTAACTTATCTAATTTTAAGTCATTTTATTTTCTCCAACAACAAGACTGAAATTTATCAAACCATTTTTGGACATTTTTCTCTCAACACCCCCTGCTCCCCATCCCATTCCCTTTAATTACTTACTTTGATAGGTACCCCACGAAATTTGTTAAGGTACACATAGTTTTGTCATTTTTTTCCATATCTAATTTCCAAACAGTTTTAAAACAACAGTAAAATTATTTTCAAAGAATTTTCTTATTTAATTTAAGATGGGAAAGACAAATTTCTGTCAAATTATAGAGCCATGTCACCTTTAAAGCCCATTAAACTGGCATTAGGGACCTAGAGAGTAAGTGTACATGAGATTGTCTACACAAAACTTGATGTCTATTCTAACTTCCCACAGGAGATATCAAGAATACATTATGACTGACATAAGGCAACCAAAGTATATCGTGTTAACCTTCTTATATTCAAAATTCATAAAAAGATAAAGATAGTCCCTTTCCCTTCTTTCTAATTTCACTAAGTCTAGAATGTTCCCTCATCCCCGAATGATGTCACAATGTGTTTATCCCCAGGTCAATAACTGGTCACTTTGGCCCCCACTTTTCACCACTGTACCGTATACAGGCGGAAACAATAAAGACTGTAGTAATTCTCAGCTTTAAACCTGATTTGAGTCCATCCAGCGAAGGGCGTCATCTATGTTCTGAAACTCGACGAATGCAAATCCTCTTGAAGCACCTGTACATAATTATAACGTGTTGTGTTAGTTATGTCAATATCCCACATAGTGTAGGATCTAGCATTACACAGTTGTCTCTATGCAAGAGTTCCAACACAACTTTATATAGATCTACATTTGACAGCAATTGTTTTCTTGTTTGTTTTTATTTGTTAATCCTCACTAAAGGTATCTGGAGAATCTTTTCATAAAATGTTCCCATATATAGTACATGTTGACTGAGCTCCATATCTGTCCTCAACTTACCATTATTGTAACAAACATATAATTGTGCATTTGTGTATATATACAAGCTTCCATTTTAATTGAAAACAGCCATGAGCTGGATGAAACTTCGAATTTTGAAATTGATATTATTCTTTAGATTCTTATCAGATGGGTTGGATGATATAAGCCATGAGCAAATTCATGCCACAGGTATATCATTGTAATGATTCTATTTTTGAGAAAATGGATACTTTTGTTGTTTTTAATATCATGTAAATAATCCATGAACTCCTTAGGTCTGTTGACATAGTTTTTCTATCAATCCCACCTTCCCTATGCCAAACAATTTTGCCTTTTAGTTCATGTAAACCAAAATTTGTTTACCACTGTCATCAATTTTATTGGTCATATTTCATAGAATCATTACAAGGATATGTGCATGGTCCTAATTTTACCTTCCACTTTTGTTTGGAAAGCTGAAATAAAAATTTCTTTAAGTCTATAAATGCAACATGTTAAATTGACAAAATAGGGACATTTCATTCAATATCAAATTGTCTTGATTTAAGTTAGACCATATCAATGACAATATTTGAAGCCATGTTTTAACCATACTTGACGAAAGGTATATATTCATTAGAGGACTTAAAGTCAAAAACATGGACATCAAATATTGCTGAAACGACAATGGTCAAACTTCCCTAGGAGATAGCATAGTCTAACCCTTTCTTAAACTTAGTCTTTCAAGTGTCCTTAATTCTCCAGTACCATTCTTTAGTGAGGTTTTTGTCAAGGATGTGTTTTTGTTTGTGTGGGTAAATACAGGGTTTTTGGTAGCATCTCCTGTATAATTCACCAGGCCAAAAGGAGTTTCTGTCTTTATTTGATACTAACCTGAACTCTTTCTCATCAGTCTCACGTCTTTGATTGGTGCTCCGAATAACATCAGTTCAGCTCGAATCTGAAATAAACATAAGCCTGTTTGGTGACACACAAGATAATTTTAGGTTGTGAATCATCTTGCAACAGTAATGTTAATTCACTACTTTTTTTCTTTTCTATCTTTTCAAGCAAGGTCCAAATTCCTTTTCTTGTTGATAGATGCTTTAAATGATTTCTATCAAACTGACATTTCATGTTACAAGTAAAAAAAGCATTTGGAAGTATTGCATGGCAATACCAAGTCCCCTACCGGATTTATATATATATCCCTAGAGCAGTATCTTTTTAGGTGGTAAAGGTATAACTACATCTCCAAAATATAAGTTGTATCAGATTTTATGTATCAGCTCAATATCTCCAAGGGTTAAGAAAAAAATCCGAAAATTTCCTGGTAATTTTCTAAGTCCAGCATCCGTATCTTCCACAAAAATCAATGGACTGGAACCAAACTCAAACTCATTCTATAACTCATTGATGCAGACTCACATACCAAAAATCAGCTCAATATCTCCAAGGGTTAAGAAAAAAAGTCCAGAAAACTGAAATTTCCTGGTAATTTTCTAAGTTCAGTATCCGTATCTTCCACAAAAATCAATGGACCGACACCAAACTCAAACTCGTTCTGTAACTCATTGATGTTGACTCACATACCAAAAATCAGCTCAATATCTCCAATGGGTAAGAAAGAAATGCTGGAAAACTGAAATTTCCTGGTAATTTTCTAGGTCTAGCATCGGTATCTTCCACAAAAATCAATGGACTGGAACCAAACTCAAACTCATTCTATAACTCATTGATGCAGACTCACATACCAAAAATCAGCTCAATATCTCCAAGGGTTAAGAAAAAAAGTCCAGAAAACTGAAATTTCCTGGTAATTTTCTAAGTTCAGTATCCGTATCTTCCACAAAAATCAATGGACCGACACCAAACTCAAACTCGTTCTGTAACTCATTGATGTTGACTCACATACCAAAAATCAGCTCAATATCTCTAAGGGTTAAGAAAAAAAAGCCGGAAAACTGAAATTTCCTGGTAATTTTCTAAGTCCAGCATCCGTATCTTCCACAAAAATCAATGGACCGGTACCAAACTCAAACTCGTCCTGTAACTCATCGATGCGGACTCACATACCAAAAATCAGCTCAATATCTCCAAGGGTTAAGAAAAAAAGTCCGGAAAATTGAAATTTCCTGGTAATTTTCTAAGTCCAGCATCCGTATCTTCCACAAAAATCAATGGACCGGAACCAAACTCAAACTCGTTCTGTAACTCATTGATGTGGACTCACATACCAAAAATCAGCTCAATATCTCCAAGGGTTAAGAAAAAAAGTCCGGAAAACTGAAATCCGGACTGAAATCCGGACGGACGGACAGACAGACGGACAGACGGACGGAGCGCAAACCTATAGTCCCCTTCGGCTTTCGCCGGTAGGGGACTAATAAATTAAAATACAACTAGTGTTAATTTTTCTAACATGCATAAAATTAAAGAGATAAAAACTTGTCTTTCACTATTTTTCTGAATACTTATTCAGATTTGAGTGTATATATTTCTGTCCACCTTAAGGCCAAAAGGGACTATCTATGTAAATGGTAAGTCAGACTGTTATGGATTACCAAGGTCCAAACATTTTTCACTTGGCCAATTCAAACATTCTACCCTTCTGAAATATGAATTTGACATAAAAAGACTTGCTCACCCCCACTGAAAAATTATCTATCCTTTCAATATTTATTTTACATATTTCCTTGATAGTCCTTTTTTGTGTGACACAGGGCTCATGCTAGTGTTTGAAATTGAGGTGTCCAATTTCTGGGGGTCAAATCCGATTCAAAGGGGTCACAATGACAAGGTGACCAAATCATTGATAGGAATTTTGAAGGTTTTGTAAAGATATAGATTCTATTCAGCTATCCCTACATTTGCTTAATTTTTACAGTATACAGGCTGCACCATAGAAAATGTTAAGGATAAAACCTTGTTTTGACCATTGGAAATTTTTTCCAAGGGGGTTACAATGAACCCTTGGGAGAAATTTCTAAGGGTCAAAATAAGACATTTGTAGATTTTTTTATTTTTTTATTTTTGGTGGGGGGTGGGGGTTGGGGGGTCGGAACCCTGGTTTAGGGTACAAAAAACGACCCCTGAGAACAAATAATTATATCATATCTATACTAGAGAGTCAATAGGAGACTTACATCTTTCTCTTCAATAAACACAGGGAGACCCCTCAATAGTACAGTATTTGTGGCTATATCTGTGATCCACTTCTCCCCGGCCCGATCATCATCTCTATAATCTCGAGAACGGTCTCCATCTCTCTCTTTATATCTGTAACTGTCTCTCTGCAATATTATGCATATACAGTTAAGTGAGTGGACCCATAATAGTTCCGCAACATTTTGGAAATCATGATCTTTCACAATGTTAACAGAGGTTTCCTAATGAAAATCATTTGGAAACCTCGGTTTACACTGTTAAAGTTCATTACGTCCAAAACAGTACCCAAGTATTATGGTTCCTCTTCCCTAAGATTAATTGAGTTCTGATTGGCAAATAGAGATCTCAGAGACCAGAAGGCACAAAGAGGTAGAACAAGGAAAGACTGCATTTCTACTTAAAATGCTTCAGACAGGACAGCCTAATAATTTCTTTTTTGAAAGTTAACTTGAATTTAAATCCTTCATTGATTAACCAAATAATGAAAGGTTTAAGAGTCAACATTGTATCTTACATCGGAGTGACTACTCTTGTCGCTATCTCGACTGTGATCTCTAGTTCGTGTAGAATCTCTATCTCTGGTCCTGTCTCTACCCCTCTCTTCTCTGTCTCCTCTCCCCCGATCATCTCGATCTCCTCTAAACCTCTCATCTCTGTCTGTCCTGTCGGTTCTGTCTCGGTTACGATCATCACGACGCTCCTCTCGTCTCCCATCTTCACGTCTCATGTGTCGTCTTCTTTCTGATCTGTTTCTTCTGCTTTGCCTGTAATACAGAATGAAATAATAACTTAACTTAGTCTGTAAATAGGGAGTCATTGACCCTTAACCATTAGATTCCAGGAGTCAAAACAAATTTAAAAGGGGTGAAAGACAAGAAAAACGCTAATATCAGTATGAATTTATAAGGTTTAAGGGTCATTTGATCTTTCCTTTTAAAACCATAAAGTAAGACATTGTAAAATTTCAGATTGTATATTGAATGTATTTTAAAAAGTTTTGACCTTTAGAAATTCCTCTCAAGGGGGTCAACATGACACCCTTGAAAGAATTTCTAAGGGTCAAAATAAGATATTATTTTTTTTTTTTTTTTTTTTTTTTTTTGGGGGGGGGGGGGGGGGGTCAAGACCCTGGATTAAGGGCCAAACACGAGCCCTGGCTGCTGAATGATGAGAAATCTAAACTCAAAACTTAGCTCTTATTCAACTTTGCTTTTTTTAAATCCTTTCAACATATTTTATCTTTGGGCTGGTACTCTAATCAATATATCATATAAAGCACTCAATTCATGTAAACCAAAACATCTTAAAAATTGAAGATACATACCTCAATCTATCAAATGTCCAAAATAAATTACATTTAACAAACTTGCAACAAAGTATGATATTCTCCCCTTCTCATGAAAGATCATTGAAATTGTTTTATAAATGTTCTATAAATTCAACCAGTCAATAATTTGTCTTCATGTTATGGGTTTAAGAAATCAATGGCTTAAATTTCAAAGGTAAGCAAAAGCCTCTGCTAGGGATGGGCACCGGTACTTTGGTATCGGTTACTCCCGGTACCATGACATCCCGAGTAATTGGTATCGGTTCATTTTGAAAGTACCGGTTCCCACTTCCGGGACTTATGCAATTTAAGTAAATTTCATAACAGCCTTGTAATATTTGTTACAAAGTTCTTTACTCGCAAAATACCAATGTAAATATGCCGACGATCATACTGATTTGTTCTTGTTTGAGCTCTGTGCAATATAAAAGGAAGTTTATACCAGACGATCGTGTAATGTCAATTATATTAATTGATAGTTATTTTTTTGTTTTTCTTTTTTTCATTTTGCCAAACGCAGATTTCGGACGAAGAATGAAATTATTTGTTTAATAATTGTAAAAGAAATGTTTCCTGAGTCCCAGAAAATTGCATTATTTCATGTTTTCAAAGATTTTAAAGTATTGCATGTCGCCACTTTGTCGCCAAATAATTGAAACAAGTGCCGATCTAAGCTCCTGTTACGACTTTATCGCAATCAATCGATGAGTAATGAAGACGGAAACTGACGAGAAATTCAAGCTGTCATCGTAAATTATAATCATGGTACCAAGAATTCATACTCGCATACCCCGCTCGATCAGAAAGGGTGAAAAAGATTATTTTACATTGTCTTCAATTTTTTTTAGATAAAGTCCTACCTGCCGTGAAAATATGAAATAATCGCATTTCCCCATATTAAATCCAACAACATCCTCAAATAAATACATCCTCGTGAAAGAAAGGGTTTGATATCTCACGAGAATTTACAAGCGTGCAAGTCTAGATGCAGTCCCAAAAATAGCCGAACACCTGTTGTCGGCGCCTTTGATGACCCGTTCTCCCTCCTCGAAAAATAAACTGTTCTGGACGCTTTACTTGATTACAAAAAGTTTTGTAGATTCGCCAGATAGACACGTGGACTTAATGTCCGATTATTGGAACAAAAAATAAATACCGGTAAATTCTTTCTTTGGTTGTAATTGCACAAATATTCCGTATTTTTGGATAACAAAAATATAATCGTATTTCAGACAAACTTTAGATCATGATTCTGTCGCCGCTTTTACACAAAACAACTTAATCACAACTAGCGCCTCGCTATACGTTTATTTTTCATCTTTGTGGTAAGTTGTTTCCGTCGCCTACGGTATTTTAAAGTCCGAGTTTATTCACGATGTTCGACATGCCTAAGTTACTGTTTTTAAAGATAAGGCCCAATATAGCTGCTGAGGGTTATGTTATCACAAGTAGGCCAAATAATGATTTAGCTTCGAATTGACAGGTGTTTCCTACATTAGAAAGAGCTCAAAACGGTACTTGACAGAGTACTTATTGCTTATTAACGGTCAGACTGTTCACACATAAGAGTGCTACGCCAGTGTGAAGTAATTGGTATTAGAATCGTTAGGAATCGGTATCGTTTAAAAAGTATCGAGTAGGTATCGGAATTGGTTAAATTCTAACGGTGCCCATCCCTAGCCTCTGCACTCAATCATTACCTGTCCCTAGTGATGGGTAATTGGTTTCAAATCACAATCGAGCACTCCCAGTATCATCCTTTGAAGAGTAGAATGTGAAAATTTAGTTGAAACTAATGACCTAAAGACTCTTTCTGCAGATTTTTCTACTAACTTCATGGATCAGCTTGAAACAGTTGTAACTGCCTATTAACATATAGGCAGTTACAACTGTTTCACGCTGAGCCATCAAACTGATGTCCGTTTCAAAAACAATAATTAATAGCTTTCATTTATGTGTTAGGAATTGGTTAATCAATTATGAAATTTCTTAGTGGATTATCACAATCAAAAGACCAAACCAACTGATTATTGAATATAATCGATTAATCTGCACATCATTACCTATCCCTATCCTCTTGAGAATTATATCTATCTCTATCATCGTTGTTCTGATATGAGGACTGGAATCTGTCTGTATCATAGCTTTCATTGCTATAGTTTTCTGAATTGTCAAACTTTTCACTATTGTATTTCTCTGTGTAACTGGAGTCGTCTCCATATGAGTTGGCTGAATATCCCTGTTCCGAGTTATTTGATTCATCATAATATGAATTGTAGTCCTCATTGTTGTACGGGTCCTGGTATTCTGAATACCCAGTACTCAGGTATGGATTTGGATAGTCTGTCATCATCTTGGATGTCAACAATATCAGTTATGATTCTGAAAAAGAAAGTAAGAGCCTTCATATAAGTGCTTAATGCTTTGCTAAAAAAAAATTAAAAGTAAAATAAAACTTTGTACAAAAAGAGGCTGTAATTGCTACACTGGACTTCCTTCTTTAAAAATCTTATTTCCATTGTGGCCCTGACACATACCAAAATCCCCTTGGGTCTGCTAAATTTTACCATACCATGCATCCAAATGTCCTACACTATTAGGTTGTGCCCCCACATTCTAAACTGGTTAAAAAGGCTAATTTAACAGAAAATTCTATCTTTCACTTAAGAAAACACTATTCTGGTAAACTTTCTCATGAAAACGAACATTAATCTTAAACGTCTAGATTCCGTAAATTAACTGTTCCTCTACAACTTTCGGAACCCCTAGAAAGCACAAAAGTCTCTTCTACAAATTGAATCAAATTAGAGGAAGAACAGATGATTTTAGGATCCAATTTAGAAAGAATGATTCATAGCAAGTCTTATTTTATCTAAAATTTTCATATTTTTTCCAGTTATTAAAAGCACATAGACTTAAATAATTTTCTCCTTATTCTTACCCAAGAATGTTTGACCTATTCAATTATGTCTGTTGTAATTTTTAATGAAAATTACAAGTGACGGTAACCTTTTGACCTGAAGAGTTCAATAATTTCTTTCTTTTTTTATTAATAACTCCGTTAACCTCGGAATATCAGCTTTTAAATCAAAGCACTGAAAACACTGACAGACTGAGAAGACGCTGACAACCTAGTTACTGTTAGGCCTATAATGTTACTGCTAGTTAATCTTAATGAGGAAAGAAAACAATGACGATATATTTTGACCCCTAAAATGTTCTGTCTGATTGGTCTGGCTTTGGTCTGAGAGTTTATCAAGGAGAGTCAAACCGATTGTCTGACAGTTTTTCTGGGTCCTTCGCCATGTCTGTTATCCTCCCTGATTTATTACTCGTAAATTAACGGGCAGACAAGTGAAATCTTTGGACCCTGTAGCATGTTTGAAAATTAATTGAAAAAGTATTTGTAGAGAACTTTCTAATGCTTCCTAAATTCTATCCTTGTGCATGTATTATTTTTCTAAAATATGCATAACTGAAAATGTGATCATTCTGGAGAATCACATTCAAGGCATAATGAAAATTATTTTACTGAGATAATATTGGCCAATACCACAATCAATCATCGATGAAGAGCATTTCTCAGATAAAAAGTATTTTCAAACTCTCCCTGACAGTTGTAATCCATAGGGTGTGCCCCCATGTTCTAAACTGGTTCAATTGAACCGAGGTGAATTTTGTCACTTCTAGTGAGGCAATGTATCTAGTTACTTCAAAATTACTGTAGTGCAATAAACTATGGCTAATGTAGAAAGAAAAATACAATATCTTATAAATCATATCAAGATTTATCTTGTTCCTTAGATTTGAGTTGGTCGAATCAATTTAATTTCACACTAGCAATAATTCTTGAAGCCATATGAATAATCAGCTTCATTGTTAGGTCTGGGGTGCGAGATTCTGAAGATTCTTATTAAGATTTTTAAGATAAATTGTTCTGTAGAGTGAGATTTTTAAGCGGCTCAATAAGAATCTTAAGATACAGTCAACTGGCCAATAGCGGATCATGACCAATAGCGGATCACTTTGATTTCCATCTTCAACTACTTTCACTCGCAAATGCCGAAGAAGAAACTAATATTCTATCCAAAGACACTGTCCATCTCTTCGAAGCATAACAAAATTTTGACAGTTCACGTTGTTGTTGTAGTGCTTCAGACCGACGAAACGCTGGTCAAGCGTCTGTTCGACTGAAAGATTACGTCATGGGAATTTCAAAGAAAAGATTTCGTCTGCAAAATTGAAGGCGAGTAAACGAGTACAACTTCAAATAGTGGATGAAATCACGAAAAGGAGGCATAAATTGTTGGTTCACTATGCTTTCGCCTGGTTTTATCCACCTTTTTGTGTACAATAAATAGAAACAACCCTCAACCCTTACTCGCCATTAGCGGATCAGCTGTGCGCATCATAGGGGGCGTCTCAAAATAAGCAAACCAAGTATTTTATAAAGATAACCGCGCCGAATCTAGCTACTTATTCATTTTGATTTAAGTTTTTAAAGAAAAAATGATTAAAAAAATTAAAGATTCCAATTCTCCCAACTCTGGTTTTGATTAATTCTGGAAACATTGTATTAAATTGAGAAATGGCCTATATGTAGATCATTTATCTGTTAAGCAATGTCGTTGTTTGACAGCAGTAGCTAATGAAATTTCCTAGAATTTTTGCAAATCTGGCTTTTTTTTAAGCCAGTACATTGAAAGATCGGGATCATATTGCTTGACCATTTTCCGTCTGTCTGTCTGCAAAACTTAAAAAAAAAAAAAAAAAAAAAAAAAAAAAACGAAAAAACCCTTAACTTTGATAATTACTGCAAGGTTATTCAAGATACTATTTTCATAGTTGGTATATTGTTAGATCTCAATAGTGCGCATCTACAGATACCAATGTCAAACTCATGTGACGAGGTCAAGGTCATCTGACAAGGCCATGGAAATGGCCTTTTCTGGGGCATTCGTCTTTCTCAAAAAACATCTCTTTTTTGTAACAAAAAAAGAAATTTAAATAGTTCGTTGAGTCTAAATGTTAAAGGGCTATAACATTGTTTTCGTGTTTTTTTTCCCAAAAATACCTTTACTAGATCTACGTCTTGAATGAAGAAGGTGGGTATTAGATTAAAGAAGTATCTGGCCATATATATGTTTTTCTACCTATATATACATATATCAAACCAGAGGGATATTAGTGTTGAAAATTTTGAAAAATGGCCCAAATTATGGTGGTTAGAGAAGTAATTACTTTCGGGGTATTATTTTATCATTTTCAATCGATCTACAACTCTAATGTTTTAAAGATACTTAGATACTTTTTTTAAAAAAGAAAACAGGACTGTAAAAGAAGCCTCTGTTGCTTGCCACACACAATTTCTTTATAGATTTTATTTCCTATCAAGTATGTTTAAGGCCCCATCACTTCCCACCAGTTGTCTGCAGCCTCTATCAAAATTTGATTATAACACAACGGCATAAAATGCAAGTATGAAATAAGGACAAATGGCATTGAACTTTATTGGCAATAATTTCATATGCCATGTGTTTTGACAGTGCACTCATTTATTATTCTGAACGTAAATTTTAGCACAAACGTTAATTAATGCTTTTGACGTCATAAAAGCCACTTGTATGCTAAATGATTCACTTCACTTTCAGTAAAATTTTCCCGACGTCAATATCATTACCTGTTCATTTATTTTACACCCAGAAAAGTTTTATGAAACTATTTTACACCAAGAAAATGTTATAAAACTAATTTCTGAATTGTGATCGTGTTATAATGGATAATTTCATTTTCGCATTGATGTGTCCACGAAAAAAGCCTGATGGGAGAGGAGTTACATGCAAAGTAATATCCTCGGGCGCCGACCTTGAATTTTACTGATTGTATATAATCCCTCCTCTATCAGAACTGATTCATGTACACATCAACACAAAAATGAAATTATTTCATATATAAAGATTTCGAGAAAAAATTCTGACCAAAGAATAGAAAATGTCTGAGTTGTGCAACCAGTCCAGCCCAAAAATCAGCAAAGAGAATTGCAAAGATGTATCGTGGAATAAGCATGTGTCCAGGCAAAAAAATGCATCCTGACCTTCAGTTACATCATGAAAATAAGTTAAAGGCACTGCTGTCAACAATACCAGAAGGTTCTGCAATGGAACTGCTCTAAATAAGTGTTTAGATTCACAAAACAAAATAATTGATTTGCCGCAAGGATAAGTGTAAACATAAATGGATTTCTGAACCATTCTTGGCATGGGCTAGGAAAACAAAGTGTACATGACGAAATTGGTTGTAACAAAGTACGTTTTTATTTCCCATGCTAATTTCTACCTAGAATAAGAAGAGTTTTTAACAATACATGTCGTCGTTGTAATTCTAAAATCTTGTAATGACAGCATTGATCAAGCTGTAGTTACGAAGTGAAAATTTTGTCTGGTAACAGGTAGGTGGTTAGAACTGTCATTCTAGTTACAGTTAACAACATCGTGAAATTGACAAGGTGAATGATTACGGAATGATTTTGGAGTGAAATTGAATGAGTGTGTGGAGCGACTTTTGAGTGAATTTAATGGGAGGTAATTCAGTATTGCAAATTTTGTTCAGGATGAACAAAATTAGCAATATTGATTACCTCCCTTTGATAAAATATGCATACAAAATCAATAGATAGCTTCTTATTTCTTCAAGTATCTTTTACACACTTACAATTTCAATTAATTAAGAGAAAACCCATTTTTTTCCAGCTATTTTTATCTTAAACGAAGTTGTTGTTATATGTTTTTTCAGTGAGTTTGGAGCGTTTTTGATCGATTTGAGTGAGTGTTTTGAATGAATGAATTGAGCGCTGAGTGACCGATGTAGATTGGTTTTGATTGAGATGAATGTCAATTTCACGATGTAATTAACTGTACAAGTGTACAAGTGATTTCTATTAAGTACTCTCCAATGGTTTCAACTGAAAAGGTCCATATTTTCAATTTTCCATAACTGATAAAAGTGATACCATAAAATTCTGGTATAGTACATATTTTTCTAAATTTCAACCAGCCCAAAATTGTATCATGTGTAAATGGCTAGATACTGAAGCAAATGATTTTTTTTAGGATTTGAAAAAAAATCAGGAATTGGAAAATGAAAAATGATAGGATTATATGTAATATTTTGTCACACTGTTTCTTACACAGAAGGCAATTAATAGAATATTACAAATTCAAATTGATGCAGTCTAAAAACCAGTCTGAAAACGTAAATTATATGTTTGGATTGATGAAATATATAAAAACCTTTTGTTTTATACATTTTTTAGACAGTTAAATCTACAAAATGTTGATTATTAGTTAGTTTGTCTTGTAAGAAGCTTAATTAATAAATGTCTGTTCAATGATTTTGTTTGTCCTACTTAATTAATATTGAAATGACAAAATTATTGTAAAAATCACTTCCAATGGAAGAAAACATATTGGTTTGACAGTGATGACAGGTCAAAATCATTTTGAGATAGCCCCCAGAGTCATCTTATCACGTGATCCGCTATTGGCCAAATTGATCCGGAAATGGCTAATTTACGTACACTACTATTTCCCGAACGATGTAACTGATTTGATTGATTGACTAACGATGTATGTTGCACTTCAAAGTGTACAAATTTTATTGCCTCCTAAGACCAAAATCGGCATTCTGTCACGTTTCTTTGAAAAATAATCAACAAAGTTCTCACTAGTGATCCGCTATTGGCCAGTTGACTGTATCTTAATGAGGAAAGAAGACGGTTTTGCATTGGCTTAAAGCGAGAAGTCATGACGACGTCGAATATTTTCACTCAAACTATCAAAAATTGTTCATAACGACGTCTTAAAAATCTCATTCAGATGAATTTTTCATCTTGCTCTAATGAACACACCTCTGGACTCCTTATTTGTGGCCACTGGGCAGGGACTCCATGGTCATAGAAGTTTTTGATTCAACAATTCCAAATTAGTTTCTTTTTACATCACAAGTCAAGTGACTCCTCAAGGCTTAATCTCAGAAGAAAGTGCAGCTGAACCCTCATCTTGAGAATCATCGTTATTTCTAATGCGCATTAAACTATTTAGCCAAGAAACGCGATGTCGAGTCCTTGGCTTTTCATCGACCAACTAAAATCTAGGAAGAAGATAAATCAGTCCCATATCAGCCATTCCATCGACGGTAAGGAATATCATGTGTCGTAAAATCTTACACAATTGATGAAATGCGACGATTTTAGTTGTATTTGTTTTAATTTTTGCAACGTTCTTCTCTCTGTGTGTCCTTGAGGAATTCAATATGGCGTACTGATTAGCATTTGTAGTGATGTACAGTTCTTTAAATTTTGCAAAACGAATATGAAAGACCATAGAAAAACAAAATAACGTATAACAAAGGCACCTTATCAAGAGAATAAAATTAAACAATTCATTTCTTAATCACATCAAGATATCTTTACAAAAAATTCAATCAGTGACAACAATTTCACATCACTGTGAAAAATTGAGAAAAACTTTTCTTTACTAGAAAGAAAAAAAACGGTAGAATAGAAAATTTATCGAAGTTACATTAGACTGGATTATCCAAACAAAACAGAAAATGAACCGCCAACCCATGTTCTTGAAAGGGCACGCGCGCTAACATTTTTTCCTTTCGAATATATCGTTCATGAATGACCAAAATCTGGGTCAGCAAATCGACGCGCTCTTGGATGTATGGGTTTTGATTTATTTGGAATATATATTTTTTCATTTATTCATTTTTATCCGTTAATAATCTTTTGAAAAAAGGGAAGTTGGAGGTGCTATATTAATGATCAACGTGTTACCATACGTCAAAGATTTTATGGACAGATCCTCTTAAGAAATCATATGACCCTGTCGATAAAAAATTAAAATAACTATATGAAAAAAAAATGCTAGAAATTTATTGTGTTTCACGAAAAGGCCCTCTATTTTGACGGTTATGCAAATCAGCTGATTGGTAAGGGTTGAAATCGGAGTCAAAGCTAAATATGAATTACAATGTTAGAACTACGATTGCATTACATTTTTATGGAATACAGTTTAGTAAAAAGCATCGGGCTGTTGCCAATGATTTTTTTAAAAAAAACCTTTTATATAATTTTATGTCATGGAAGAAAGACTGGTTAGTTCTTTCGGAATGTGTCAAAAATTCTATAATATTTGGAATGTTGGTTCGTTTGGGTAGTGCTTTTTGTTACGATTATTTTGACCTGCAAAGGGGACGCTCAAATGATAAAAGAAATTTATCTTCGAGAGGGGTACAAATTTTACATTTCCAGGCTGTCAGATTTTGGGTACAATAGATCTATTTTGTTTTGTCCATCGACCTTTTTTTCAAGTTTTAAATCATGACTTGACCGTCGAAATTTCGTTAAAGATGTTCTGTATTTTTTTACTTTTATCAACCATTTCTACAAAGATATAGAGAATAATCTTTTGTTTCAGTATAAGATCGATTTATATTTCATTTGGGTGAACAACAAAAGATATATTTTCTCGAGTGGCAGAGCCACGAGTGAAAATATAGCTTTTGTTGTTCACGAAATGAAATATTAATCGATCTTACACGAAAAAAAAAACGATTATTCTATTTCTTTAATGCAAAAATGAGACAAAATGTGAAATTTCTTGGACATATTTCCGTAAAGCGCGTCATTTTGCGCGTGATTGCTATGCAACGTTCATTGTGACGTCACTTATTTCGCCCCGCATAGATGACGTCAGATAGGATGAAATGCACAAAAGCAGGGTATAAGTTTTTGATAATTTCACTGCTTTTTGCGGTGAGATTATCAAGTGATAACATGCGGAGAAATTCTCGTGAAAAAGTCCATTAGGACATGGGGACAAAAAAGCCCTATCTCGCCATTTGTCTGTCAATAAATCTCGTTACACTTGTCAGGGAACCGCTGCCTTCCTCGTCTGTTTGTTTAATTGGATTTTAATTGCATGCACGGGTCATTCATACTAACTCAACAAGCCCTGGTGGTATACCGGCTACCGTTATTTCTCGATAAACCATCGAAAAGCATTAAAGAATATCGAGTAACTATTACCGAATTCGTCCAATAAACATTGTCTAGGGCTATACAAAAATTGGCAGAGTTCTTATTCAGTAACCATTGTTTGAAGTAAAATAGGCCTATAATGTGTCAAAATGCCCCCGCCCCCCCCCCCCCTTATCTTGTTATTCCAATAAACTACAATTTGATTTTATGATTCTTTAGATTAATTGTTTTTAGAGGAAATAAACTTCAATTCAGAGAAATATCATAACTTGATAGTTCTTGACCAAGCAAAAGTATATATATTTTTTGACGCTTTTAGAATAATTTGAATGGGTGTATAAAATGAATGAATAGAGCGCTGAGTGACCGTTTGAGAACGGTTTGATGTAGGTGAATGTCAAGTTCATTCACGATGTAACTTACCTACTTGCTGCATATACTATTCAGACGAGTACAGCGGTCTTTGTCCTTTATACGACAAGATGGCCGGGTGATACTAGCTAAACTCGCCCATCGAGTACACAGATAATTTGACATTCGACATTCGACAAACCGCAACCCTCGGCGACTCTACGTAATAGACCTCGGGAATAATATGGGAATAGCCATGAAAGCGCCTCGTTTCGCACATGGATCTAAGCGATGTCACAATTATCAACTATCTCGCTGAGGATGACGTTGCATAATACAAAATCAACTAAAGAATGAAAGTTGGCATATTACAATTGTTTTACTGCGTTTTGTCTTCAAATTATGATTTGCCCAAAATATGTCCGCTGACGATCAGACAGAATTCACAAAATGCGTTTTTGTTCAAGCATATTAAATAACCGAAGCTCCACCAGAAACCGAATTAGGCCCTACCTAAAATATGTCCAAAAATTACTACGCTTACGTCCGAGGTACTTTCCAGTTTACGGAAATGTCCGAACGATGTTCCGAATGCTCCTACTTCTAGACTTCTCTCACCCATTCGAGACCTCGCCTGGACTTTTCCGTAAACAGGAAATTACCTCGGACGTACAAGTGTAGTAATTTTGGGCCATTTCTTTTAGGTAAATCGGCTTCTTGTAGTAATTTGGTTAATACGCTTAGAGAATAACAAATTCATTTAATGCTTTCATATTGTCTGTTGAGATCTTTTTTGCATGTTATAGTTTGGCTTATGGGGATATGGAGATCACTTTGAGACACCGTGAGCAGCAGGTGGCTCGGACGAAATTTTGAAGTTGTCTTGGCGGTATGAGAAACGACAGGAAACCATGAGCAGATGCACCAGTCGTCGTGATATAACTACAATAATGTTGAAGATGCAATGAATCAATTGAACTATGAGACGCAGCGCAATCGCCGTGCCGGTATCAGGGCCAGCATTAAATGACTCATTTTCAGTGATGGGATGATTGTTGACCTCATTTTCCGCTACTGATGATTTCTTTCAAAAGTATTAATTGGTAGGTACTTAAACGTAGAAACTGCAGCTTAAATGAGCTGTAGTTATGACGTTAAGGTCACCCACCGTCGATTTGTTTCATGTCGGTGAGCGACCACATCACTCGGGAACCCTCGGCGATTCTACGGAATAGACCTCGGGAATAATAAGGGCGCATCCATGAAAGCGCGTCATATCGCACGCGGGTTAATATGACGTCACAAACATAACAAAGGATGACGTTGCAAAAAATAAAATCAACGTAAGCTTAAAATTAAGAATGTTATAATTTGAATACAAAACACAGTGTTTTACTGCGTTTTGCTTTCAAATTATAAGATGCCAAAATGAACTCCAATGACGTTCGGAAAACATTAAAGGAATATACTATTCTTCAAGCGTATTAACCAGTTTACCACCAGGAGCCGAATTACCGAAAAATGACCAAAAATTACTACACTTACGTCCGCGGTATTTTTCAGTTTACGGAAAAGTCCGAGCGGTGTTCCGAATGCGACCATATACATGTATGTCAAAGAAAAATAACGTAATAATTTCAGAGACGATGTACTGTGACGGAGGTAAATGGGCGGGGGCAGCGATCAGAGGTGCGTTCGTAAGAACGAGATTCCTATTAAGAATTTTAAGTTCAAACGTTCGGTAGAGCGAGATCTGCAGGCCACCCGAAACGAATCTTAAGATATCTAAATGGGGGAAACCAAGATAGTTTTGCATTGGCTTAAAACGAGTAGTCATGACGACGTCGAATGTTTTCACTCAAATTATCGAAAATCGTTCATTATGACGTTTTAAAAATCTTATCAAGAATTTTTTATCCCGCTCTAACGAACGCACCTCCGAGGTGTGTTCGTTAGAACGAGATTCTAATTAAGATTTATAAGTTCAAACGTTCGGCAGAGCGAGATCTGTAAGCCGCCCAAAAAGAATCTTAATATATCCTAATGAGGAAACGAGGATGGTTTTGCATATGCTTAAAAAGAGAAGTCATGACGACGTCGAATGTTTTCACTCAAATTATCGAGAATCGTTCATTATGACGTATTAAAAATCTTATCCAGCGGTTCCTTTATCCCGCTCTAACGAACGCAACTCCGAGGTGTGTTCGTTAGAACGAGGTTCTAATTAAGATTTTTAAGTTCAAACGTTTGGTAGAGCGAGATCTGTAAGCCGCCCAAAAAGAATCATAATATATCATAATGAGGAAACGAGGATGGTTTTGCATATGCTTAAACAGTGTAGTCATGACGACGTCAAATGTTGTCACTCAAATTATCGAATATGAATCTGAAAAGGGGTTTTACGCCGCTTTCAACCTTGTTTTCAGTCATATCGTAGCGGCTGGAGCACCTAACAATGGATTCCCGGTATTTTTCACAGCAGTACTACCATTACATTCTTTCCTAGCCTCCAGCTGCTATCTCACATAGGTCTACGATTATCGACCCATTGGTGAGAGACAAACTGTAGTCGGAAAGAATGAGTGCCGCCGTCGGGGATCACTCAAATTTTCGAAAATCGTTCATTATGACGTCTTAAAAATCTCATTAAGCGGGATTTTTCATCTATAATAACGAACGCTACTCATATTTCAATACTAATACGGTCACTCTAAAGTAAAGCGAAGACAAAACTCGTGGCATATGACGACATTATGGCATCAAAATTATCTCACAACAAATCGCTGGTCATAAGGGCAAGTGTGTGTGTGTAGGGGTGGGGGGGAGGGGGAGGGTAAAGTTTGGGGAAAAGGGTTTTGAAAACGTCTTCTTCTGATTGATTTAAAATGTTCGCATTGATAAACAAAGGACTAACGAAATTCACATGTCTATCAAACGGACGTAAGCTTTTTATGACTTCTTTCGTTGATTTGTATCCTACCGTTTAATTTTTTCCAACCCGTCAGTACTATCAGTACTTTGATTTATATGATAATTAGAGGATATTGAATGGGTGGTCATTGAATACCGAGTTTATAAAACGAGTCATCTATAAACAGATAAAAACGAGACTACGCCGAGTTTTTATCTTTTTAATGTGACGAGTTTAATAAAATCGGTATTTAATGAGCACAAATTCGATATTCTATTTATAGTATGACCTGTCTTTTGCACATTAATCGAGGAAATTCCAGAATTTGTTTAATTCAAGATACTCCGAGAAACATATAACGCCATTTGCTAATTAAAGTCATCAAATGTATTATGGCGTCATTTTCACAAAGAAAATATGTCTTTGCTATACGTTCTTAGCCCATTTCCATAGTTATTCCTCTAGTGTAATAGCACCCGTGTAATATCAAACATATTCAACGGGTTTATTTCACTACCGTAATATTATAAATACGCTTATTCTAAATTATGGTAAAGAGTGACAAAATATTCAATATATTGCTTTATCTAAGCTGTAGATACGAGATTTTGGCCTCACAAAGACGAACATGTATTCTCGTTAGACGCGGATTTGCATTGAAAAGGTATCAAAGCGACTGAAATTGTCACTAAATTTTTCTGTTTCTCGGATGCATCGTAATGGATACTCGCCGTTGAAAAATTACGAACACACTGTTATACTAGCTTTATGTGTGCTCTTTGTAATCGAACCCCACTAGATCTATTCAGTTATTAAAACACGTTATCATCTTTAACTAAGTTTTGGCCATTTTTGTTTCATCGAGTCTGGGCGCGGATTGTCGAATAATGACTTGGAACAGCCTAAAACTGAGTCTGACAAGAGTCGGCACTTTGCGCTTCGTGGTAGATTTAGACGACCAGACTTTTATTCTGAAAAAACAAACAAAAAATAGCTAGTATCATTCTCAATAATCACTCGGACATTTCCGTAAACTGGAAAATTTCTTTGGTAAATATAACTTAAAATGATTTGACGTGTTTGAGCATGACCCCTATCTAAATAATTACACGCTTTATTGATTCTAACTTAACATAATCGTTAGTTTTCGTGTAATCTCGGGAGTCGATCATGATGATTTGATGTTTATTTAGCGCTACCGTAGGTAGAGGGTTCTTCTAGTTATAATTGTAAGGAGACGTCGCAGTAACGTCGGGCTATTTTATGAAATTTAGTTATATTTTTGTTTAATTTTAAAATAAAATCGATGTATAGGCTAAAACAGCGCACTATTTTACATCATTTTAAAGCGTCTGAATAGCTCTACCTTATGGACACTGAATTCTGATACCCATGGCTGTGAATGAAAAATATTATCAAGTTTATTATGAAAAAATCGCCAAAAAGCGCATGTAACGCATAACATGCTTCTCTTTCAATACATGTTCAAAATGCCATAAAATCGCGGATACACGCTTTATCATAGTAAAATTTTACACACAAATACATAGAATATTGGGTTTACAACAGTGTGAATTTCGAAAATTTTGGATGAAATTTTACGAAAATCTCTTCACGTAATTAAAATAGCGGAAAGTGTAACGTTGCTAAAAATGAAGCAAAAAATGCCGACTGAAAAAATTCAACGTAAAAATAATCATACAAAATAAAGAAAATTGTCAAATCTAAACACATTTAAGAAAAATGGTCAGACTTTTATGTCTTCAGTTTGAATTTGGTTTATTTTCGTTCCTTAATTAAATACAATATTTTTGCGCAAAAAAGTCTGAAAAATCGTCACGCTTTTTGAAATTCCGTTATTTTTTCCGTACATTTTTCGCGAGGAGTTACCAAAATCTTATCAAATATCGATGAAATTAAATAAGAATTAAACTAGAAAAAATGGTCAGTCTATTATTTCCAAAAATATATAACAATCTACATTTTGTGAATTTAACGCTAAATACGAGAATGCTAAAATAGTCTGAAAAAATGTCACGCTTTCTCATTTTAATGACGTTTTACGTTGCGTGCTTCACGTTTCATCGGTTTTTTCGAAATTACTGGCCAAAAAATCAAATACTAAGCGGACTAAATTGAATAAAAAGTTCTCATAGGTTTTTATGTGTTTATAGCATAGCAAGACCAACAATAATACGTTTGTTGTCTTTTTAAATACCAATTTTAGTTTGTCGGAAATTCAATGCCTTTGTTTATATAAAATTAATTTTGTTTCGTAATGACAGAGATTCTTCACCCTGAAAATATTTGATACGCCACTGAACATGAAAGTTATTCACATTTTTGACCACCCCTTTGTGTATAGTTCAAAATATGGCATATAGTTGTTTCGAATGAAACGCGTTTGATTTTTCTCCAACTTTACTCTACAAAAAACCCCGTCAAATTACGTTACGCTTTATAGCCTCAGATCGCTGCGACGTCTCAAGGTCGTCGAACTGCAGAACCCAAGATCCATGGTTCGAGCCACGACAGATCTTATTAAGGCCTTTATTTTTAAAAAAACAATAATACATGTCTTACCCATTACTCGTTTCAATTTCTTTCTCTTTTTCAATTTCAATAATAATTTCCTTTACAACTCAAATATATCTAAATGTATCTCTCATACAATAACAAATAAGATCGTTTTTATGCGTTCAAATTCAGAATCTGTAAGTATCTGGAAAGATAAGGTCCAATAGTGTCTTTAGAAAATCAGGAAAACTTCTTTTTATACTGCGTGGCAGTCAAGATTGGTTAATGTTGGCCCTTCACGCACATGACAGGTTGTTGGAAATGTCACGCAATGGCTCATACACCATCATTTTTAGCAACAGCACAAGTACTATTGTCTTAACAAATGGAAAATAAAAGAATGCGATACACATTTTTGAGCACCACTATAGAAATGTAAACATGAAATTCTAAAAGTCATTTCAGTTCAAAGTTTCCCTGTCATTTGTGTCTTTTTATTTATATTTGATACACCAACAGGAGAAAAAATGGGTATCAATAATTTGTTGTGTGTAACATTTCTAGTGATTACAGCTGAGTGTCAGTCTCCTACAACTGACCCAAATATCGCAGCAACAGTGGCGGAATTACGAAAAATGGTACACGATTTACAGCAACAAGTGGCGGCCGTACACAACACACTACAAACACAACAGACAATGAGTATAGATGAGGTCTGTAAGGCGTTAACATCCAGCCTCGGTAAGAAACTCAGAATAGATGCAATGCGTGTACATGATGAGGTCAGTAACGCATTAACATCCAGCCTCGGTAAGAAACTCAGAATAGATGCAATGCGTGTACATGATGAGGTCAGTAACGCATTAACATCCAGCCTCGGTAAGAAACTCAGAATAGATGCAATGCGTGTACATGATGAGGTCAGTAACGCATTAACATCCAGCCTCGGTAAGAAACTCAGAATAGATGCAATGCATACACGTGCATGACGAGGTCTATAAGGCATTAGGAAAGGATGTGATGCTTGTACTGGTGAGAGAATACCGCCGAGATATAACTGAAAAAAGTTAAAAGTGGCGTAAAACTCCTTTCAATCAATCAATTCAGCCTCGGTAAGAAACTAAGATAAGATGCAATGCATGTACATTATTTAATTAGCATAAAAATGTATCGTTACTGAGTATGTAGTTCAGCAAATAGTGTAGGATTAACAACAACAATAAGAAGCGGCCGTATCCAACATACTTCAAATTGAGCACACGATCGTGTAGACGAGGTCAGAAAGGCTTTAACTCCCAGCCTCGGTAAGTTTGAAGGACACATACGATACATGATTTAAAACAGCGAGTGGCGACCGTACACAACACATTACAGACACAACAAACAATGGGTAAAGAAGAGGTATAAATCTGCAATTTAGAGTGAGTGATCAAAGATCAATTTTGTCTATACAGGTATAGACAAAATTGACCTTTGATCACTCACTCAAATTTGTGGATCTATATGTATGGCATTGACACACAGCATCGGTAAACAGTACAGAATGAATACACCGTAATCTTTTGTTTAACAACTAATATATCATCAGTGGGCAAGTAGTTCAGCAAATTGTGCAACATTTACAACAACAAGTGCCGGTCTTACATAACGCATTACAGACGCAATAGACGATATTAAGTATAGTCGAGGTCTGCAAGACCTTAATATCAAACATTGGTAAGTTTTAAGGAAGAATTGTGCAAGATTGACAACATCAAGTAGCGGCCATACAAAATACGCAACAGACACAAAAGACACGAGTATATACGGATGGGGTTTGCATAAAAACATCAAACATCTGTAAGTTTTAAACACGGATTGATCAGGATTGATAACAATAAGTGGCTGCCATACCGGCAAAACACGCTGCTGACACAATTGACAATAAGTATAGACGAGGTTTGTTAGAATTTAACGTCCAGCGTCAGTGAGAAAATACCATGAATACGATATTAAACGTTGTAATATAATGTGACATAATTCTGTTCTCCGCAAAAGAGATCGAATCGATTGTTTCAGACACTAGTACTGAAAATGAATAAAATATCCAGGGGTGACTAAGTAATCATATAGCATGGATGGTGGAAATTCGCCATTTTGATTTTGATAAACAACAGCGAAGAAGAGTTAAGATATTCTAGATATACTAAATTTTTCGATCTTTGAATTTTATAAGTCAGAGCCGAAAATTAGCTTGCACAATGAAAATAGACTAGCGAAATACATGTACATGTGTCCGAAGACATCGGCTATGACGTAGGTTATCATCTTTGTAGGAAAAAAGGCTTTTGTGGGCTAACTTGAATTTTGGATTTGTTTAAGGAAAGAAATGACGAGTACCGGTTATTCTGACAAAAAAGATCAAATTTACTCATTGAAGACTTGAGATCAACAACCAAATTTCCCCGTGAATTATTTATGAAAACGAGAAAACGCTAGCAAATTGTTCCAAGGTCGATACATTTAGTCGCCGGAATGGACCGACACTGGGTTACCGAGAATGGCATAGAACTAGATTTACAACAACAAGTGGAAGTTGCACATAACATACTAAAGACACAACAAACAAGGATTCATTAATTTATTTTAATGGATAGTCGTCGATGCAGACACAGTAAAACAAAGCTTATGTAAGTTTTGAATATGGACAGTAATGGATAGAATTTTAACAGAACTACTGCTTTTGGGTCAAAGGTTTAAAATGGTGACGTCAAATAAGATCGTAACGTCAAAGTGTCTTGCTATATAGCAAACGTTGTCTCAGAATTGGGTTCACACTTTCTGACCGAAAGTTTTACACGGCATAGAAATTTAGATTGTCTTTGAAGTTGCAGTAAGAGAGAAATAGCCCAAATATCGTTACGTTATTCGCCGTGCATGACGAACGTCATTTTTACGTGTCACGTGTATCTGGCTCTATACATAGAGTAGTGAGTCGCGTTAAAGTGGTGTCAGATGTTAGAGATAGCTGGTCCTAAAACAACAATGTCGTTTACGACGGCTTGTCGTATGAAGCCTGCCTCATAGCGACCCACAGCATTTTGGCGTTGTTCTCCGTACATTTATCCATTTTTCATTTCGAATCTCTGCAAAAACGTTTTATCCTAAATGCAATTAAGGAATAACGTTTCGTTCAGAAATTAATGAAGAACTTTCGGGACTATCGAATGAATCTGAGAGTGCACGTGTTGTTTAAAAAGGGCAAATCTTTCGTAATTTCACTTGGAGTGAATTTCTTGTGTTTCAATAGCTGTTCGCAGAGCAACCAAAAGTGATCGAATTTTTTGTCATATTCAAGAAAAATCGATTTTTGAATAGTTGTCAAAACACCTTTTTATCAGTATATAATTTAGCCTTTCTCTTATCACGCGGCAGGCAGCCTGACAACTCCGGAGGACTGTTTGTATGTTCAGAAGGCGGATAGCAACCATTCTGGATGATTTTATAAGGTAGAACCAGTCCTGCGTTCAGGATGACCAAACGGTTCAATCAGTTTGTCAATCATAACCCGCTTTGCATGCACACTTGCGTGCAAAGCGGGGTATAATTGACAAACTGTTTGAACTGTGTGGTCTTCCTGAACGCAGGACAGATTGTCATACGACACGGCGAGAGGTGTTTTGTAAAGCATAATAAGTCTGCCTCTTATTGCAGGTGGGTCGACAACTCCTAAAGACTGTATGGATGTAAAGAAGGCAGGTAGCAACAGTTCTGGTATTTATACAATACAGCCAGCTGGAGAGACGACAGGGCGAGATGTGTATTGTAAAGCATAATAAGTCTGCCTCTTATTGCAGGTGGGTCGACAACTCCTAAAGACTGTATGGATGTAAAGAAGGCAGGTAGCAACAGTTCTGGTATTTATACTATACAGCCAGCTGGAGAGACGACAGGGCGAGAAGTGTATTGTGATATGGACACGGATGGCGGAGGATGGACGGTAATATTTTAGTTAATGGTTGATATTTCAAACAATTCAAAATGTGCGCACAGCAAAGGCAATGGCAAGCCCCCGCATCCACACCGCCCGACCATAGTTTTACTATACGATTTGTAGATAGAGAAGGTCTCAAACTGTATTTAGTCCGTCAGGCAATCTTCTAGACCAAACAATTTTTCCGCCAAATACAACTGTAAGATTATTGGGAATGTCACGCACAGGCTCATTTAACATTTCGATTAGGTCCAAGGGTAATCGCGGTTTTGGTCGATTTGATTACTAGAAGTACGAAATACACCCATGTATGAATCGATCTTTCAACACAAATATGTTCATTCAAATGTCACAGTTGTATTCAGAACTGAGAATTGTTGATATTGCAATTATCTCGAGGACTTGGTGTGAAACAGTTGTAACTTCCTATAAAGATATGGGCATTTACAACTGTTTTGCGCTGAGCCATGGATCTATTGTTTCTCGTTTGAAATTGTAAGCGGCGTTAATTTGTAACAAACCTAACAAAAACTGCTCTTGTCTAGCTGTATATATGAGACATTTGTAACGTTGTAAGTATAGGTAATTTTCTATGCGTTGAGCCGTAAATTCTATAATCATATGTGGATTTCCGAGTTTAGTCTTGAAAATACACTTATAAACCACTTTTTTTGAATGTTTATAAACAGACATCAGGCCAGTTTGATGTAGATAATTTTGGGCCGACTAATTGTATGATGTCCCGTTGTCTGACTATACTGAAAGAGATTAGAAACGATAAACTACTGACTTTCTTTTACTATCCATTGACTTTACACAATCAAACGTCATGTTTTACGCGTAAAAGAAACATACTTTCAAAACAGAATTCATTATGAAGAAAGTAACATTTTAACGGCAAAGAGCAATGCATATCGATAAGGAGAAAATGCGTTTTTCGTGATGAGTTTCTTTTCTCTATCAGTATACAGGTGATAACATTTTCAATTAGATTTTAGATTTCTTTACAGTCCATCTCTTTTCCTGGCTGTACCACATTATCCCGCGTTTGTAAATACCAAGGTTGATAATACTTTTACTACACCTCCAGACGGCCATTGCAAAAGTAGAAACACCGAATTATCTATACATCTTCAAAAATATAGTAGCATTTGATGACGTGTTAATTCCGGTTGACGTCAATACCATGCCCTGCGTTCAGGATGACAAAATGGCTCAAATTGTTTACCAATTATGTCCCGCTTTGCACGTGCACTTGCATGCAAAGCGGAGCATTTTTGGCCAACAGGGTGCACCTTTTCGTCATCCTGCATGCAGAACTGTTCCATTTTTTTCTTCTTAGGTAATCCAGAGACGTTTTGACGGATCCCAAGACTTTTATAAGTCTTACGCGGAGTATGAGGAAGGGTTTGGTAATGCAACTGGTGAATACTACCTAGGTATGGTATAGCGCGGTTTTATTGACCCGAATCTGACCCCTGTAATAAAGATGAATAAAATCTGATTTTTAGTACTCGGGTTTGCTCGTTCTTTCATAGGAAAGAATAACAAATGGGTATCGAATGTAATAAATATTTTGTTAATCGATAAATACTAGTAGGTCGGTCAATGCCATTTAAGCATTTTTTCCACAGTGGTCAAATTCGGGTTATAATGATACTAATTCGATATGGGATAGCAAAAGAGAGACCGCGGGTTGTCTGAGAATGCAAGTTTCACATGTCACCATAAAGTATTGCCCGATTTGAATAAAACTATACGAGTTTTAATGTGCAATATTGTCTACTTCGTTGTGTGATTATTTTGTCAATGCATTTTCAAACCAAATGTACACGGCTTTCATGAGTTTCACCTTCATTGTCCCGTTTGACATTATAGCACAATCGTGTATTTCATCAGGTCTATAGTCTGCCTCGTTAATATTGATTTTAGGGGTCCTTTCCTAAAGTTTATGAATCCCTGCTTAGGACATAGACTATTCCTTTTAAGCACTAAACTTGTTTTCATATGAGGACTCATTAAAGCGATTTGAGGGGTCCTTCCTAAAGTGTAGGACTACCTGCTTAAGACAAAGACTATCACCAAACTTGTTTTTATATATATGTTTTTAGAGCTATTCCTTAGTTTAAGCTAAAGAAAGTATTGGCTATACATGTATATTACCTTTTTCGGGTTCGACTCCAGGCAAAAATTGAAGACTGTTTGTAAACAGTCTTCAATTCTTTCCTGAAGCCAATCCCCAAAGGGTCTTTGTAACTCACATTAGGCTTAGATGGTTCATGTTACATGTACTTATTTAAGGCTCTCAGACTCGCAAAACCTACATTCCTTCATTGACCCCGGCTAAGTACAAAGCCCAGCAAATAATGAATACGGTGAGGTTTTGTAATTAAACCAATAACAATAGAAGAGCTTAAATGTTCATCCTTACCCATCCATTTCAGGTAATAGACTGATTCATGAAATAACAAGTTCCGGGAAATATGAACTTCGTGTAGTACTAGAGGACTTCCAAAAAGTCGAGAAAACCGAACATTACTCGGAGTTTTCCGTCGGGGACTCGGCATCGAAATACCAGTTACATGTGGCAGGACCCAATGGAACTGCAGGTGTGTGGACTACAATGGCGTAGCTTTCCGAAATTGACTAACTATAACTCCGATATAAATCTATCTTGAACCCTTAAATTCAAATCAGGCCAATTTGACCCCTCAAACATTCGGAAGTTTGTCTACACCTTTCTGAACTATGCCTTTATTAGAAATAGTACCATCTTTGATATCTTTATAAGATATTTATATGAAATATGATTCTCTTATAAATTTATGACTTAGACGAAGGTTTTGACCACTTGAAATATGCAGCCAAAAGGCCAATGACTCCCAAATTTAAAACAAGCTTAATCCCTTAAGCCAGGAGTAACCCCCTCTTGTATTGTTTCTGGTATTCTCTATACTACTTCGGTGATGACTAGATATACAACTGTATTTTTTTTCCATCTATGTCTAGCAATTTTTTTCTTTTTTCTGCTCTCTTTGTCGGATGATGCATGCTAATTTCAAAATCAGATTTGTTGTTTCAAAACGTTATCTTCGGTTTAAACGGATTCCATAGCCTTGTCGTCGTTTGAGTGTGTATCAAGTTACAAAATAAAAGTGTTTTATACTATTTCACTTATAACCCTATCAGAGACACAGTTTTAAAACCACTGCGATTTGTTCACTAAAATGAAATCAAAAGTACTACGGTTTGTTAATCGTATTGTATTTTGCATCTAAACTTTCCATTCAAAGATAAAGCCATGTTTAGTCAGTTGTACTGGTATGAAAAGATACCCAGGAAGTGTCGAAAAGTGTTGTATCTGGCCAGACTACGCTAACGGCGCCAGCTGACCAGGGTAGAAACGTTTCCTTTTTCGATCATTTTCTGGATCATAAATGATCGAATCTACCATCCTATATTATTGTTTTCGAAGTGTGACCATTGATTGACCTTTGGATGGTATTTAATCTCTTTTTTATATATTTTTTTCGTTGAGTTCCCAGGTGGTCTGTTTTTGGGTTTTGAGTCCTGTTTAATTTCTTTGGATGTAATTTTCGTTGCAGGGGATTCTCTCATGTTTGACCATGACGGCAAGAAGTTCTCTGCTCCTGACGCCGACAATGACGACACAAATAACGTCAATTGTGCACAGAAACATCACGGCGGATATTGGTACTCCAGCTGCTTCAAGAGTAACGTGAACGGACAGTGGGGCGTGGCGGGGGAGAAGGGGATCGTATGGGGCTCGTTTAAGGACTGGAATATGTATGTTCTGAAAAGAACTGTACTGGAAATTCGACCTGTGTCATAGAAAAAGGGGCCTGTGAAAAAATCAACTATAAATTGTATTTTAAAATATAAGGCTAAATCATTTGGAAAGAAATAGCAAACAAATTATCTTAATAAAATCTTGATAAAGAAATCAATGCATAAGACGGAATAAACGGTTATTTTATACAATGTTTTCGTTTGGCCAAACTTTTAGATAATAATAATCTCAATGAAATCTTGATGCATGAGATGAAATAAACGGCTATTTATTTAATGCTTTCGTTTGGGCAATTATAAGATACATAACGAACAAGCCATTCATAGGAAAAGAAAACGCTCGCGAAACAGAACTGGACTAATTGAAAAATGTAATTGTAATTTTCTGAAGTAATTGCATGTAATTAGTAATTGACTATTTTTCTCAATTACAAGTAATTGTAATCATAATTAATTACAAATGAAATTTCCATGCAATTGACAATTACTTTCAATTACTTTCCAATTACATCGGAATGCTATAAAGGAGCCTGATGATAGTCATAAACATTAAGTCCAAATTGAAAGCTCTAAATATGTTTTTATATTAGTTTTTAAAGTTCTTTTCTCAGACTAGTGGATTTTCTTTGAAAATGAATTAAAAAGGAAATAGAATGAATAATGTGTTAATTCTTTCAATAAAGTTGGGGAAATGGGACTTTCACACACATAAACTATTGGTATATATTAGATAGCATTTTGAAATTCAAATTAGAAAGAAAGGTATTAATGGTAAAAACCACACATTCTTGTTCATTATATGGGAACAGTAATATGGCACACACTTCCTGAATTGAACAGGTAAAGGTGTGAAACTCTAATTGTCATAGAATAAATGACATTAGCACTTTACAATTAGTTATGATATTGTTAAGGGAATAGAATAGCAGTTAAACCTGTACAATTTATTTTTTTCCAGAAAAGTCAAATCAGACAGAAGAATTTCTTTCAAAATAAAAGTTATAATGTACATCAACTAACCAGCATAGATCCATGACTGAATTGAAATGTGTAAAATCCTTCACAGCCACTTTTAGATTTTCAAACATGTATCTTATTCATTTTGATTCCCTTATTGTATTGCAAACATGTCCGAAACATTCCTGAGTCATAAAGTCACTTAGATTAAGAATGTCAGTCAGGGCCATTCCACAAAATGAAATTGTTCAATATCGCAGTCAGCGCAATGGTACTTCATACCAATATCAAGTTTTCTATCATCAACTGAAATGACAATAATTTCCAAACATATCTCTAATAAGTGTCTCTCAATATTATTGACATATGCTTTAAATTAAGCTATTAATAAAAAAAATCCTTAGCCATATTCCATTTCCTTTTTACTGGTTCATCATGCCCCATATGTAATTGAAATGTAATTAATTACATTTCTAAAGTAATTGTAATATAGTATATTGTTGTAATTATAATTGTAATTGTAATTGATATATTCCAATGTAATTTGTAATTTAATTAATTACATTGCCATGTAATTGACCCCAGCCCTGTCGCCAAAACTGTATTTTTGAAAAACACGAATGGTTTGTTTTGTTACATGTGGTTTCTTTGAATAATTTGTTTTATTTTCTTTCTTTTTCGATGTGTTTAACTCAACTTTTGAATAGTTTTTTTGTAGTCTATCACTGCGATCCATTCTAGAAAAGAATTAATGACATTCCTCGCACAAGTACTACCGTTAAATCCTTTCCTAGCCTCCAGCTGCTATCACTCTTACCACACATGATCACTTCTTTTGATACAGCACATTCTTTTCACTGTCATCTACAACCTATTTCAATTTCGACCTGGATAAATAGAAAATAACATGTTAGTGGCTTAAAATATCAATGTTATCTGGTCGAGGTTGGGAGAATTTATTATGACGAGACTTTGCCGAGTCATGATAATTTCCCCCAGCCGAGACTAGATTACATTGATATTTTAAGCCACGTACATATTATTCTATTTATCATGCAACAATTTTTCGGTGCTTAATTATGATAAACCCTTAAAAATCTATGAAATTAAGGTAAAAGGGTTTCTAAAAATAGACTGCCTGATATCATGTTATGTTATCATGCAGGTGTTATCATATCAACACAGGCTTCATTGCATGATAAAACGTTAAAAAAAACTGGAGAGAGTTCTATAATATGAAATTTTAATAGATTTCCGGACAAAACAGCTGATTCGTCGTTATCTCTTCCGTTGAATCTTCGCGTCTGGTCCAAACCCGAACTCTTCTAACATTTGAGTCGATACTTTTTAATCTCTAACGTATAGCCCCTTCAAATACGAGATGGCAAAAAACTGAAAACCCGATTAGGCAGCTTAAATACTTAGACTATGAATATAGAAAGAAAACAACAAAAAATGTAATGTAAAAGCCCTTCGTTCAGAAAATACATAACGGTGCTACTAATTGCAAATTATACCCCGTTTTGCTCGCAAGTGTACGTGCAAAGCGGGTATATTTTGCAAACATCTCCCCTCCCAAAATCTGTCTCATTGTAGAGAAATCTTTACTTGGTAACCAGTGAAAGCTTATCACCTAGTCATTGTGTATATGAAGTAATGCTGTCCCTAGGTAAAATCATTTAAAAAATATAAAAAATAAAAGCAAGATTAAAGTTTTTAAAATAAGTTTTTGGTTAAAGTTTTACTAAGTCTATAAAAGGTAATGGTCAAGGTAAAAAATGTCAAGGCACTTGGTCTCTGGTGTAAGCATATCACCTGGTCAGTATATATATGAAGTAATGCTGTCCTTAGGTAAAGCATTCAGAAAATATAAGCAAAGTTAAAGTTTTATGGTTAAAGTTTTTTCGGTGAAAGGGTCAAGGTCACCGTCTCAAGGCCATTTTGACATGGGTGCTTGTTTTAAATGAAAGCATAAACTCTAATGAGTTTTTATGTAAAATATAAAGCCTCTGGGATTAACATTGACAGTAATAAAAAAAACTATAACCTGATGCGGACGCCGACACCGACGCTGACGCCGACTCCGACATCCGAGGGGATGACAACAGCTCTTCCTAGACTTTCGTCCCGGACGAGCAAAAATGGTTACACCCCGATTAACTTTGAAGAAACGGGTAATATCAATGAGACTTAAAGCACTTTGTCATGCGCTTTATTAACTGAACGGTAGTGTAACAACAACAAAGCCTTTTTCTTTAATGCTTTCGATGAATTACCAAGAAACTGCGGTAGATTATCATTTGATAAACTCACCGCCTAACCAGTGAATTTCCAAAAACTTATACCCCACTTTCGTTCATTTCACAGTATCTGACATCTAAGCAGAGTCCATTAAGTGGCGTATAATAAACGTTGCATAACAATCACATGAAACTGATGACGCGTTAAAAAATGTCCTAAGATTTTCACATGAAGTCTCATTATTGCATTAAAGAAATAGAAAAATCGTTTGTTTTTTCGAATAAGAGCGTTTAATTTTTCATTTCGTGAGATATAGCTGCGCCATTCGTGAAAATATAGCGTTTGTTGTTCACACATTGAAATATAAAACGATCTTTCACTAAAACAAACGGTTGTCCTCTATGTATACCTTGGTTTGTTTGACCCAAGTTTGACCTCTGTGTTAAAATTCTTAAAATAACAATTTTTACAATTCACAAAATATATATTACATTCAACCCCGTTTGTTATCCATTCCTATGAAAGCACGTGCAAAGCCGAGTAAGAATAATCGTTTTTTTTTTTTTTTTTTTTTTCATTTAGATAGCAGGGGTCATATTCGGGTCAATATAAGCGCTCTATATCATGGTGAAGAGTTGGACAAACGACCATTTAAAAAATAAGATCCCTAACAGCGTGTTACCTATAGGCTCGCAGTTATTTGTAAATCCATGAATATTTCAATATTGGTTGAAAAAAATGTTGTTGTTTTTTAATCCTCCGCAATGAAAACAATTTTGAGCACACAGCTATATTTTAGGCTTGCGCGCAAAGTAGTCCTGCAAGAAATCTTTCTTATTATGGAGAAATTCTTCCTTCGTGATATCAAATTACAAGATATGATGAGATTTTTTTTCATGGATGTATAAAGCTAAAAATCTAATCACACTCGTGAAAACTCAGAAAATTGATGAATTTCAAATTTAGATTTCGGAGGTAATTTTCAAAGATAAATTTCCGAGGAAGGTATCTATCTAACGCTAGTGAAACGAAATCATTTACAAACTTTTATAGATGCTTCCCGGCTTTGCATGTGTGCGCACGTGCGGTGGAGGATGACTTGTAAAAAGCTTCGCGAACGTTTTCATTCTGAACGCAGGACTTATCTTTCGGTTTGAATGGTGAATACATACCAGCATCGGATGACAAGACTTTCAACGACAACAATAACAACAACAACAACAAAAGTTTAACAAGCTGAAATTATTCAAACAGAACACCACTGAATTATAATCAATGCGCTCAAAGCGCTGAAGGCCTGGATTTTGAAGAGGCAAAGTGACATTTGAAGGCATGCACTCCAATTTTTTAAATTTTTTTAGCAAGGTTTTTTTCAGACGAGGGAAACCATGGGTTTCATTTACCTATAGGGATCGTAAGCCACATTCCGAACTAATTCAAAGGAAAAAATGTCGAACGGTATGCTCACTATATCACGGGGGGTGATGTCCATAATCGGAGCCACCGGCTCCGCTTTCAAAATCATGTGTGGAACTTCCGCTCCACGTGGGGCTCCGATTATGTAGATGTAAACATTTCATATTTTGAATGAAAAATGGGGTAGGGTGTCGGGATTTCCTCATTTATATAATATTTAATTCATTAATCATAAAAAGTCGAATGCTATTCGACCAGTTATACATTTTGCAACGTAAACGTACTCAAAAAATGTAGGAACGCTCGTTGGTTTTTGTTAAAAATGATTTCTTCTGGGAGCAGTCTTGAGTCAGGAATGTGAAAACAAGTGGTTTTTACCTCCAAAATGCAATATTATGAACAGAAATGATAACGCAGGTCATTGTTTTCAGTGTACACGAGTTTAACAAAACAACCACAATAATCTTACCAAATGTACTTTTCTGCAATATGATATATATCAAAGAAAATTGTTTGGTTCCGATTATGTGAATTGGCTCCGATTATGTTCCCTGGCTCCGAAGTTGTGGATTGTCTTCTTCTTCTTGCATATGCCCCCAAAGCCTTAAATGTGAAATTTCTACTAGTCCCATGGGGCGCTGTTTTCTCGTCATTCCATGGCACTCGTCTATTTTACGTCTCACCTTTCTCGTTTACTTTTATTACCTCCAAAATGCAATATTCTGAACAGTATGTCCGATGGAGACCCTTGTTTTCAGTGTGTACGAATTCGAGAAAATAACCACAATATTCAAGAAAATTGTTCTTCACTGAAACTTTAGATAGTTGAAATAAAATTATTTGTCTCTAATTATGTACCAATGCTCCAAAGTCTTGGAGTGCCTAGCCTTTAGGGACCGAAACTCATAATCACTTGCCTAAAAACTATATTTAATTTTTATTCATTTTTTTTTATTTTTTCATTTATTTATTTATTTATCTATCTATCTATTTATTTAGTTATAAAGTAAGTTAGTGAGAAAAGGAATGACACCGTAGTCATACGCATTGAAGAGTTGTAAGCGCGTGAAGGCGACTATCCCTAGGAGCAAATCCCAACATGTCTATGCATTCGATGTTCATATTGCCTCGATCTCACTCAAAATCTTGGGTTTTCGCAACTTTTTTTACTCTCTTTGTAAACTCGTTTTCGATAAACTCGAGTTTGAAATGAGTACGGTCGGTGAAAGAATAGGCATTGGTCTCGCTTTAAGGAGGTGTTCACGAATTAAATCCACAATGGCGTGAGATGAATAGACCATAACATTGACTTATTTACAGGGATTCACCCTATGGCTATTACTTTTGAAGGAGTCGACAAACGGCCCAGATACAACATCTTTGTGGTTCACTGTCACCATGAGTCCACGATAACTTTAAAAAAAACTGTGACCTGGAGAGTAAAAAGTTTCCGGTCATAACACAAATTGTAGTACAATCCGTCCTCCCCATCCAGTCAGCACCGAAATTCGGCATCGGTAGTTGTTATTATCGGCGTTTTAACCTGGCAATGGTCGAGTTATGACTCCTTAGTGTCCTTGATTTTAATTGCGTAAATGAATCAGTTTAATATGTCTATGCGCAATGACGTTCCGAAATTCATTTTTTCGATACCACCAAACTCGAAAACTTTTTTATAAGCTGTATTACTCGACAAACTTGAGTTTCGTTCGATGCATTCGACCTGCTGCATGAGAAAACATTGTTTATAACGAAAACCCTCTTCAAGTTATACCGATGCCTTCTCTTTCACCGAACAGACTTATCTCAATTTCAAGCATACCAGAAACGATCTTGCAATGAGAGTTCACAAAAGAACGAAAAATCGCAAGGATTTGAGTCAAATTAAGGCAGAATGAAGAGCAATTTGATGGCCATTTTAGGATTTAATCTAGGTAAAATTCAGAAATCCACGTGTCGAACATTATTTGAGAGCAATATTGCTCATGAACACACGCGCTTTTGAATTTTACAGAGCAATGAAAACTGACTTTGATTTCAAAATTTTGATTTTGGGGGTAGTCACCTGTAACTCTCCAATGCGTATGTCTTCGGTGTAATCCTTTTTGTCACTGATCAATAATTAGTTTACATTCATTTTGGTATATCCAATTTTCCAAACTCTAGACTATGGAAAAAGTTGTATCTAAAAAGTGATGCGTTATTTTTTTGTTCAGTATATATAAAACGTGTTTTCGCCCTTGTATATTGATGCGTTTTGCTAAATGTCAAATTTTTATACTTCTGTTTAATTTTCAGCATCGCCTTTATAAAACGGTACCCCTATACCGAAAAAGCGCTCGGGACATTTTCAGTATTTGATTTTCATAGTCTTAAATAAGTTTTAATTTTATTAAATCTAGATGAATTACTTTCCGATTGAAAAGTTGACAAATCCGGAGATGAAGTAGTAAATTCTGACATTAATCGGAATTTATATAAAAATGTTCAAATCTTTGCGAAAATTCGGAACAAAATGTTGCGCGGGGCTTAAAAACAAGGGACCATTGGCCCTTGAGCGCTAACCTGAGGCATTTACAAGTATTTGACAAATGTGGCAAAGTGTCAAAACTACTTATTTGAAATTCATGACTAGCTCAACAAAAGTCCAAGATATCAAAAAAGACAATCATTCCGATTACATTTCAATACAGTTGAGTCAAATATGTTGCCTCTAAAGTACTGAAGGATTTTCAAAGATTTGAAGAGGTGTCCCATTTTTAGATCCTCTTTCCAACTCGTCTAAGATTTTAAGACAAAGATCCTGACAATATGTTAAAACAAATAAATGTCCTGTAGATTTTCCTTAATTTGACCTGTCGACCTCATTTTTGGTCCCACTTAACCAATTTTTTAACTTAATGACATTTCACGGAGGCAAATATTCTGACCAAGATTCAAGGCATTTGAGTAAAGGAATTGGCCTTTATAGTTCACACAAGGTTTTTCCAAGATTCGACCCATTAACCTTCGACTTCAATTGATCCAGTTTAGGACTTGGCCAAGATTAGATTTGATGGGGTCCAGCATTCTGACCAAGTTTCAGGACATTTGGGTCAAGAATGTGGCTTCTAAAGTGAACAGAAGGTTCTTCTAAGATTTGACCCCTTGACCTCATTTTGACTCCGATTGACCCAATTTTTAACTTGACCGAGATTTAATGCAGACAAACATTCTGGCAAAGTTTCAGGATATAAGGGCAAATTATGTTGCCTCTAAGTAAACAGAAGGTTTTTCTTAGATATGACCCCTTAACCTCATTTTTGACCTCACTTGAACCAGTTTAGAACTTGACAAAGATTTGGTCAAGACCAACATTCTGACCAAGTTTCATGATATTGGGGCCAAAAATGTGACCTCTAAAGTGAACAGAGGGTTTTCTAAGATATGATCCCTTGACCTCAATTTTGACCCCACTTGACCCAATTTCGAACTTGTCCGAGATTTGATGGAGACAAACTTTCTGATGACGTTTAAAGGCACTTTGGCCTAAAATGTGGCCTCTGAAGTGCACACAAGACTTTTGCTAGAATTTGACCCCTTTCATTTACAAGATCCCATTTTTGACCACACTTGACCAAATCTCGAACTGGACCAAAATTGGATGGAGACAGACATCCTGACCAAGTTTGGACCAAAAAGATGGTCACTAAAGTGCACACAAATTGGTGACGGACGACAGACGAAGGACGCCGGACACAGCTTGATCACAATAGCTCACCATGAGCACTTCCTACTCAGATGTGCTAAAAATCGAACAAAAAGGGAGCTTTAAGAATCATTGAGTCTTTTTTTTAGTAAGATATATTAACTGTATTTCTTGAAATATATAGAATCAAATGAACGCGAATTTCGCAACATCTTTTTTTGATACTACTCACAAAATATATCTGATAAGATTTCATGGAATTATCGACGTTGAAAGAGTGTTAGTAGTGACGTTAAAATTGGAACGCTTAGCGTGCGCAGTATAATAAGCAAGAAAAAACATTGACGAAGAAATATTTATATCTCTTCACATTTAATCCTGGATTATAGTCCGACAATTCTCTTACATGTAAATATACTAAGTCATATTAATGAAGCTGACTGTCTAGTAACCGGAATATTGTAATAAAAGTAAACATGTAGAAGTGAAACGTAACAAACGTAACTTGTATCGTGGAATGATTAAAAAGCGCCCCATGAAACTAGTAGAAAATTCATATTGAAGATGTCATATGGAAGAAGAAGAAGACACTCCACAACTTCAGAGCCAGGGTACATAATCGGAGCCAATCAACATAATCTGAACCAAACTATTTTCTTTGATCTATATCATATTGAAGGAAGGTACATTGGGTAAGAGTATTTTGGTTGTTTTGTTAAACTCGTGTACACTGAAAACAATGGTCTACGTTATTAATTCTGTTCAGAATATTGCATTTTGGAGGTAAAAACCGCGTGTTTTCACATCCCTGACTCAAGACTGCTCCCAGAAGAAATCATTTTTAACAAAAACCGACGAGCGTTCTTACATTTTTTGAGTACGTTTACGTTGCAAAATGTATAACTGGTCGAATAGCATTCGACTTTTTTACGATCAATGAATCAAATATAATATTAATGAGGAAATCTTGACCCCCTTACCATTTTTTCATTCAAAATATGAAATGTTCACATCTACATAATCGGAGCCCCACGTGGAGCGGAAGTTCCACACATGATTTTGAAAGCGGAGCCGGTGGCTCCGATTATGGACATCACCCCCCGTGTATATGGCGCTGAGTCCATTAAAAAGAACAAATTCCCAAGGTATAGATTACTACGCCCGATACCGCTCTGCCGACAGGCGCAACTCGCGATTTTATAATTTTTGTTGAGTTGATTGGTTTGCTACTAGTCAGTCAATTCATCCATTCGATCATTCCGTCTTACAAGCGTAGTAATGCTGTTTTTCTAGGGGCACAAGCTCGTCGGCTCTTTCTTTTACATTGAATTTAATTCCATAAAGAAGTTGCATTTTACTGAGGGAACACAAGAAATTGATAGGGTCAATTTCTCACCTTCCCGCAATTTGGTCCACCCTATACTCATACCCCATTATTTTCTAATTTCTACCCTAGATATATATCAAATTAAACTCATGTTGATTAATTGTCTGCAACCTGTTCCAAGTTGGCCCATCTAAAATTCTGTCGTCTGTTTAAGGGTTTAAGGATGGGACAAGGCTTTATTTTTTTCTAATATAGATTAATCCATTACAAGACAACAAATGTTTAGACAGGTCGAAATTGTAAAGGGTTGCAGATTACATACAATATGTGGGAAAATTAGTCAAGTTTGTAGCAGAAAAGGTAGATAATATTAGGGATAAAGGAGAAAGTGTTAGTTAGCAGCATTTTCTTCTTTTCCCTATTAGCAAGATCAAACATAAACCTATGTATCTTTAACACAGCAGTGTTTTGGAAGTGAAAAGAAAAAAAAAATATCTGGTTAACATGATAAGGACAAGGTGAATAATCAAGGTTATATTCCAGAAAATTGACCTCGTGTGTTGTTTCATCTATTCAGCTGCCTCGTCTTCAGTACTATCAGTACTTTGAATTTTAGCACAGAGTAGTGATATGCAAGCACTGCGATGAACACACAAAAATGGTCATGCAAATGGAATCATATCCGCTTTTGTAAACCAGGAATTGGGTTAATTTCAAACATAAACTTTTATAAATGAGGTTCGGAGAATGTATCGTTTGCGATCGTTTTCATACTGGATGCAGGGATTATCTTTGTCGGATTTGGAAACTCACGTCATCACAAAATAAAATAAAAGCAAATGAAACCCGGAAGCCATATATAACCATTTCTATTCTATGATTTGCCTTTTTACAGATACACTATTTTATTCAGTAATTTAGAATCTCTACTTTCTCTCCCTTTAAATTTAGGGATAGGGGTACCGGTAAACGATAATGCTTTAGTCTAGGAAAAATCATATAAATGAGTGATGATTCCATTTTGCAAAAAGGAGTGACGTAAATCTAACCTTTTTTGTAATTTGAGGATTAAACCCGGAATTCTTTAAGTAAATTATTGATATAGAAATCGACGCCGTATATATAATCCTGGGCGTAATTATACATTTAAAACCAATAACTGCATACACGTATCCAGGCCGCCAGGACCGAGTTCGCAAACGTTTCATCATTTCAACGGTAGGGCAATTCAATCCCAAACTTCGTAAGTGAAGCTCGAATACTGAATTGTAATTGAGATAATGAAATTTCGATCAACTATCGAAGATATCGTATCTTTATTCCTAAAACGTCGCGAATGCTTCAAGAAAACTAAATAATCACAAACTCGTAATTAGATCCAAGGACTCCCAGAGTCTTTTTTTGTATAGGCATATAGGCATATAGGCATGTATATGTTAGTTTATACAGTTAATAGAGTAGTCGAGACCAGATTCACATGATGGTGCATAAGCTAAAATAAGCTTTTTACGGCCCGTTTCTTGGTTTCGCACAACACTTGATTTTTTCACTTTGAAGACTTCCGGTTTAAGTATTCATAATGTCCTAAGTCACTCACACTGATGACACATTACTTGTATTTAGCACATTAAACTGTTTACACTCATTGAACATATTATGGAATTAAATTGCACATTAGAACTAAAGACCTTGCACTTATCTCAATAATTTGCTTTTGCACGTTCATAAAAGAAAACTAAATAAACTATGATATACTTGAACTATACCACACTTTTATTTATACTCCTCAAAACTATTCAAACCCTTATTAAGCATTGCTAGTTCAATTGTGATCTTGACAATTCAATTCAATTGACATAGGTAACCAATTGATTAACATAGAATACAACCCACTTTTATACACTATGTACATGTAGAAAAACAAGAAATGTGGATTACGTAATGAAAAATAGCAATCTGCACCATTTTATTTATTCATTTTTTTTAATTCTAATTATTATTATTATTAATTTTTATGCAGATTAGATTCTACTTCATTTTTCATATTAGTTTAAAACATTGAGATTGAATATAGTTTCACATTTCTACCTAATATTTAAAACTTTTATTGAATTGATACTTTACTCACACTTACACTCTAATCTTAATCAATTTTTAGTTTTATGACTTCTTAAATAGGCTATATGCTTAGAGTAGTCTAATTATAGCAACTTAGTACAAATTTGCATTCATTGACCCATTGTTTATTGAGTCTTGATTTGAATGCATTTACTGATTGTGCCATAATCACATCGTTTGGAAGTTTATGCCACAAATTTACTACCCTCTGACTAAAACTAAATTTTCTGATGTCTGTTCTACAGTGACTTTTAGTTATTTTTTATTGTTGCCCCTGGTCACCCCTGCGCCCCTCAAGTTGAATAAAGGAGTACTTGTTTTATCAATATTTTTAAACAGGCGGTAAACCTGTATTGAGTCAGACCTTTGTCTTCTATACTCTAGAGATGGGAGTCCTAAAGATCTCAGTCTTTCAGAATAGCTTTTATTACTAAGGTTTCTTAACATTTTCGTTGCACGTCTTTGTACATTTTCAATCATGATTTTGGCTTTTTTCCTTAAAGGACTCCATATAACAGAACAATACTCTAAGTGAGGTCTAACTAATGATTTATATAGGTGGAGGAACATTTGATTGTTCATGAAAGTAAATGTTTTCTTTATTAAGCCTTAAAGTCAAGATAGATAATGTCAATGTACTCATTGTTTTCTATAGCCTTAGTCTATTCATCAGGCTATGCATGCCAAGAGTTGTGTTGTACATGATCGGCCTTTCCTGAAACCGTGTTGGTGTTCATTTATTAGGTTATTACTCTGTAAATGGTTCATTATTGTATTTCTGATTATTTTTTCTAAAAGTCTACAACAAATGGAAGTCACGCTTATTGGTCTATAGTTTTCTGCCTTAGTTCTTGGCCCATATTTGTGGATTGGTGTTACATTCGCGCGCTTCCATTGGGTTGGTAATTTACCTTCAGATAATGATTTATTGAAGATGGTTGTAAGTGGTTTTGATACTTCTGCTTTACATTCTACTATAAGTGTCGGGTGGATACCGTCAGGACCTTGTCCCTTTGAAGGATTAAGTTCATTTATTACTTTCAAGATTAGTTAGGCAACGTTTCATTTTTATTCATTCATTTTTAATCATTCCTTTCTATCTTATTGACTGGCTTGATAGTTCAGTGGTTAGAACGTCGGTCTCCTTATCCGGCCGAAGACCGGGGGTTCGTGTATGGTGACATCGAGGTGTTTCTTTAGGCAAGAAACTTAATAATCAGTACCCTAGTCCACCCAGCCGTAAGGATGAAAACCCGCTTAAAAAATCCACTGCCTCTAGAATTTCTCACGCAAAATTGATGGCATCTAAAATGAGGCACCTGCCAGTAATACCCGAAAGGGGCATTAGGCAGTATGAATAGACAGATAGGTTTTATTTTAATTTATTTCATTACAACAACACTTTATAATACCGATTTCATAGCCGCGTGATAATCACCGGTGAGCCTTTAACGTCACTTAGGCATATATTGCTGAATTTTTAAGGATACAAATTTCTCATTTTGGGGGTGTGTATGAAACACAGGCAATATAAAATATATAGTAACGCATACGATATAGAATAAAGAGGGATTGCAGACAGGGGTATAAAACGCAGACAACATAGGTAAAGAGGCCATATGCGGTTACGCAGACGATATAGGACGAAGCTTAAATTTCCAAGCCCTTTTTAGCACTTTATATTAAATTCGGTTATGTTTTTATTTATATTAGATATAATGCCTGAATTGCGATTTTTAAGAAATGGTAATTTCAAAATTAACTTTTACATCATAACTGAGAATAATTTGGTTATAAAAAATGCCTGTACTCATTATCAATTTGGTTAAACAATATAATTCTATAAAATGATTCAGTTGTGTATATTTTTTAAAAGCTTATTAAATTCATGAGAATTGCGGTTTTCGCTTCGCTTTAAGAAATGGTAATTTCAAAATTAATTTTTATGTCACTATATAAATAATAACTGCCGAAATGCTTTTGTTATAAAATAATACAAGTATTTGTCATGATCACATATTATATTTTGATGAATGCAAGTTTTGATTTTTTATGCCATGAAGATAACTACTAACTGATGTGCAATTTGAAATACGGCTATTGAGCGTTTCTTAATCAATAATCAAAAAAAAAGTAATGACTTGGGGAGAAAAATCTACTTCATTCGAGATAAAACTCATAATATATATTGAAAACATTTTCATATTGTTCGTATAATTTCACATGAATTTATAAATGTAGAGGTCCGAGGTTTGTGTGAACATGTTGTTATTACTATTCTCATATAAACGATTTGTCGGCATAGAAAATGCAACCTTGAGAAAATAGCTATTGCAAGGTCCATATATATGATAAGTTTATTAAGGCTCCGTTCGTGTATATAGAATGCTAATCAGAAGCGGATCAGCATTCTGACGCTTACCAATCAACTCAATTCAACAGAATCCATTAAGTCTGGTCCACACTGAGAGTATATCTTCTTGCGACCACAAAAATCAAAATATCGTAACTGCAGATACAGCCTGGTTATTTGGTTCTACGTCTAAGTGTCTCCTATCCTATTTGAGGTATGTCACTTTGATGCACCAGGGGAATTATTCACAGTTAATCTACAATGTCAGAAATATTTTGCTATATTGAAGATATTTAAACCATACCATCACTTTATGCTCTGCTGTAAAATAGAAATAGAAAACACCGAGATAAAAGGAAAAAGTGCTTGATGAAAGCGATTTCTCCTTTTCTCTCATATTTTTATTTCTATATAGTTATTTTATTGTTTCTTAGACATGCTATGAACTGAAACTTGTCATATCTCTGGATATCTTTGATAGATAGCTAAATTTAACCTGCCTCCAGGACAATGAAGAACCCGGGATTAAATTTTAAAGATATTGGTGGCTTTCAATGTTTTACTAGTTTGGAAATGAAATTACAATAGATATGTTAAAATGTGGCAAATGCAAGGTGGCCGTTTAGAAGTTTGTTTCAGTGTACATCCCTTGATCGTGAGATTGGCCTAGTGGTGTTCCGAATGAGTATCTGACGTCTAAGCAGAGCCCATTAAGTGGCGTATAATAAACGTTGCATAACAATCACGTGAGAAATGACGCGCTTTAAAAAAATGTCCTAAGATTTTCACATTAAGTCTCATTATTGCATCAAAGAAATAGAAAAATCGTATGTTTTCCGACTAAGATCGTTTAATTTTTCATTTCGTGAATTAGACCACGCTTGAAGCGAATCGGCCAATCAGAGAGTAGTATTTCAAAAATATAAATCACAGATACAACCCCTAGCATTGAATTTACAGATATACAATGAAAGTGTGTCGTGCACGTGAATCTTGACAGATTTTGTGTGCCGTGTCATTTTAAGAAAGTGTCGAGCATATTATATGATCGCTTTTTCCAAAAGACTTTCTACAGTTGCATACATGCAAAAGAGCTGCAATAAGTTACGATAATAGATTCATAAATATAGTTTCGGCATTATTACGCATTATAACAGTAATATATCAGCGAGTTTTACTCGTTTTCGGTGTACAGATGTTCGGGTTCAAATTACAAACATTGTTAGAAAAGCGTGGTCTAAGCCAGATAGACAATCTCGTGCCGCGGTATATGGGAAATAGACACTCGCTGAAGCTCGTGTCTATTTCCCATATACCACGGCACTCGTTGTCTATCCTATACATATAGCTTCGCCATTCGTGAAAATATGGCGTTTGTTATTAACACAATGAAATATAAAACGATCTTACACTAAAACAAACGATTATCCTCTATGTATACCTTAGTCTTTGTCCTACATTATCATCCAATCAGAAGGCTGGATTTTCAAATTTTTTGAGGGTTTATTTTCCATAAACTTTCCAGCCCAGGTTTATTTTGATCATTATTTCATTTAAACGTCGAGGTTTATATGTTATACCACGCATGCGTCCAGACAGAAACTACCCCTTAATAAATATGCAATGAGCATGTGATAAGTACACGTGAAAATCGTAAAACTCGTGCACATGTTGTATAACGAATATCCTATGTAGATTTTGATCTGGCATGGCATGGAATCCGTTATCGAACGGCGACTTTTCTACTTACCTGTCCATTTATTCAAGAAAAGTAGCGCTAACTATAATAAGAACTAATATAACAGTACAATATATCCTATACTTCTTTCTAAACGTTTATTCTAATAAACTTCTCGTTGAATTACTGTTGGTCTCTTTCTAAATTTGGCCAAATGATTTCATGATCGGCTATAGATGAGGCGTATCATAGTCCACCAAAATTAACAAAGCCCATTAATTTAGTTGATGACACAAGAGGGGACATTGCATGTGCATATATCCTAGGATAACATCTTTTTTTCAACAGAATGGTAGAATCTGTTATAATAGTTGTTTATGTCCTTAGACTGCCCTTCATACATAAGTTCGTAAACATTACTGTCACATTTATTCAATAAAGAGACTTTAATTACATACGACAATACGATTCCGTTAAGTATTTTAGTTTTTCGAAGAAACGAGCTAAACAGAGTGAAAAAGTATTAGATTTTCATTCATCTATATTGTCGGGTAAATAAAGCCAATTTATACTTCATATTTATCTTCTGTAATGGCTCTTTATAAAGACTCAATATTTGCGTGCATATTTCAACAACTCCATATTTGGAAGGAGATGGGCGTTTACGTGTAATAAATGTATCCGGCTTATTCCGTTTAAATCGTGCAATATGATGCCAAAAATATAAAAGGCGGGAAAAAGACTAAGTCAGTTAAACGCTAATAATTGAAAATTATACGATTTAAACAGCCTCAGTCGGTCGCTACGCTCCCTCCTTTCGGCTGTTTAAATCGTTTAATTTTCATTCATTGGCGTTTAACTATTACTTGGTTTGTTTGGCCCGAATTTGACCTCTGTGTAAAAATGCTTATATAAAATTTTTTTTAGAATTAACAAAATATGTATAACATTCTATACCGTTGGTTATCCATTCTTTTGAAAGCACGTGATAAGCCGATGAGGAATAACCTTTTTTCATTTAGATAGCAGGGATCAGATTCGAGTTAAGGTTCATGTAAAGTGTTTGAGGCCCAATTTTAAAACACTTCATTTGCCAAGAAAAAGGCAAATGTCCAGGTATAATATATATCAAATTGAAGCTATTTATGACCACAAGGAATTAAGCAACATAAGACTACCATAGCTATAGCGGTATAGCAAAACATTGTGGAAAAGGGTCATTTTGTACAGAACAAGCAACTGCATGACTGTTGGATAAAATTAGCTCATATTTTAACAAATTACAGTCTAAAGTACGACCCTGGTACTACTACAAACGTTGGTATAAAACTCGAGCCCAAAACGTAGTTATGCAAGCAATTTATTTTGACTAATTTTATAAACACATATGTCATATATGTCATTCTAATTTTGAAAACGTGTAGATCTTTTTAAGGTATGGTGTGTTATCACAACATGAATAGACATTAATAGTTTATTTACCTGTAAGGTTGTTTAGCAATATATCAATTTCTATTTCACTAAATCATAAATATAAAGTAATTTATTATAGATCATTGAATTAAAAAACTATAGTTTAAAACAAATTGCAGAAAATATTTTACAATATTATGGTGTGCTGTTGCACCATACCTAGCATCTATTTTGAAAACAGACCAAACCGGTTTGACAAGTATGTTGACAAAATAAATGGAAATTGATTGTTTCAAAGGAGCTTTTTGAGACCGAGTTTTATATTAACGGTTGTAGTACTACCTGGATAGTACTTTAGACTGTACTTTGTTAAAATATGAGCCAATTTTATCCAACAGTCATGCAGTTGCTTGATCTGAACAAAATGGCCATTTTCCACGATGTTTTGGCTTTACCGCTATAGCTATGGCGGTCTTATGTGGCTCAACTGCTTGTACTAAAAAATAGCTTCATTTTGATATACAATATACCTGGACGTACTGCTTTTTCTTTGCTTATAAAGCGCCCTTAAAATTGGGTCTCAAACACTTTACATGAACCTTAATATAACCGCTCTATCACGGTAAAGAGTTTGACAAATGACCATTTAATAAAAGGATCCCTAACAGCGTGTTACCGATAGGCTTGCAGTTATTCTAAATATCCATAATTATTTCAATATTGGTTTCCGTCAATTTTCGTGCATTCTAATTGGCTGAAAAATTGGTTTTAATCCTCAGTGAAAACAATTTAGAGCACGCAGCTATCTTTTAAGCTTGCGCACAAAGTAGTCCCGCACGAATTTTTTCTTACGGAGAAATTCTTTCTTTGGATATTAAAGTACAAGACACGAATAGATTTTTTTATTTTCATGGATGTATGAAGCTAAAAATCTAATCATACTCGTATATGAATCCGCTCGGCATATTCACACGGAACGGTTAGTATTTTAGTTTCATACCTCAGTGAAAAAAAGTACACTCTTTATCTCTTAAATGGGTAAGCTAATGGAACCACGACTCTGAAAATCAGAAAACGGATGAATTTCAAATATAGATTTCGGAGGTAATTTTCAAAGATAAATTTCGGAGGAAGGTGTCTATATAAGGCTGAGGAAACGAAAACATTTACAAACTTTTATAGATGCTTCCCGGCTTTGCATGTGAGCGCAAGTGCGCTGGAGGATAATTTGTTAAAAGCTTCGCGAATGTTTTCATTGTGAACGCAGGACTTAGTTTCAATTTGAATGGTGTCAGCTATACATACCAACATCGGAAAGCAAGAATTTCAACAACAAAAACAACAACAACAACAACAACAACAACAACAAAAGTTTACCAAGCTGAAATTATTCAAACAGAACACCAGTAAATTATAATCAAAGCGCTCAAAGCGCTGAAGGCCTGGATAATAAGGCGGCATGTGACATTTGATGGCATGCACTCCTTTTTTTGAAGCTTTTTAGCAAGGTTTTAGGCGAGGGAAATCAAGGGTTCCATTTACCTATAGGACCGTAAGCCACATTCCGAACTCACTTCAAAGGAAAAAATGTCGAACGTTATGCTCACTATATGGCGCTGAGTCCGCTTAAAACAACTAACTCCCAAGGTATAGATAACTACGCCCGATACCGCTTTGCAGACAGGCGCAACTCGCGTTTTTATAATTTTTGTTGAGTTGATTAGCTTGCTACTAGTCAGTCAATTTATCCATTCGATCATTCCGTTTAACAATCGTAGTAATACTGTTTTTCTAGGGGCACAAGCTCGTCGGCCTATACTCATACCCCATTTTTTTCTTCTACCCACAGCGTAGTGATATGCAAGCTCTGCGTTGAACACACAAAGCACTTCGTATCGTACAAAAGTTGATGACGTATACAAGAACTATTTTTAGCGCGCGCGTGAGGACCAAAACCTACGTAGTACACACGTTGTTCGATTTTTGGCTCGTCTATCTTTTTCATGTACAATTTCCAGGATACAGGGTTGTTTCCTATGGCCTGCTAAACAAGGCCAAAAATGGCCATGCAAATGGAATCATACCCGCTTTTGTTAACCAGGAAACGGGTAAATTTCAAACATAAACGTTTATAAACGAGGTTGCGAACGTTTTCATACTGAATGCAGAGATTGGCTTTGTCGGATTTGGAAGGTGCCTTTCGTTTCTCACTCACATCATCACAAAATAAAGGAATAGCAAATGAAAACCCGGAAGCCATATATAACCATTTCTATTTTATGATTTGCCTTTTTTCAGCATAAGCTAAAATAAGCTTTTTACGACCCGTTTCTTGGTTTCGCACAACACTTGATTTTTTCACTTTGAAGACTTCCGGTTTAAGTATTCATAATGTCCTAAGTCACTCACACTGATGACACATTACTTGTCTTTAGCACATTAAACTGTTTACACTCATTGAACATATTATGGAATTAAATTGCACATTAGAACTAAAGACCTTGCACTTATCTCAATAATTTGCTTTTGCACGTTCATAAAAGAAAACTAAATAAACTATGAAATACTGGAACTATACCACACTTTTATTTATACTCCTCGAAACTATGCAAACCCTTATTAAGCATTGCTAGTTCAATTGTGATCTTGACAATTCAATTCAATTGACATAGGTAACCAATTGATTAACATAGAATACAACCCACTTTTATACACTATGTACATGTAGAAAAACAAGAAATGTGGATTACGGAATGAAAAAAAGCAATCTGCACCATTTTATTTATTCATTTATTTTTAATTCTAATTATTATTATTATTAATTTTTATGCAGAGTAGATTCTACTACATTTTTCATATTAGTTTAAAACATTGAGATTGAATATAGTTTCACATTTCTACCTAATATTTAAAACTTTTATTGAATTGATACTTTACTCACACTTACACTCTAATCTTAATCAATTTTTAGTTTTATGACTTCTTAAATAGGCTATATGCTTAGAGTAGTCTAATTATAGCAACTTAGTACAAATTTGCATTCATTGACCCATTGTTTATTGAGTCTTGATTTGAATGCATTTACTGATTGTGCCATAATCACATCGTTTGGAAGTTTATTCCACAAATTTACTACCCTCTGACTAAAACTTAATTTTCTGATGTTTGTTCTACAGTGACTTTTAGTTATTTTTTATTGTTGCCCCTGGTCACCCCTGCGCCCCTCAAGTTGAATAAAGGAGTACTTGTTTTAGCAATATTTTTAATCAGGCGGTAAACCTGTATTGAGTCAGACCTTTGTCTTCTATACTCTAAAGATGGGAGTCCTAAAGATCTCAGTCTTTCAGAATAGCTTTTATTACTAAGGTTTCTTAACATTTTTGTTGCACGTCTTTGTTCATTTTCAATCATGATTTTGGCTTTTTTCCTTAAAGGACTCCATATAACAGAACAATACTCTAAGTGAGGTCTAACTAATGATTTATATAGGTGGAGGAACATTTTATTGTTCATGAAAGTAAATGTTTTCTTTATTAAGCCCAAAATTCTGTTGGCCTGATTAACTTTGTTACTTATGTGTTGGTCAAATTTCAGTTTGGAATCAAAGGTTACTCCGAGGTCTTTCTCTGTTTTTACATCTTGGATTTTACAGATTTCACCTTGCTTATTTTTCATGAAGTACTCACTTTCTTCACAAGAGCCTATGTGGCGGGACTTGCCCTTCTTTACGTTGAATGTCATTTCACATGTGTTTGACCATTTGCAGGCGCTGAAGATATCGTTCTGTAGTAGGTTTTCATCATCATATCTGTTACATGTTTTGAAAATTTCGGTATCATCTGCAAACAATTTGCAGGGACAATTTAGGGTATCAGGAAGGTCGTTGATGTACATTAAAAATAATATTGGCCCTAGAATACTTCCCTGTGGAACGCCGCTTGTGACTGGTCGCCATTTTGAGTCTGCACCATTTTCCTTTTCTCTTTGCTGACGGTTAGAAAGAAAGTCTTTTAACCAATTGTAGATTTTGCCCCTGACTCCTAATGTTTTTTTTTTTTTTTTTTTTTTTTTTTTTTTTTTTGAGGGATCTTTTATGTGGAACCTTATCGAATGCAGCCTTAAAGTCAATATAGATAATGTCAATGTACTCATTGTTTTCTTTAGCCTTAGTCCATTCATCAGGCTATGTATGCCAAGAGTTGTGTTGTAAATGATCGGCCTTTCCTGAAACCGTGTTGGTGTTCATTTATTAGGTTATTACTCTGTAAATGGTTCATTATTGTATTTCTGATTAATTTTTCTGAAAGTCTACAACAAATGGAAGTCACGCTTATTGGTCTATAGTTTTCTGCCTTAGTTCTTGGCCCATATTTGTGGATTGGTGTTACATTCGCGCGCTTCCATTGGGTTGGTAATTTACCTTCAGATAATGATTTATTGAAGATGGTTGTAAGTGGTTTTGATACTTCTGCTTTACATTCTACTATAAGTGTCGGGTGGATACCGTCAGGACCTTGTCCCTTTGAAGGATTAAGTTCATTTATTACTTTCAAGATTAGTTAGGCAACGTTTCATTTTTATTCATTCATTTTTAATCATTCCTTTCTATCTTATTGACTGGCTTGATAGTTCAGTGGTTAGAACGTCGGTCTCCTTATCCGGCCGAAGATCGGGGGTTCGTGTATGGTGACATCGAGGTGTTTCCTTAGGCAAGAAACTTAATAATCAGTACCCTAGTCCACCCAGCCGTAAGGATGATTACCCGCTTAAAAAATCACTGCCTCTAGAATTTCTCACGCAAAATTGATGGCATCTAAAATGAGGCACCTGCCAGTAATACCCGAAAGGGGCATTAGGCAGTATGAATAGACAGATAGGTTTTATTTTAATTTATTTCATTACAACAACACTTTATAATACCGATTTCATAGCCGCGTGATAATCACCGGTGAGCCTTTAACGTCACTTAGGCATATATTGCTGAATTTTTAAGGATACAAATTGCTCATTTTGGGGTGGGTATAAAACACAGACAATATAAAATATATAGTAACGCATACGATATAGAATAAAGAGGGATTGCAGACAGGGGTATAAAACGCAGACAACATAGGTAAGGAGGCCATATGCGGTTACGCATACGATATAGGACGAAGCTTAAATTTCCAAGCCCTTTTTAGCACTTTATATTAAATTCGGTTATGTTTTTATTTATATTAGATCTAATGCCTGAATTGCGATTTTTAAGAAATGGTAATTTCAAAATTAACTTTTACATCATAACTGAGAATAGTTTGGTTATAAAAAATGCCTGTACTCATTATCAATTTGGTTAAACAATATAAATCTATAAAATTATTCAGTTGTGTATTTTTTTTTTTTTTTTTTTTTTTTTTTTTTTTAAAGCTTATTAAATTCATGAGAATTTGCGATTTTCGCTTCGCTTTAAGAAATGGTAATTTCAAAATCAATTTTTATGTCACTATATAAATAATAACTGCCGAAATGCTTTTGTTATAAAATAATACAAGTATTTGTCATGATCACATATTATATTTTGATGAATGCAAGTTTTGATTTTTTTATGCCATGAAGATAACTACTAACTGATGTGCAATTTGAAATACGGCTATTGAGCGTTTCTTAATCAATAATAAAAAAAAGTAATGAATTGGGGAGAAAAATCTACTTCATTGGAGATAAAACTCATAATATATATTGAAAACATTTTCATTTTGTTCGCATATTTTCACATGAATTTATGAAATGTAGAGGTCCGAGGTTTGTGTGAACATGTTGTTATTACTATTCTCATATAAACGATTTGTCGGCATAGAAAATGCAACCTTGAGAAATAGCTATTGCAAGGTCCATAAATATGATAAGTTTATCAAGGCTCCGTTCGTGTATATAGAATGCTAATCAGAAGCGGATCAGCATTCTGACGCTTACCAATCAACTCAATTCAACAGAATCCATTAAGTCTGGTCCACACTGAGAGTAAATCTTCTTGTGACCACAAAAATCAAAATATCGTAACTGCAGATACAGCCTGGTTATTTGGTTCTACGTCTAAGTGTCTCCTATCCTATTTGAGGTATGTCACTTTGATGCACCAGGGGAATTATTCACAGTTAATCTACAATGTCAGAAATATTTTGCTATATTAAAGATATTTAAACCATACCATCACTTTATGCTCTGCTGTAAAATAGAAATAGAAAACACCGAGATAAAAGGAGAAAGTGCTTTATGAAAGCGATTTCTCCTTTTCTCTCATATTTTTATTTCTATATAGTTATTGTATTGTTTCTTAGATATGCTATGAATTGAAACTTGCCATATCTCTGGATATCTTTGATAGATAGCTAAATTTAACCTGCCTCCAGGACAATGAAGAACCCGGTATTAAATTTTAAAGATATTGGTGGCTTTCAATGTTTTGCTAGTTTGGAAATGAAATGAGCCCTGTGGTCAGGTTGAAGGAGTTGCAAAACGTGAACCGAAACGCTACTTCACCTTTGCAAATTAGAGTAAAGTTCTAAACGCTCGCCATTCTTGTTGCATCCTAATTGCAATTTTCTTAAACGAAGATTCATATTGGAAATTTAAATGAACACTATTTAAGAAAAAAAGTAACGATCAAGGTCAACAAAAGAAACGGAGAATATACTCATTCGAATTATTTAAAAAGTTTACATGTTTTCACTCTTTAACCTTTAACTTTATTGCAAAATTGCATTGGTCAATCATTAGGCAAAGTAAGTAGGTAAGGATGTGGGAAACTTAGTTTTGTCCGTGAGTACATGTACAAACCAATATTTAGTCATTTTGAGTTTTTTAATATTTCTATAAAATGGTGCTGTGTGAAAAGGGTTTTTTTTTTACCACGGTCGACATTTTGAAACCTAACACATGTTAGCCAAGTTGAATGAACTTATTCAGGAATGTCTATAATTCACTGCATTAATTGATCGCAGAGTGTAATAACTAACATTTATTGGAATCGTAGTAAAATGTATTTCTGTTGAATATCTTCTTTTTGGACAAAGTTGAGTGCTACTGACAAGTAAATCTAGACAGGTGACAAAACGTAATATACATTAATGCTGCAAGGTGTTAACCACGCTTTTTCAATTGCGACTATCGGTTAGTCGCGTGTCCAGTCGGTCATATAATATTCTATCGGTAATAACTCCGAAACGCTTTTAGATGATAGCTTCCGCAAACTCTGTAGCGACTTGAAAATATGACGATTATCAAAGTGTCTTCGATTCCCATAGAACATGTTTCAGTGAGTGATCACATGAGTTGAAAAAATATGACTTTTGGTCTCTTTCTATACCTTAACCGTCTCTAAACCAAAATTGTCTGCAACCGAATATTAAGAGCGAAAATTGATCTTAGCCTTAACAAATTAGTTCTTAACCGATGTATATATTAAAATTGGATTAAACAGATTTACAACTTATCTTAAATATTTGATAAGGTAACATAACAAGTTGTATTTTCGAGCTTTTGGAATAACACCGAGGATATAAGCAAATTTAAAAAATGAAAGCATTATGCATGTGCATGCATATACAAACAATCTCTACAATAGTATATTCATAAGAAAATTTGGTTACAAAATGCCAAAAGTTAAGCAATCAAAACGATTTTTGAGTATTATCTTGGAGAAATTAGTGTCTATTTTTAACCACAATTCATTATTTTGTTTTGATTATTTATTCAGACACGCTCACAAGCCCTTTTCCAAGTTGCATATCATATAATCGTCCGTGAACTTGGTGAAAAATAGAAATAAGGGGGCTTAAATTTTCATCCATCAAATCCATCAATTAATCAAATTGATAATGAATACAGGCATTTTTTAACAAAAGCATTCTCAGTAAGACGAAAAGTAAATGATTGAACTTACCATTTCTTAAAGCGAAGGAAAAATTGTAATTCTCATGACTATAAATAAGCTTTTGAAATGAAAACACAACCGAATATAATATAAAGTGCTAAAAAGGCTTGGAAATTTAAGCTTCGTCCTATATCGTCTGCGTAACAGCGTACTGCCTCTTTACCTATGTTGTCTGCGTTTTATAACCTTGTCTGCAATCCCTCTTTATTCTATATCGTATGCGTTACTACAAATTCTATATTGTCTGCGTTTTATACCCACCCTCATTTTGGGAAGTTTCATCCACACATGCTCATCATTTCAATACAATTATTAGATTGAAAACAGGCAGTAAAGGTCAATTTGACATTTTGAAGGAAGTTTAGATTGCCAATTTGTCAACCGCACACACTACGGTAAATTATAGTGGAGTGCCACCAATTTTTGGTTACCTCCCTTTTGAAGAAAAGTCCTTGAAAGTTAAGTCCCCTGTTCAACCAGCCTCGGTTTGAGAACGTCAACTAGCCGGACATGTTCTCAAAAACAGCGATCGTTGCTGTGGTCCCACGGTGAGAAAAAGATAATATTTACTAGTCATTAATTCCAAATATACATCTTAAACGCCTTTTTGCAGCAAATACCGGTAAAAACGCGCAGACGTACCCGTTTTAATGCGAACCGGTCAAGGTCACTCACCTGTTAAAGTGGGTGGGGAAGTTTTTTTGGCAGTTACCAGAGATAAAAAATACTTTGTCTGCGTTGTCATGCATAAAACTTTCTACACTCGCTACAGAAGTAAGATGCCATAAGCTCTGGGATGTTGTTCCTGTCTAACAAATATTAGGACTGTCATCATCAAATTTAACACATTGCCCAGCTTTCTCATTGATTCACAGTCATCTCGGCCTGTGAATAACTCGGCCCGTCAACTCGGCCAGTTAACTCGGCCTGTCAACTCGGCCTGTTTATATATTATATAGATACATGTATGACGATGTAATGTAAATATTTTGGGGACCTAATGTGCTTTTTTTATAATTAATAATATTATTTAATAATCACTAGTTAAAAAGGTTTTTTATCTATAATAATATTAATCTTATTTTACTATTATATGGCATTTGTTTAAATTTGAGATTAAAAATATTTTTTTTCATTTTTTTTTTTCAAATTATTTTTTTTTTTAAGCACAAAGGAAGATGACAAGTTATATGCGTTATGAAGACCGTAGATTTTAGTCATCAATTGTGAATTAGAACCCCTTTTAAGTACATTGCACACACTGATTAACTATCTGATAAGTGTGCTAATATATCCGTTTACTAGGCTATACACTATCAGGGATTAATCTAGCTCTGCGTCCCGCGTCCTATACGCATTGTTTTTTGATAGGACGCAATCATTTTTCAAATGTGCGTCCCTCGGGACTCATAAGAATTCACTTGGTTGTCCGGGCGGAGATAGTCCGGTCGTAAAAAATCACATCGGTAAACATCGGGAATATACTATTTTTTCGGTATATGCTTTACATGGACACCGTTTCCTTCAAAATGTAACAAGTCATATGGCTTATACATTAAATGCATTCACCTTTATCGAATCACAATCGCCGTTATATTGATTACGTCGGCTTGGTTGTTTATCGGTTCCCCGTTTGTAAACAAACTCTCGACAGTCTCTGGGCTCGCTTTTGATGAGTAAATTTTAGTCTTGGGGCACAAATTTTGAGAAATCTTCCTTAAAACGTATTGGATAGCTTGTCTCTTGCGTCCTTTTGACCTCAAGTTTTTTTTCGTCGAGTGCAAACAAACTGTCAACACGACACCGGTCTCGAAATTTGTCAGTCAGTGTTTGAGTGTCATTTACGTGTGAAAGACCTGAGTAAGTTTAATGATCTTAATAATATGCATCCAAATCATTGGCGAAACATATTGTCAGATATGATCTAAACCCTGAACACCTAGTCCTAAATTAATTATGATGTTTAATTCACAGAAAACAATACTGCCTATTTCAACATATTGGGTAAAACTGGCTCAATTCAATTGTTAACACTGTGTATTAACAATCTTTTATTTTCCCTGTTCGGTTGCTGGAACTTGTATTAGAAAGTTAAGAAAAAAACAACTCCAAGGGCCTAAAACCATTAACTTATTAAAACTTGACTCTTGTGCAAGGCAACTAAAGACCTACTTGCATATAAGTTTTAGTTAGAAAATAATTTTAAGGTTTTTTTTCTTTTTCTTTTATTTTATATTTAGGAATAAACTTAGGTCCCATTAGTTTGTTCTGGGACTCATTGATTTCGCCCTGGGACTCATAGTGTTTGCTCTGGGACTCATTGTTGTAGAATCGAGGGGTCCCAGGACTCATAGGGTGAAATTTCTAGATTAATCACTGCACTATATAAGTTATATATAGGCCGAGTTGAGGGGCCTAGTTTTACACAGGCCGAGTTTTACGCGGGACGAGTTTTTAACAGGCCGAGTTGACAGGACACCTTCTCATCAATTTAGAGGCTTCTGATTGGCTGTTCTGTTTTATTTACACTGCATATCATCTGATTATCTTTTGCCTTGTATAGAATGTCCAAAGGACACAAAATTTGGAAAGATGTGAACATGCCAGTGCATTTGTTTCAAAAGCAACAAGTCCTGTCTCAGAACATGGCTCAATGTATTCTGTATCAGCATAAAAGCCTATAATTTTAATCTGGGGGGCTCAGACTGCCCAAATTCAATATTTACCATTAGCTTTAATGTATTTGCATTTTCTCAAAAAGAAATAGTTTAGGTGCCATGTCCAAAATCAAAAGATATAAGTGACTGGACTCCTGCTGTACAATAACAAACATATAGCTATGAATTTACCAGCTGACTGGTTTCCTTCTTAAATTCCGATACCATGGGTGATTATATGAATGCTGGGCACCAGGTAGTTACGATGTAAAATTATTTGTTAATGTTCTTAAGGGCCATAAACTGAGCCAATCAACTTCTATTGTTTTTATGTAGCATTTTTGCACATGTTTCAAAGTGAAAGTAGATTTTTAAGAAATGTGATGGAAGAAAAAGGCAAAAAAGTTTATCAATCCTAATTAGCCTACTGGTTTGTTGAAAGATAAAGCCCACACAGCATCTGTACACACACAATGAGACAAATGATTAGAAAAATAATGAGGAATTCAGGGATACAGATAAGAGGGAGGTAAAGCCTGTATAAAAGCTTTATTTTTCAATGAAACCCTATGTTGTTGGTACTTATTTGAATTGTCTAGAGATGATTTCAATGACGAGCAACAACAAAGCGTTCATGCTATTATACTAGAGCTTTAGTTTGATGTGTAATCCAAAATACCCCCTAAATCAGTAGCTCTTGGAATTTGAATAAAATAGAATTTTCGATTTATTAATCTGCATCAAATATAGATTTCATGGAGGACCTGTTATTACCGGTATGAGGGTGGACCTGAAAGATTTAGGACCAATAGGTTTTGTGGACAAGTGTTAGCAATTAACCTGAGTTTAGAATCCTATCATTTTGTAATTGTTTAAGTAAATTTTGTGACAGTCTACATGTATGATACTTGAACAGATCAGAAAAATATCAGGAGTGAAACTTTATTTAATGGTACATGTTTTCTTTTTTCAGCACCCAAGTGCGTGGGATGGCCACCTTGAAAGAGAGTAAGTACCAGTAGTTTGTATGGTTACTTTTTCAAGAAAATTGAAAAGAATTGAACCTCAGTTGTATGGAAGAAAACCAAATCTATAAGACAAACATTACTACTATGTTTGTCTTATTTATGGCTAAACCATTTATTTGTTTGGCAGTCAACATTATAAGTCAATTAATAAAGCTGTAGTTGTATACCAAGTTTTGGTTGCCTGCCTATCATACTCTTTGAAGCGCAGGCGTAATGTGGCTATTTCTTCTGATGATATGTCTAAAGCTGTTTTCTGTACCATCCTGAACTGATTGGCTTAAATTTACTGGTTATATTAAGAACACTTTGTGATAATTCACCAGTCAATGTTCCCTGATTTTCAATTTCTGACCATGAATCAATAATGTACATTATTATTACAGTCAGGCTTCGACTAAAGTCTGTGACCAATATCCAGAAGATTACTAAGTCCATGAAGATGGTGTCTGCAGCCAAGTACGCCAAGGCAGAACGAGAATTGAAACCTGCTAGAAACTTTGGAGTCTCTGTAAAAGGTAATTAACTCTTGTCCTCTTGAATCTGGAATAAGTAAAACATCTACAATCTTCTTTACGACAAGATGATATTTTGCATGATGATACTTCTTTATCATAAACGATACACGTCAACAGATACCAAATTACCAAAGTCAAATTCGTTTGACAAGGTGAAGTTCATCTGTCAAGGTCAAAGTTGTAAAAATTTGCTATTTTGTGGGGTATTCATGCTTAACATGCCTTGTTTGTGGGCCTATATTATATGCATTCAAGACTACTGCCATTAAAGAGCAGACTATCAATTAAAAAAATGCGGGTTCTATCCCTGAGGGCAGCACTCATCCTTTCAGAATATTTGTATCCCACCTATTGCTCGATAATCATTGACCTATGTGGGATAGTAGCTGGAGGCTAGAAAAGGATTAATGGTAGTGCTGGTGTTAGAAATACCAGGAACCCATTGTTACATGCTCCAGCCTCCGTGATAATACTGAAAGACAAATGAATCCAAGCATTAAAGATGCGCTTCCATTTTAGAAATATGAATGTTTCATTCCAGATGACATATATCGCAATAACCCTAATTCCAGTGGTATTTTGGGTTTCAAATTTAGATATTTCTCTAGTCTTTTCACAAACCCTATGATGTGGGTACTCATTGGAATTGTCTTGACAAGACAATTCAAATGAGGACCCACATCATAGGGGTACATTAAGAAGTTAATAAGGAATTTAGACTGGTATGGCCTCCTCTTATCTGTACCCCTGAATTCACTTTGATTAATCCACCTATAATTTCTTTGTCTTACAGAATTTTATGACAAATCTCAAGTTGAGTCAGAAGGGACCAAGCCTAGTAAGCTGGTTGTAGCAATGACATCAGACAGAGGGCTGTGTGGGGCTGTTCATACATCAATCTGTAAAACTATCAAGGCAGCTATGACCGAGGAAAAAGGGGCAGATACAAAACTGGTGTTGATTGGGGACAAGTCAAAATCAATATTTCAAAGGTATTACATTTGAATCTAATCTTCTATCACAAAAAATGCTAGGCCTGATATAAACCAAAAATCCTGTTGAATTTAGTTCAAATAAGGGGTGTGGAATTCCCATGCCCGACTTGCCCCACACAGGCTTTTCTACTTGTGGACAAGTACATTTTTCTTGGCCACTTGTCCATGGACAAGTAAATACCAGAGCAAATCTTGATACATTACTAAAAAGATATAGGAGAAATATTATCCCTTTGTTTGTATCAAAGGGAAGAAAACATTGTCTTTAATGAAGAAAATGCTAGGTTACCAGAAAACTTAACCTTTGCCTTTTCTCCAAAAGTATTTGACATACAAAGCTGTACACCAAAATCAAGGTCATGTGACAAGGTCAAGGTCATGTGACAAGGTCATCTGTCAAGGTCAAACTTTAAAAAAAATGCTGTTCCTGGGGCATTCGTGTTTCACAAACACATCTTGTTGTAGTGAGCTTCATTTTGATCCTGGACAAGTAAGATCAGCTTTTACTCACCCATGGGCAAGTGGACAAACTCTGCGTTTCCACAGTACACCCCTTTAAACAAATTAACAAGTTTTTGGACATCTCATAGTTGGCTCAAGTTTTTAAAGTAAAAAAAAATAAAGTATAATTCAGACAATGTAAGCTAAGACTGCACACATGTGTAGGCTGATCTTGTTCTATACTGTATGCAAAATCTTTGTGAAAAGGATGGGAAGGGTCAAGAAGAACCCCAAGATTTCTGACTGAATTTGTCTGTATTGCCCCTCAGTCATCAGTACTCAATTTTTAGCTCCACAGGCCTAAGGCTAGCAAGCTATTGTCATGGTGGTGTGTCCGTTGTGCGTCCCTCCGTCCGTCCGCTCGTCCGTCTGGCGTAAACTTTTTCTTTTAAACATCTTCTCCCAAACCAATGGGTTGATTTTAACGAAACTTGGTAGAAATGTTTCTTGGGTGACTCTCTTCTAAAATTTTTATAGAAATTTGGATTGACCCCCAAATATGGGCATGGCAGGGCGTGGCATTTTTGAACTTGAAAATCTTTAAAAATCTTCTTCTCCCAAACCATTGGACCGATTTCAATGAAACTTGGCATGGATGTTCCTTGGGTGACCCCTTACTTAAATTGTTAAAGAAATTTAGATTGACCCCAAATATGGGCGTGGCATTTTTGAACTTGAAAATCTTTAAAAATCTTCTCCTCCCAAACCATTGGACCGATTTCATTGGAACTTGGTATGGATGTTCCTTGGGTGACCCCTTATTTAAATTGTTAAAGAAATTTTGATTGACCCCAAAATATAGGCCTGGCAGTGTGTGGCAATTTTGAACTTGAAAATCTTAAAAAATCTTCTTCTCCAAACCATTGGACCGATTTCAATGAAACTTGGCATGGATGTTCCTTGGGTGACCCCTTACTTAAATTATGAAAGAAATTTTGATTGTCCCCAAAATATGGATGTGGCAGGGTGGGGTGGGGCTTAATTTCCCTATAAAGATCTTTAAATTTCTTCTCCTACCAAACCAACAGGCCAATTTCAATGAAACTGGGCATGATTGTTTCTTGGGTGACCCTTTACTTGAATTTTTAAAGAAATTTTTTCAATTGACCCCAAAATATTGGTGTGATGGGTGGGGGAGGGGGGGGGGGGGGGGGCTAATTTTCGCTATAAAATCTTCTCCTCCAACACCATTTGGCCAAACTACAAAACTTTGCATGATGTTCCTTGGTTTACCCTTTACTTTAATTGATCAAGATATTTTGATTGCACCCTTCATATGGGCTAGGCAGGGTGCTTTTCTTCATTTTTAAATCTTTTAATTTCTTCTCCTCCTGTTTTCATTCAAAGTAAGCTTTATTTAAGGAAAGTCTAGAGATGTTAAAGCCAGTGGACTGATACAGGCCCTCTTTGGCCTCTTGTTGGGACACTTAAATAGTGTGGCCCAAGTTTTTTCGTAGATAATTAAATAGAAAGCAGACTGTGAAGGCTAATATCAGAGTGAAGGTCAGTGCAGGCTTATTATTATACCCCCGCAAAACAAATGTTTTCGGGGGTATACTGGAATCAGCCTGTCTGTCCGTCCATCTGTCTGTCCATCTGTCTGTGGACATAAAACTACCAATTTTGTGTCGCAAAATCCTCCTACAGTTTTCTTTCAATTGTAATGAAACTTTATACAAACATTCATCACAAGTTGAAGTTTTTCAAGACGCAAATTTCAAGTCTCAATACGCCCTGGTTCATGAATTATCTCCCCTTGAACTTAGACTTTTTTTCCTATTTGTTACCATGTACTTATAATTTTGTGTCGCAAACTCCTTCAGTTTCATTCAAAAGTAATGAAGCTTTATTCAAAAATTTATCACACTTTGAAGTGTTGCAAGGCACAAATTTCAAGTGTTAATTTCCCAGGTTTATGAATTAACTCCCCTTGAAATTAAGACAATATTTCTTTTTGAACACGTATACTTGTAATTTTGTTTCCCAAATTCCTACTTCAGTTTTCCTTTAATCAGTTTTCCTGTAATAGCTTTGAAATTTTATACAAACATTTATCACATATGATGTTTTGCAAGACACAATTTTGAGGTCCCAACTCCTCCTGGTTTAAGAATTATTTGCCCTTACACTTACTACATTTTTTTTCTTTTTGGTTTACATATACTAGTAATTTTGTGTTTCTCCTTCAGTTTTCTTTCAATAGCTCGAAACTTTTTATCACATGTTTAAGTTTTTCAAGACACAATTTAGAGGTCTCAAATCCCTCAGGTTCAAAGAGTTATTTTAATATTTGAAGCATTTTTTGCCTCTTCTGTCAAAGTTCCTCATTGGTATTAAATCACATTCAGTGACAAGTTCTAGCTTTAGTCTGTACTGTGTACCAAAATTTTGTGTACAGTAGGAATTTGTGTTGAAGGTGAACGATGCGGGTCAAACAATGCTTTTATTACCATGTTTCAGGACCTATGGAAATGATATTGTTCTCAGTTTTAACAACATTGGTAAGAAACCCCCATCATTTCAAGACGCAGGCTACATTGCAGAAAATATTCAAGGTCTTGGAGCTACATTCGACATAGGAAACTTGTATTATAATGTATTTAGGTAAGTACTCGGTTACATAGTTACATTAATATTTGACCTAATGGTTCAAAAAAGGTCTTTTTACAGAGCTACAGATAGAAGGTGGAATTTAAGATTTTAGATCACAGTATTTTGATAATTGTAGCACAATGCCAATTTTGTTAGGAGTCATTGGAATGGTCTTGTTTAGATGATTCAAATGAGTACCCACAACAAAAGTTTTCATTTGGAAATAAAGATTTTAGACTGGCTTTATCTGTACCTCTGTTTTTATAACCTTCTTCAATTGATCAGGGCATCTTGTATTACCTGTTTCTACCTGTCCTTCTGTCTGTCTGTGAATGAATACTTAACCTGCCAACAAAACATTGTGCCATATCTTCAAGATTTTGGAACTTCAAACAATCAACAAGTGTCTGTTCTAGGATTCAAAAAGTAAGGGGGGGGGGGGATTTGTTAAAAAAATCGGCAAAATTGTCCAATAGATTGGCATTTTTGCTATTTCTGTCTGTAAAAAAAAAAACCCCATCATTTTCAAAAGTATGGTGGACTTTTCAAAAGTATTAGCTAAAATGCACAATCCCCCCCTCCTCGAATAGACACTGAATCAACTTTTCAAGTGACAATATGCTTCCGTGGTATGAAGGTTCCCCTCATCAAATCGTGATTTTTATGGTCAATGCCATCTGAGAAGATCAAGGTCAATTATAAAGGTCTAATTAAAAAAAAAAAATTGCCATATTGCAGGCTCTAGGTGATTCTTGTTATTTTTAAATATTTAGGAGAAAATCTTTGCTTTACTACAATTGAATTTGTAGAAGACATGATTGATCAAATTGCTCCAAGTAGAAATTTTCTTAGACTTTTTTTTATTGCCCCAATTTCACGCCAAAAGATACCATCTCATTTCAGGTCTGTAATATCCTACAAGACATCTATCCTTCCTTTCTTTACCGAGGCCAATTTACGACAAGCCAAGAACTTGAATGTATACGACAGCGTAGACGATGATACACTACAAAGTTACAATGAATTCTTGATGGTTAGTGGCGTCTACTACTGTCTAAAAGAGGCAGCATGCAGTGAACAGAGTTCAAGAATGACAGCTATGGATGCTGCTTCTAAAAACGCTGGTAAGTTTGTCTGAATGAATTAAGGAATTGGCCTCTCAGAAATTGATATAACTTGATCAGTTTTTGAGTACACAGCTAATGTGTAAGCTTGGGCACAAAGTAGTCCCTGAAGAAACTTATCTCATTGTCAAGAAATCTTATACATTTTTGATTCATGATAGTTAAAATGATAGTATATGGTGAGAGTATTTGCTAATTTCATGGAGATATGAAATTAAAAACCTTATCACACTCATTTGTGATTAGATGTTTAGTTTCACACCTCAGTGAAATAAACAAATGATATCTTCATCTCTCAATTGACAACAAAATTAGATCTTTGAGTTGTAAGATTGATCAGTATTGTAAAGTTTCAGAGAGACATTATTGCCTTGATCCTCTTTTCAATTCACGCAAAATTATAATATTGCCATTCATGCACAAGACTTAATGAAGACTGAGTAATATGTTAACAGTTGTTCAGATAAGAGGGGGTATTTCCAGTCTAAAATCTTTATTTCTCATTAAATCCCTATGTTGTAGTTACTCCTTTGAATCGTCTGAGATGTTTCCAATGAGTACCTACAATATAGGATTTGTGCAAGGATTGTTGAAATGATTTTAATCGAAATGGAAAATACTCATCTATCTATAACTTTGGTTATCAATATTAACTACACTAGGGCCATCCCAGAGAGTTTAAAGAAGACAATACAAATCTTTCTATTAAATTATTTGAAAGAAAAGAAAAAATAAAATATATATATAAACTCCAGTTTTGGATAACAATTACAACTGAGAATGAAAAGAACTGAAGACAGAAGATTGCAACATAAATTTTGCAAAGAGAATTGTTAGTTTCAGTGCAAGATCGATTCAACTTTTATTGATAACCTGAAAAATACGTTTTCATACGCTTGAATAAATGAAAATAACCAAACTGTTTTTATCTAAGGCTTTGTCTTGTCTGAATTTATTTACATGGTAGGACAGTCTTATTGATTGGATCATTGCATTAATGGAATGATGGGTGAGGTAAATCAACAATACATAATTATTATGCCCCCTTTTGAAGAAGAGGGGGTATATTGCTTTGCACTTGTTGCACTGTCCGTCCATCTGTAGACCGTTTTTGTCTGGACCTGCCAGGTCAAAACTAAAGGAGTGTAAGACATTTTGATGTTTATATTTCAGGGGAGATGATTGACAAGCTCACATTGACCTTCAACAGAACTCGTCAAGCTGTCATCACTCGAGAATTGATAGAAATTATCTCAGGAGCTGCAGCCTTGTAATCGACGCTGTGGTCTAGGACATTTGTTTACAATTAACATCATAACATATGCTTCAGATCAGAGGGTTATCTGTATGTTAGACCACGGCTGAGGAAATAAGGGAGTGATAATAATCTGAATATACCCTGAGTTCATGATTATAAAATGTGGCAAACTGTTTGCAAATTATACCCTACTTTGCACATGCATTTGTGTGCTAAGTGGGGTAGAATTTTCAAACAGTTTGCCACATTTTATAATTTTGAACACAGGGCAGTTATCACTCATCCAAACCCTTTGTTGTTGGTACTGCATATCTTAGTACAAATTAATTCCTAGAATTCTAAGCACATGTTGTTGAAAAATGTATTTATAATGTCAGTAGTAAGGAACTATAATCTTGTAACTGCAGCTGTTTTCTTGATGCAGTTTTTATGTTTTAGTTGCTTGTTTGAAGTTTTTCAATCAACAATAAAAATCTTCCCATGTGTTAGCTATCCTACATTGCTATAGGTAACCCTCTGATCTGAAGCTATGAAATCACCATGTGTGGATTGAAATAAGCGAAGACATTCAAAGAACAACCAATAAAAAGTATGTTAAAACAATTAAGGGAAATTTGATAAGAGGTGAAAATTGTGTGCTAGAGTTGTATAGAAATTGTTAAGATTATTTTTCCGTATCTTTTGGTCAGAATGCAGAATTTAGTATGTATTAAAATGTTTGCTAACACTGACTTTGTGATTATTTTATTATTTTTGTGTTATTATTTTATTATTTTTGTGTGATCTTTTGGATATAGGAGATTTACCTTAGAGTGGCTTGAAACAAATATTCGAAAGAGAGATAGAGTCCAGTAGAAGACAAAGAAATCCGGTTTGAAACAAAGGGATATTAGCAGTGTGTGACATTTCCAATAATTTCACTTGTCCAGGAGGCACAAGCATTGAGCAGCATAGACAACCTCACAATGCAATAATGCTTACCACATGAATAGGGTACACCTTATCCATCTACAGATTGCATTTGCACAGTCAAGTCAGAGACTTCGCTCCGCACTCATTTGAAATTGTTGGAAATGTCTTGCACTTGCTCATTACGTCGTATGACCAATTTTAGTTCAGAATATCCACAAAGAGAGAAATGTTTTTTTCCCTCACATAGTAAGTCTTGTCTCCTATAACAAACAGCCATCAGAGATATCCTTGTCTCGCACTTGACTGCCTCGGTGGCCTAGAGGTAAAGGAACCCGACCCAGGACCTGGAGGTCTGTGGTTTGAGCCCCACTGTTGCTGGGGTGTGTTTATGGGTAAAACACTTAATAGTCAGCCCTAGTTCATCCAGCTGTAATATTGGATAGCAGTGGTTCTCTCAGGGACATGAAAACATCAGGATTGAGTGTTCGAGATCTACTCTATAAGCTTAAGCTTTCGATGCAAACAAAAATAAATTAGTATAAACTATCACTATCTTAATGATATCATCTACTGAATGTTATCACAGAACTTCTATTATCTGATTGTTAGGTCACCTTAATACAACATGCTGAAGGGGATCTTTTAAGATCACCCTGAGTTAGTCATGTGATCTGTTAACAATCTTAAAACTTCTCCTAAACCACTGGGCCGATTCCAATGAAACCTTGCCGGAATGTTCCTTGAGTGACCCTATCAAAAATTGTATGCAAACTTCTAATTGGCCCATAAAATGGGTGTGACAGGGTGTGGCACTTTTTCACTATGAAATCTTAACGACATCTCCTTATGTACCATTATGCCAATTTCAAAGAAACTTCACCAGAATGATTCTTGGGTGATCCTTTTCAAAAATTGATCACAAAAAATCTGATTGGCCTATAACTATGTTATACCATTGGCTGTCTGTCTGTCTTTCCATCTGTCTGTCAGAAAGACTTATCCAAAAAACTTCACATTGGCAAATACATTCAGCCTTTTTCAAGATACAAGGTTCATGTTTGGCGTGATGATAGATCTCAATGATTTTCATCTGCAAATACCAAAGTCAAGGGCTTGTGATAAGGTCAAGGTCATATATCAAGGTCAAATATTCAAAATACTTAATATTATTGACTACATTGAGCCTATTTAGGATACAAAGTTGGCATGATGAAAGATCTAAACAATACACATTTACTGATGTCAAGGTTATTTGAGAAGAGCAACATCATATACCAAGGTCAAACATTCAAAAACTGAACCAATTATTTCAATTCTATATAAGATACAATGTTTGCTGATGTTAAAGATGTTGGGGCAGTCTAGTGGTAAGGCACCAGACTACTAATCCTAAGGTTCAAGGTTCGAATGGCAAACGCAGCAGGAATTTTCAGGGATACTTGCTATCCCCCGCCCAACTAGAAGTGAACTGATAAGAAACCCAGTAGTTGCTTCGCGTGTATCGGTGCTTTACACTTGGCATGTAAAAGTACTAAGGAGGTCTATTCGTAAAAGAGCTAGGGGCATATGAACCCAGGTCTTCTTGCATCCCTTTCTTTCATTCTCATGGTCCCTTTTTATTGAAGACAGGCTTGCCTGTCTTTCAATATAGGGATCGTCGCCATCGGATTTTGATAACAAATCTACACGTGTCATTACGCTGAAAAAAGTAGACCCATTCATAAAAATAAACGCGGCAAAATTTTGGTGCTGACCTCAATTCTGGCCGGGACTTCAGGGGAGTGAACACGTGATCTATTCAGAAGGCGCCTGCAGCGTGTTTTGCATTCGTAAGTGGTGCTGTTTTAGGGCGTTTTCGGCTGCAATCTTTTACATTTGCCCCAATATCAATTGCATCCTACAACTATTTTTATGCATTTACAAGCTATTTTCAGTTATCTGTTTTAGAACCGCTATTTCTCGTAAAATTGTGCGTTTGTGTATCCTTAAAGTTGCTTTATTTATCCGTCTCCCGGGCCTGTAGTTGTGTAAATGGATAAAAACTAAAATAGCACAAGGCTATTTGAATAAACTCGTAAACCCTCGGAATTTCCTAGGTTTGAATTTTTACTTGGATTTACGGAGAAATCATTTCGATGGCTTTTCAAATTACTTTATTATTAGGCTTGTTCGGAGCATCACTCGGCCATTTCCGTAAACTACAACAGATCGTGATCGTGATTTTCACTCGGCAATCATAGGGCGATCTCCGAAGTCTCCGGTCTATCTAAATGTAGGTTAAGGAATCGGCCGAGTTGAGACGAATGCGTGAGATTGGCCGAGTGGTGTTCCGAATGGCCTGTACAGTTGTACCACGCATGCGCGACCCCGGTTTTGAGTTTCCGCTTTTGTTTTCGACAATTTTCTGACAATGACAAAAACTGTTTTGGAAACTGGAATGGATTTATTTGTAACATTCTTGGGTGGACTTTGAAAGAATTCTACTCAAGGTGATAAATGCTGTAGCTCCGGAGTTCATTTAACGATCTGTCACTTTGACAGTTTTGTCAAAATTGATAGTTCACTGGATAGTTCAAACCGAATCTTGATCTAGAAAAGCAGTCCCGTGGAAAAGGCCTGAAAGGTTGGTTGTCTTAACAGGTTTATGTATTATTTTGTAGTTAAAATAATTTTCTACTACGTAAGACCATATGAAACAAGAATAACCTGAAATGGAGATCGAAATATCTCAATTGAGAATTAAAAATAGAATGTTTCACTCCTGGTATTCATAAAAATAGCTACAGCTATTGTACGGGACAATACTTCTTCTTGGTATTGACTTTGACTAGTAAAAGTATAAGAATATTGGTATTACTTTTTTACTTCTTTTATGCGGAGATATTTAGTCAAATCCTGGACCAGATAATAAATGTAAAAAAAAATGAACAAATTTCCAATTCAGGGCAATATTCACCATGGCAATGAAATGTTCAGCTCTTCATCAAGGGGTAAGCAATGTGCGTCATGTGGATTAACATTTTTATTTAAGATTTTTACACATCCACTTAATGAGTTTGCCTGGAAAAAAAATCAGATTTGGATCTTATTTTGATTGCTGGGGATAATCTATACAATTTTATAAAACAGGGTTGCAATAATTCATATGAGTTTTTAGAATTCAGGAATTGCCACCATGTATCTGTTGGTTAAATGAATGTTTTTCATTTAGGATTTTGAAAACTTACACTGGGGGATGAATAGCGATTATGAAGGCACTTACCCACTTGTTAAGCTTGAATTGGCTAGAGGGATAGGTTTATCTTGAAGTCTTCAAAGTATTGCATATTCATTTGTAATGAAAGTGCAGTTTCCATATGTAACTTTCAATGATTGTTTTAAATTTTTGATTCCCACTCAAGAGATCTTCTCAAAACTCCACAAATTTCATTCCAATTGTTAATATTCAGCCCTGTCTTCAATTCAGGCCTTTCAGGCCTTTGATTATTGAGCTTGCTTGTGGTAAAGTGAGGCACTGAAACAGTCAGTGTATATGTGTTGGTTTGTGTTCATGTATGTCCTGATGAATTTGTCTGGAGTATAAATAACTTCTACATTTTATGGATGGATTTCAAAATGATTGCAAACAAAAATTCTCCTCAATTATAGGATATACCATTAGAAGGATTTTTTTATGGAAATGCAAGGCTGAGGTCACACTGTAGGTCATGGTTTTAAATTTTTTGATTGGGGGCAAATTGTTTTACCATTGTCGGTCTGTCTGCCGTCTGCCCAATTGTCTGTCTGTCTGTCTGTCTGCAAAACTTGACCAAAGAACTTAACATTGCAAATTTTTTGCTTCAAGGGTATTCAAGATACAATGCTCATATTCGGTATGATGATAGATTCCGGTGATGCATATCTAAAGATTACTAGGTCAAGGTCATCTGTCAAGGTCGAAGTCTTTACAAAAATGCTGTTTCGGGGGCATTTGTGTTTCACAAATCATCTTTTTCAACATAGCTTAACTTTTACATTATTTGTGGATTTAAAAATGATACTGGGCAGCTGGTCCCCTCCAGTTGTAGAAGTTCCATTGAAACAAGATATGGCTTTAGGTCAAAGACCAAGGTCAGTCCTTTGTCGGCTTGACAAAAAATGTAAGAAAGCAGGCAGTGTAGGATAAGATTAGACTTATATCTGTGAAGGCTGACCTTAGTCTATACAGACTGCTAGAGCTCTTGAGTGCAGCTGGAAAGTACCTGCATGAGAAGGGTTATGTATTGCGATGGCTCAGCGCGAAACAGTTATAACTGTCTGTAAATACAAAGGCAGTTACAACTGTTTCGCGCTGAGCCATCGATTTGGAATAGTTGGTAAGCAACCATCTTTCTCTCCCATTGTGCCGAGCCCAGTTAGCTCAGTCGGTAGTGCGTTGGGCTGTCAATTGTGCAATCGTTGGTTCGATTCCAGACTCGGCCAACTTTTCTTCCGACATTTGACTAAAGTCATTGTGGCAAGCGTCATTGGTCTCGCACAAATCGGCAAATGAAAAGTAGTACGCCTGAGTGGAATGGGTAGCTGGTGAATCAATGAAACTAGGTCGTACCGTTGTCAGATTTATCAGTACACCAGTCGCCGCGATATAATTGCCATCATGTTGAAAGTGGTGTTATACCCAACTAAATCTACATTCTCCCGGGGTGGGAAAACATCTCAATTACAAATGGGATTGGCGAGGACTTTATATACGTGTTATTTAAAAAAAACGTTCGTTGAATAGTTGTCCATTCCTCGAGATTGGTTTTACCTCCGCAAAAGTTAGAAGCCGATAGCATCACGTTTCCAGGGGCCTGTTTTACTAAATATTTTACGGTCATTTTTTGCGCAAGTCAAAAATTAAAGTTGAATCTCCAGTAGTTATTAAATAATGAATTCTGCCATGCATCATCTTATTGGAATCGTCTTCTAAAGACGATTCCAATGAGATATTGCAAGACAAAATCTAAGTATGAATGAAAACACCAGGTACGAGTTTTGAAATTGACTTACGATTATTTTTTCGTAAGAAGTTTAGTAAAATAGGGCCACAGGGGCCCGCCGTCGTGGTGCAGATGGTAGCGCATCAGACTACCAATCTTCAAACATGGAGCATCAGGCTTGATCCATGGCCTCGGCACATATTCTCTCCGGCATTTGTTCCGTCAATTGGTGGATAATCGGAAACATAAGTGGTATAGCAGATTAAAACTAAAAAAGGTTGTTATGGAAGTACAGGCGAGAGAAATACCAGGAATCCGTTGTAAGGTGCTCTAGCGTCCGCTAAATGACTAAAAGATGGTTAAAAGCGGCATTAAAACCCATTCAGACAAACAACTATATAATATCATATGAGACTCGGTCTCATTTGTAGACTTATCTCACGTGCCAAAGCTTTGTTCGCACAAAAATAATGATTAATTGAAATTCTACATGAAAATGAAATAATTGGGCTTCGGAGAGTGGTTCTTTGAACCCTTTTTAGATCCATGAAAATGAAATAATTTGGCTTCGGAGAGTGGTTCTTTGAACCCTTTTTAGATCCATGAAAATGAAATAATTTGGCTTCGGAGAGTGGTTCTTTTTTGATCCATGAAAATGAAATGGGCTTCGGAGAGTGGTTCTTTGAACCCTTTTTAGATCCGTCTTAAAATTCATCTCATATCTGTAGTCTGTACTATAACGATATCGTCATTGTGCGATCGCGGACATATTCAAGCCTTTTAAAATACTGTCCCTGCTTTACACGCGAGTCCACCTGATGGCTGGGACCTATTTCTTGAAACGGTTTCGCGATTTTTTTAACATTGAACGAAGGGCTGTTTCGACAATTAAAAAAAAATACGGCCTTATTACATAGACCGTTCAATGCGAACCAAAACTAATATCCCGCCTGACTAACGTCGTTTCTTTCTCAGAGAAGAAGACAATCTATTTTTTTAAAAATGTGTTTACTTCCAAGGCAAAGAAAAAAAAAAGAGGAAAAAAGATGAATAAGCAGCGTTGTCTTACATGCAAGCCAAGGGCGTAACTACGAATACGCACTTGTAAATGAAATTTTAATTAAAACGTCATATCTGACGCAAGTTGGAAAAAAGTAAAATCAACTAACAAAAAACTAGGATTCACATGGTGGCAAAATCTACTTACAGTTAAAGGTCGTTTATAGAGTATAAGTAAACTTAATATCTAAGGCGTAACTATTCTTTTTGCATACAGTATAGTTGTTAGCTCAGTCGCACTATCAGATTTTCAAACTGTTCCACTTATTTACGTTTTGACCTTTTCATCTGAGTCACGATCGAGATCACTGGAGTGAAACCGCGTCACATTATCAGTCAGGGATTTACAGCTCGACACATTAGGGCACGTTTATTTATACCTCGCGTAGATTGTGTATTTTGCGGATAATTATACATGTACTAATATTACAATTATCATATTGATATACATGTAAAATGTGTTTGAAACCGGATATTCATTCCAATGAACAAGGTCGGTATGTATAGCTTTTATATAATTAGGCCTACAACCCTTATTGTAGCACTTGTTATAGAAATGTAGAGTATTTCATTCCGGCGCTCCATTTGGTGGAAAATAGGGGGGGGGGGGGCATAGCAAGGGGTTCCCATGGATGATTTTTAAAGATTTTAAAATCGATGAATGGTCAATACACCGTAACTGCAGCTTGCAAAAGCTGTGATCACGATGCTATGGTTATTCAACATAGGCTTTATTTTGTATTACGTACTTTCGTAATGGTAGTTATGTCCTCGACTGAGGAAACTAACCAAAGTATCATGCTATTTTTCGCGCTGGTCAGTATAACCGCGACTGTTCTTTCCGGGTCTTCAATTATTTGTCCCGTATATTTTTGGATTATCCTCTTATTAGTGGGAGATAGATTTCGAAAACCGGGATGGTATCGAACACGGGACCCCCGTGAACACCATATCACTGAACTTGTGAAATAAACAATTTCAAATAAATGCAAATTGAAAGACTCTGACCAGCCTGTGCATCCATACAGTCTGACCTGAGCCTTCGCCACGCGTTTTGTTGATAGATATAGGCCCGTTTTCATTCATTGTTAGATTCTGCCTAGCAATATCTCATTGGAATCGTCTTTAGAAGACGATTACAATGAGATGATGCATGACAGAATCCCATATTTAGTTACTACTGTAGAAGCAACTTTAATTTGGACTTGCGTAAAAAGTGATCGTAGTGTGTATAGTAAAACAGTTCCATTGTCTCAAGGTATATGCAGACCATTAGGTAACTTTATGGCTGTCTAGGCTTCTCACTGCCTGCCCCTCACGCACATTTCATAATGTTGGAATTTTGGAAATGTCACACACAGGTTCATATACGGTAAACACACACCCTGTAAATAGTACTGTAAATAGTAAGAAGGTTTATAGTATATTGTGGCCGTCGCTTGGTAGTTCTGATTAATATTCTGCGTTGGTATTCAACTGACAGGGGGCGGGCTTAGCTTTGACGTAGTTTGGCGAGTTTAATTTTCAATATTTTGGGTTCTTTTAAAGGTTGGTCGGCAATTATTTTTAATGCGCGCAAAAACTGTAAAACTGTTTTCTTAAACCAAGGGGATTTACGTGCTCAGAGAAAGTGAACAATTTTTCATAGTATGGTTACCAAATCCTCGTAACTATATGGTTTTAAGTCTCAAGTTATTTATGTTGACTATCTAAAGAAGTAAGTATGAATAAAAAATTATTTACCTCTACCTGATTGCAACAACCCGTTACATAGGCTCGGCCCTACCAGGGCAAAAATCTTGACCGATTTTAGTATGCTTATTGAAAAAATAAATAAATAAAAAGAAAATTACCCGTCACGGAAAAAGTTCCATTTTGAAACTACGCGTACTAAAGTATTTGGAAGAGATTCCAGTGTAGGGCAACCGGGGGTGGCATTTAAAATTCTTTCACGTGAAGACAGAATGACCATTGACGATAAAAGAATAAATTAGCTAAATGCACAAAGCTAAATACTACCCAAACCAACAGACGCAAGCGAAGCAGCTGGTCCAGGGACCATACTGTACGGACGAAACAGATGCTCTTCTTTTGCCAAACGGCTTACACTGTCTAACGAATGTAACTTGTTGTATGCATGGTTACGATCATATCACCCAATGAGGGAATTGAGTTTGAATTTGCACTCCGAAAAATAATTCTAAATTAAACTCTTTTTTTTATATTTTGACAGATAAGGATGTACACTGTACGAGAGGCTAGCCCCGCCGACAAACACAGCATTTTAAATATACGACCAGACGTCTATGACGGTCAAGATTATCTACCGGCGTATATTGACCACTTCTTTAACAGCGAGGATAGGACATGTTTAGTCTGTGAATCAAATGGAGAAATGGTAAGGATGCTTAATAAAAATATGTGATAAGTGTCACTTTTTGGATTGAGTTTTTGTTCGTTCGTTTGTTTGTTTGTTTGATTTTAATCCGAGATAGGTGTACCGTTGTTGGGTGACAACTACCTCGCAACATCAGTTCAATGAGCTGGAGGCTTGAATAACGATGTTTTGGTTGCGCACTTATGAAATCAGACTGTTATAATTGAGAAGGGTGTCTCAATTTTCTGCGTACTTTCGTGACTAGCGGTTGAATTTTCGTAGGTCTCGTTTAACTGGCCTTGAATATTAAATAGAGGATAATCGTTTGTTTCAAAGTATGATTGATTTATATTTCGTTGAGTGAATAACAAAAGCTATATTTTCACGAGTTGAGGAGCCGTGAGTGAAAATATAGTTAATTTTGCCCGCTCAATGAAATATTAATCGATCTTACTCGGAAAAAAACCCCGAAGATTCTATTTCTTAGATGCAAAAGTGAGACAAAATGTGCAAATTGTAGGGCAAATTTCCCCCATTTGCGTCATTTTGCTCGTGATTGCTATGCAACGTTCATGATGGTGTCAATTTTTGTGCTCCGCTTGGATGACGTCTGATAGGGTGAAATGGACGAAAGAGGGGTATAAGTTTGTGATTATTTCACTGGTAAGGCGGTGAGTTTATCAAGTGATAATCTACCGTTATTTCTCGATAAACAATCGAAAAGCACGAAAGAAAAGTGCTTAAAGTCAGTAGACATCTATCGAGCGCACAGTGAAGAATATGATCTGACTGTGCAGATGCAAAGGCCGATCTGAGTCTTACCTTTGCGTACGTACAAAATCGTTTGATTTATTACGAACATACGTTTTCGCTTTCAGGTCGGAATAATTGTCCTCTTTTACATCGATGGCGGCGAGTCCTGCTTGTTACAATGTGCTCGTGTGAGGGCTTATTTCGAGGGTAAAGGGGCCTACAGCTACATGTCGAAGGAAGGTGAGCGCATGGCCAAGGAAAATGGGGCGCGATATGCTCTCGTTGGAAACAACAGCACGTTGAAAATGTACAAGAAACAGCTTAGCAAGGGAAACAATATTATAAAACATTTGGTAATGCACCGACAGCTTACTAATTTGAATGCCTTAATCAATAAATATTCGTCGAAGTTTTGGAAGTGTTTTGATGCACAAGTAATATGAGTGATCAGAGGTTAATTTTATCGTTCGTTAGTAAAGGCAGAATTGACCTTTCATCACCCTCTCAAACTGAGGTATCTCTGCACGTGTTACATAACTTTGAAAACAAGAGATATTTATAAAAGATGTAGGCCACCATAAGAGCAGGTCTATGGCACAATCTTTTTCAATTAACAAAGGGCAATAATTGAAAATAATATGGGGAGGAGAGTCACGGTTTTTGTACACTGCACTTTACCTCAATTAGATCTGTCCACATGAGAAGTTCGATAATAGTAGCCCGCATACTTTTTGAGATAAGCTCCGGAAAAAATGGTCCATGAACGGACGGACCGGCGGACCGACCGACCGACCGAAAAGTGCAAAGCAATATACCTCCGCTTCGCAGTGGGGTAAATAAAATTCAGTTAGACTTTATTTTTTAAAGAGAATATAATTGAATTTCAAATAAGTGTTTGTCAATCAAAATAATATTCCTTATTTTCCAACAGTATATAAATGTATGTATATATATGCTCGAAACAGATTTGTCCTATTTGTGTAAATGGAGAAAAATATCAGTTGCAAAAGTATTATTTGTTGACAAATAGATTACTTAATTCTTGTCAAGCTGAAACTGAAATATTACTGGTCTGGTAGGAGATAAAGACAAAGATCAGGCTGCACATATGCTCTGCCTTATCTTAGTCTATACCATTTGGCTTAGCTTTTTAAAACAAAACAAAAAAAATGTGAAAATTTTATTTCCAAATTAGATAGTGACTCACAAGGAGTGCATTCAATGCTTTCAACACTTTGACTTTAGTGCGATTTTGAAATTAAAGTGTTGAAAGCATTGAATTTTTTTTATTCAGCATGACAAGGGTTGCATTTATATCTCGTATACAACAAATAGTGTCTACATGGGATAGTGTTTTATATTATATTTTCAAACCTGGACTTTATCATTTGGGGAAAAAAATCAAAATTGAAAATCTGCATCCGCGAATATTTAAGCACGCACAAGGTCAAATTTGATAAAATTGCGAGATCTAAGACCCGCGACAATATCTACTTTTACATTATACATATCATCCTGAAAATAGTATACAATTATTGTGTGTAGTGGTTCTCCTGTTTGAAATACATACATACAAGGGCGTAACTCTCGTTACGCAATTTACGCAACTGCGTAACAGAAATAATCCTCTGTCGTTGATGAATTATCATGACATTGAAACTGTAGTTACGTTGTTTTGAATATTTACTAACGCTCAAATCATAAAAAGGGAGCGGACAGAGGGCGCGCATTTTTTTAAGCTCACCTGAGCACAAGTGCTCAAGGTGAGCTATTGAAGTTAGGTGGATGTCCATCGTGCGACGTCCGTAGTCAACATTTGCCTTGTATGAACTCATTGTAAGTCACATTTTTTGCCCGATCAACCTGAAATTTGGTCAGAAGGATTGTCTTGAAGTAATCTCGGATGAGTTCGAGATCTGGTCAACTGGGGTCAAAAACTAGGTCAAGGGGCCAAATCTTACAAAAACCTTGTATGCACTATAGAGACCACATTTTATGGTCGATTATCCTGAAATTTGGTCAGAATAATTGTCTAGATGAAATCTCGGACGAGTTCCAAATTGGGTCAACTGGGGTCAAAAACTAGGTCATAAGGGTCAAATCTTAGAAAAACCTCTTATGCAATCTAGAGGCAACATTTTGTTACCTGATCAACATGAAATTTGGTCAGAACGATTGTCTTGATGAAAGTTGGGACAAGTCCGAAATTGGGTCAACCGAGGTCAAAAACTAGGTCACGGGGTCAAATCATAGAAAAACCCTGTGTGCACTCTAGAGGCCACATTTCATGCCCGATCAACTTAAAATTTAAGCAGCATGATTGTCTTGATGAAATCTCGGACGAGTTCAAATTGGGACAACTTGGGTCAAAAACGAGGTCATGGGTCAAATCTTAGGAAAAACTATGATTGCACTATAGAGGCCACATTTTTGCCTGATCAACCTGAAATTTGGACAGAATGATCGTCTTGATGATATCTCGGACGAGTTTGAAATTTGGTCAACTGGGGTCAAAAACTAGGTAACGGGGGCAAATCTTAGAAGAACCATGATTGCACTATAGAGGCCACTCTTTTTGCCTGATCAACCTGAAATTTGGTCAGAATGATTGAATTGGTGCAATTTTGGATCAGTTTGAAATTGGATCAACTGGGGTCAAAAACTAGGTCACGGAGTCAAATCATAGAAAAACCTCGTTAGTCAACCTGAAAATTGTTTAAAATGATTCTCTAGATGTATAGAAGCAACAGAATTGTTTAGCTTAGTGACATGAATTCACCACCATTCTTTTTCTAAAGCTACTTTAAAAAGTTTAGGACAGTTCATTTAGGTGAGCGATTTAAGCAACTATGTCTCTCTTGTTTGGTTCACATATAGCTTTAATCCTATTTATTCTTTGGTTGTCGCCGTCTGAGTGTGTATAAATTTCAAAGTCCTAGATACGCCTATGTACATACGTCTGTAAGAAAACTATATTCCATTTAAAAACGAAGGTACCAGGTAAATACATTAAACTCATATTTAGAACAATATCATTATCAGATAGTATAAGCATAACTTCAAATGAGCTTGTGCGTGATATTTCCAACTATTTGACATCTGCATGATGTGCAAAAAATTAGCAGCCCAGACAGTTACATAGTGTTTTTACTAGATTACATTAATGCCTTCTGATAATTTGAGACCTTATTTATCGACAAATCGCACAGCGAAGACTCTGGTCAATCTGTGCGGATGCACAGACTGACCTGAGTATTTGCTTTGCGCTTATTTTGAAATTGTGGAAATGTCACACACAGGCTCAAGTATTTATTTTCCAATTGTCTTTTAGGAGATGTCAACAAAAATTCTTGGACCGAAAAATTACGAAACCCTGTCTCAACTACCAACTTACAGTTTACAGAAAATAAAAGGACAGGAAGTCGCTGAATTTTTCAAAGATCCGAAACTGTCCGAATATTTATTTCAAAATGGCCGTTTCGTTGTAGACTGGATACCCTATAAAACTATAGATGAGAATACACGTCTACTAGATGGCGCGTTTACAGAATATTTCAGTGACGTCAGTGTCGAAGACGAAGGGGTAGTGGGTCTAATATCTGCATGGACAAGATATGACGTCCCAAATCCAGACCAAATGCATCTAATTGACTTTCTTGGTTCGGATATAAGATCGGTTGAGAAGCATGTGCAATATTATCTAAAAAAGAACGCTGAACGGTTTAAAACGTTAACGTGTAGTTTGGTTTTACATACGCCGTTTCCAGACATTCAAAAGGAATATCTGCGCGTGTTGAAATCGGCTGGTATAGAACCATACATTTGGTCAGATGACCTAGGCGAGGAAGGGCAGTTTTGTATGACTTTCTTTGAAAAGGAACTGTAAAATATTACAAATTTGAATTAAGAAAGTAATCTTGTGTAGTTATTCTGTCTTATTTTCATGAGTACAAGAGGATCATGACTGTACTAAATCGCTCAATTTGTCCCCCTGGCCCCTGAGACACCACATAGGACACAGCTGGATAGATATCATCTAGGGTAAAAGTTTTACCTAATATTAAAATTTTAGTTTGTTTAGAGAAGACTTTTTTTTAAAAGATCCCCTACTTTGTGTCTGTTTCAAATTGGATGCACAACATCCAAGTATTTGTCACACTGCACATGATTTGAAAACAAGACGCCCACGAAGGCCTGAGACCGCTCTTCTGACTCTTTAAAAAGCCTATGGCTAGATAATGCTGTTCAAAATATAACAAAAAAAGTGTGATCAAGAGGCACTGATCGCTTAGTTTACCCCGCTTTCCAAGACAAAAGATTTTCCCTCCGTACGGATTTCATCTGAAAATGTATTAAAAGTATAAGCAATTGAAACACTAAGATACTTGGATTCACCGTTCCTGACAAAATGTGCAGAACATATTTCTTGTTGTACTATATTTTAAGTCCTTCCTTCTTTTTTTATATAAAAAATAGGATGTGCTCGGGTGAAGACCAAATATGAGCTAAAAGTAAATGAATAAGCTAGAAAAGGGTCCACTAGATCATGCTACATACCAATTATGAGATCTGTCGACCTTCTTGTATCGGAATAGAAGATTTGGAAATATTTACTTCTTTATTTTCACGTAAATTAGAGAAGAAAGTTTTCAGGATTTTCTTATCCCCCTTTTTGTTGTCACAGTAACCCTCCCGGGCCTCTTGTTTCATTTTACCTTCTGTAATGACCTTGACGTTAGTTTTTATCTGAACAAACTAAACACATTCTCATCAATGAGAACAAATGTGCCATCTAATTTATAATTTGGCCTTCGGTCGTGACCTTGTCGTTGAAAGTATCTTCACAAACTTTTCGCATGGCATTTGTACTCATTAAACTCATTAAAGGGTAACAGCTGTGCTATGTTATTTTAAATTCATTCATAAATATAGAAGATATGCTCCGTACAAGACCAATTTGTACAAGACCAATTTTAACGAATTTTGTCGCTTGACCTTCAGCTGTGACTGTGGGTGCATCTGAACAAACTCTTCGCGTGACATTTGTACTCATAAAAGGGCAACAGCCGTGTCGTTATTTGGAAATCCATAAATAAGTTTAGCAGATTCGCCCCCAGACAAGACCAAATTTCCCTATTTTATCATTAGACCTTCAGCCGTGACATTGACCTTAAGTCTATTTGAACAAACTTTTCGAATGACACTTGTTTTATTAACTGCTAGTGAGCCAAAAAAAAGCGTGTAGCATACTTCAAAATAAGTTTTATTTTTACGTTTGGCTTTGAGCTGTAACCTTGACCATCTACTATGATGGAGAATAATCGTGCCAAGTTATAGTGAAATATTTCCTACGCTACGGACAAGGTCAATTTCAACGTAGGCCATGAGCTGTGACCTCGACCTTTAGGATTTATGAAAATGTCTTCAAATGTCGCATCTACTCATGATAGAGAATAATTGTGCCAAGCAATTTTGAAACCCATCAATAGATGTAGGACATTTGCCCTAGATAGTTGTGTCAAGTTATTTCGAAATCCACCCGTAAATGTAGGAGTTATTGTCCGGTCTAAAACGGACGGACGAACGCACTAATACTTCCACGTTCGGAACATCGCTCGGACTTTTCCGTAACTTGAAAAGTACCTCGGACGTAAGTGTAGTAATTTTGGGTCATTTTTTAGGTAATTCGGCTCCTGGTGGTACTTCGGTTAATACGCATGAAAAAAAATCACATTTTGTTAATTCTTTCCAATCGCCTTTGGAAATCTTTTTGGCATATGATAATTTGATGACAAAACGCAGTAAGACACTGCGTTTTGTTGTCAAATTATAATATGTCCATTTTTATTCTTTCGTTGATTTTGTTTTATGCAACGTAATCCTTAGCGGAATAGTTTATGTTTGTGACGTCATATAAACCCACGTGCGAAATGACGCGCTTTCATGGCTGCGTCCGTATTATTCCCGAGGTCTATTGATACACCCATACCGAGTCGTCATTGTTATAACTATGCTTCGCTCACGGTGAGCGGGTTCGAAAAAATGGTAAGTTCTGACCACTTTCCAATTTCTTCGAGACCTTGTTGATGGCTTAAGGGCGTTAGATTAAAACGCTCTGAATAGGGAAGTATTTGCAACGTAAGAATAAAAACAAATACCATATAGAATACTTAAAGCTTTATATACATTTCGCGTGTTAGTATTTTTTACAATAAATCTTTTATAGCACAATTACACTGTATAAAAATAAAGTCATTTTAATCTGTACATTCAACATTGCATCTCTTATTAGTTTATACATTTAAAGTTAATCATAATGAACCCCGAGATATATGAATAATTGACCTACTAAAATTATTCTAGCAGACGATTAAAATGTGTCTGTTCTTAGCAATTTCTTATGACATATGTGTATGAGAGATTAACAGGTTTTTTTAATCTATTCCTTTATAACTTTTCGTTTGGCCGTCTACTCGAGGGAATGGCCGTCTACTGAGGGAATGGCCGTCTACTGAGGGAATGGCCGTCTACTAAGTTCTAAAAACTTGTGGCCAGACCCTTTTGTCATGAGCGTTTGTGTAGTATGAAATATTATGTATAACAACATTGTTCAAATGATGGCAATAACAAATATTTAAACTTACATTTCGTTTAAACGAAAAACCTAACCACACTGTATGAATTCATACAGTGTGGTTAAGTTTTTTCTTTTCAAACTTCCATGAAAACATAAAATATGTGTCATCATTCTTCCTTTTTTATTCAAAGACTAGAAATATGTCACAGACGAGGATGTCGCGCCAATATTTGACCTTGACCCGAGACATATTTGACCTTCAGCCATGAACTTTACCTTGTGCGTATCTGGACAAACTTTTTGAATGATACTGTAGTACTCACAGAAAGGAAATATTGTGCAAAAGGAATTTTGAAATTCATTAATATATGTAGAAGTTATGCTCCGGACAAGAAGGGGAAAAACACATCCACACACGGACAGATGTAACTCTTAATGCCCGTCGCCATTTCTTGTAGGCTATACTTGACAAAATATGAATATTATTATCGTTTAAAAATGTTGACTTGTTGTATAGTCCATGATAATTGTCTGGCAGGGCGGGGCCTAAATAAGGGGTCATTGCACTTAAGGTTGAGGTAAAACAGCTTTTTTTACCTACTTACTTCTATAGATAGTCGACATAAATAACTTGAAAGCTTTAATCATAGGTTGGTTACCAAAATCTCGTAACTTCAGCTTGTCCAAGCTGAAGTTACGAGGCTTTGGTAACCCAACGCTGCAACGTGTTTTTCTCAAAGCACGTGAATCCTTTTGGTTTTTGGATACAGTCAATTGCACGCGTTAACGATAACTGCCGACTCAATTTTGAAATAACCCAAAATATTGAAAAGCAAACTTGCCAAATTACGTCACGGCTAAGCAACGCCCTGCCAGTTCATTAATAATGTACAATACTTTTAAATAACCATGATATTGAAATAACATTTTTAAAAGCAGATACCATAAATGTAGACAATGGGACAAGTTTGAGTTTTTCTTTCAATTTTTTTGCACAAATGCTATTTTGTGTTTTTATGAAAGAATACCAAATAGCATTTAACAAAACCTGCCCAGTTTTCAAGATAAAAGCATTAACGAAACGTATAAGCATTGGTTTCCTGGTTGCACGTGTTCAAACGTGCGAAGCGTTTAAACCCGTGCAAAGCGGGTGCCATTCTTAAACGTCTAAAATCATTTTCGTATCTTGTCTGCAGGTAATTGTCTTTGAAAGACAGTGCATAATCAGAATTATTAAAAAAGAAAAAAGAAAACCTTCGTTTAATGGATAATATGAATGTTATATCGAAGCTATATGAATTGTCAATGCCTAATAGCTTTGGAACTAAATTAAGCATGTTTTTGTAAGACGGGTAACTTTCTGGAAAATATTCTAAAATAAAATTATCTTAAATTTAGGTGTTTTAAAATTTTCTATTAAAAAAGACAAGTAAACTCTATAATGCAAAGTTGTGATAAAAGTAAGTTCTTAATGAGCTAAAATTGATAAACCTAGAAAACCTATAAACTAACAATTATCATCAAACCGACGATTGTTTTTTGTCCGAAAATATGGGTAACATGGCTTGTTCTTGGTTCATTTTTCTATATTCCCTCTCTCTGGATCGGCGACTTCGTTGACTTCCGCCACTACTCGCTGTACTTCCGCTACGTGATCGACGTTCACCACCAGGTGACTTCGACCTATCGTTCTGTTGTCTATCACTGCTGCGCGTGCGCCGCGGCTTCCTACGACCGCTGCTATCTTTTTCATTGTCTTTTCTGTATCTTCTATGTGAGCTTGACCGTGATGGCGAGTTTCGTCGTAAACTTGGATTTTTCGCAAATCTTTGACCGGAAGACACAGTTGTCGCAGTGAACTCAGTCCCCTCTGTCACGAGGGAGGTCCCGGTAGCCTCTGACCCCTCGTAACTCCTAGAAGGGGACGTGTCTCTCCGTCGGGACCTATCTTTTCTAGATCTATCTGAACTCCACTCATCCCTATCTTTTTCCTGTCTCGTAATCTTTTCATGCTTTTCTAATGTTTCTATCGTTAAAGGGGAATCACTTCGCGGATTTCTTTTATTAAACTGATCTCGTCTAGATCTTCTATTAGGGTCGTTTCTGCTGTTACCGTTAGGTTTCGCGCTGTCAAATTGGTCATGCTTATTTGCTCTTTTATACGAGGTTCTATTTCGTTCACTCCTGACTTCGTTTTCAATATCGAAGGATCCAGTCACTACGTCATCGTCGAAACTAGAAGACTCGTCACACGATGACGCACTAGAAAACGCCTCATTCACCTGACCTCCACGTGGTCTGCGCACGCGCGGTGGTGATAAGTCCCGCCCCTCCATATCACTAGAAGAACTTTCGGACCCATGTCGTTCGTAGGCAGGATTGGAATGTCCCTGTTCTCCTCGTCTAGAACGTTTGGCCTTCCTTGCTGCCTCTGGATCAGGAAACTGGTTAACCCGAGAGCGTGACGGATAGTTGACTTGTGTGTTAGAAGCAGCTGTAATAAACACAGAGGAAAAATATTCAGACCGTTATCTTATTTCAAAGGTAGTATACGATAAAATGCGTGGAGAATTCTGTCAACTCATTTTCTAAAATCAGATGGCAAATTATCACAAGATACTCCAGTAACACTGCTGGATGTCCATTAGAAGAACATAACTGCCAAGCTTCGAATCAATCGGACATAAAGTGCTAGAGTTCCAGCAAAGAACTGGACGGCGCCCGCCCGCTGGACACTGGACGCAACGGGTGATCCTATAATCTCGTCTTTCCTCGAGAGTGTAATAATTAGATATCATCAAATTTATCAAAGAGCCGAGATTCAAAATTATGACAAACTGTCGTTGAAGATATATAGGTTATAGTAATGTCTGTAATTATTACGCTTGCCCTACATGTATATTAACAAATTAATGGATTGCTTGCTCTGTCTCTTGATATCCGTTATTGTTAAAAAGAAATGATTGTGGACATGAAACAAAAAGCAAATCAATGGCGTTAGATGCTTTAATGGTCCTTCCAAGAAAATATAGCTGAAGTCAAATTTCTCCAGAAAAAAAAGTACTGAATTGTCCTAAGATACACCGGTTTCACTGCTAGGTGAATCAAAGTACTGAAAGTACTGATAAGTTGGAATGCGTTCAAGAGACTGACATCAAGCCACTAACGAAGCTGACGCCTCCAGCCCAGGTGATCACATATTATGTCTCGACTTTTGACTAAAAAATTCACCAAACCGCGTTAAAATATGCGCTAGGTCAGATGACTAGGAACATTTTGTAAAAGTTTCATCCAAATCGGTCCATAAATGGAGGAGGAGTTGCGTTCACAATATTTTTCAAATGAAGGCCTCTTTTTCCATGACACGGCTAATATTCACCAAACTGTGACAATGGGCACTAGGTCAGGTGACTAGGAACTTTCTGTGAAAGTTTAATCCAAATCGATCGATAAATGAGGGAGAAATTGTGTTAACAAGATTTTTTTTTAATGAAGGCTCTTTTTCCATGACGTGGCTGAAATTCACCAAACCGTGACTTTATGCGAAAGGTCAGGTGATTAGGAACTTTCTGTGAAAGTTTCTTCCAAATCCAAACTGAAATTTTGGAGGAAATGTGCTCACAAGAAAAATGGACGTACGTACGGACGGACGGACAGACGGAAAAGATGACGCCAATGTACGACCGCCTCCAGCAGTGTATAAAAATGAAATCCGAGAAAATACTATGTTTGTACAGACAAAATCGCGAAATTCAAGACTAGCCTTTAGGTAACGCAAATTTATGCGTAAATTAAACGATACATGTTTTTTGAAAGCCAAAAATTTCTTGAAAGCCAATTTCAATCGTACAATTGCGATACGATCAAATTTCGGTCGTAGGACCTTTCTTGAACGTGGCCCTTGAAGGCAAAACACGTGGGTTGGTAAACTCGTTCAGATATATGATAAAAACAAAGGCTGTAGTTAACTTTTGATAATCTTCAATGATTATTAAAGGATTGCGCTAGTGCGTATTTTTGCACAAGTGAATTTATGTCTAAGCAATTTTAAAGAAAATGGACAAAAGCAGAAAGAGAAGATAAATGTTTGCATATAGACCCGCAATTTAGAGTGAGTGATCAAAGGTCAATTTTGTCTATACAGGTATAGACAAAATTTACCTTTGATCTAGCACTTAAACTTGTGGATCTATACCTTCATCTATCCTTACTGCGTCCACCATCAAGTGAAATTGTCGCTCGATTTTGAAATGGGGTTCCATTTTTTAAGAGAAGTAATAAAAAGAGAATATTTGCTGGATCGGGTTGTTAATACAGATAAATAATCTGCAGATTTTGTGCTTTTCTAATAATGGTTTACGAAATAATTAGATAAAAACAAGAGGACCATGATGGTCCTAGATCGCTCACCTGAGTCTCTTTGATCACTTTGACATCGCATCTAGTAAAAAGGCAGATGTCACAAAGAAGATAATTTCTACATAAAACCAAGTTTCACTAAGTTTGGGCCATATTTGTGGCCATTAGAGTTAATTCAAGTAAATTATCATTAAGATTCCTTTTCCTGTGATATGACATGAATCCTTCCCATTTTCAACAGAGTTCATTCTTGTGACCTAGCAAACATTTTGATCAAGTTTTATGAAGGTTGGACCATATTTGTAGGGTCTGGAGCTCTTAAAGGAAAATTGTCATTAAGGACCCTTTTCCCGTGATATGGCACGGATCCATCCCATTTTCAAAAGAGTTCATCCTCATGACCTAACAAACATTCTGACCAAGTTTCATGATGATTGGACCATATTTGTGGCTTCTAGAGTGTAAACAAAAAAAATGTCATAAAGGCCCCTTTTCCCGTGATATAGCGTGGACCCTTCCCATTTTCAATAGGTTCCATCTTTGAGACCTAACAAACATTCTGACTAAGTTTCATGAATATTGGGCCACATTTGTGGCCACTAGAGTGTAAACAAGAAAATTGTCTTTTAGGCCCCTTTTCCCTTGATATGGCATGGATCCTTCCCATTTTCAATAGGGTTCATCCTTGTGACCTTATCAACATTCTGACCAAGTTTCATAAAGATTGGGCCATATTTGTGGCCTCTACAGTGTAAACAAGAAAATTGTCTTTAAGGCCCTTTTTCCTGTAATATGGCATGTTTTCTTCCCATTTTCAATAGGGTTTATCCTTGTGACCTGGAGAACATTCTGACAAAGTTTCATGATGATTGGGCCATATTTGTGGCCTCTAGAGTGTAAACAAGAAAATTGTCTTTTAGGCCCCTTTTCCCTTGATTTGACATGGATCCTTCCCATTTTCAATAGGGTTAATCCTTGTGACCTGGAGAACATTCTGGCCAAGTTTCATGATGATTGGGCCATATTTGTGGCCTCTAGAGTGTAATCAAGAAAATTGTCATTAAGGCCCCTTTTTCCTTGTTATGGCATGGATCCTTCCCATTTTTAATCGGGTTCATCCTTGTGACCTAAGCAACATTCTGACCAAGTTTCATAAAGATTGGGCCATATTTGTGGCCTCTAGAGTGTAAACAAGAAAATTGTCATTAAGGCCCTTTTTCCTGTGATATGACATGGATCCTTCCCATTTTCAATAGGATTTATCCTTGTGAGCAGGAGAACATTCTGACCAAGTTTCATGATGATTGGTCCATATTTGTGGCCTCTAGAGTGTAAACACTTAAATTGTTGACGTCTGAAGACGGACGACGGACGACGGACATCCAATGATCACAAAAGCTCACCTTGAGCACGATGTGCTCAGGTGAGCTAAAAAATCATTTGAACTACGGTATTTTGTTGAAGTGTGTAAAACGTTCGTTAAGAAAGAGGAACTAGACCTATTAAAGAAGCTATAACATAATTCTACGAAAAACAGGCCGCGACGTTACCAAATAAGTAGATCACGTGATTGGCTTGTGCTATTGCCACAATTCTACGAAAAACAGGCTGCGTATTACCAAATAAGCAGATCACGTGATTGGTCAGTGCTGTTGTCAATAGCTTACTTTATTGGACTTGACTTATCACATGATTTCCAAATATAGTAATGCAAACTTTTGCTATTTGTAAATTCGTACGCAAGTTTCAATAGATTTCGTTTAAAACATAAATTAGCGTGTTAATAATTTACATGAAGTGATAGTTGTGTAATTGTTCAACATCATTACTTCTTGATGAAATAAACTGTCCGTCTGTGTCAAGGTGAGATATACAAAAAAGGGCGGAGTGTATTCACATCCTGTTCACGTGATATGTGTTATCAAAAAATCCGAAATGAAATTATCTTGTGTTCATTTTGCGGTTTTGTTAAATCTAAGTCGGAATTGCTCCGCATTCCAACTTAAAAACCAACGAGGGAAATAACTCTAAATGTTAGCTATGTATAGTTATGGACGGTTATTGGGTACTGCTCTCTGTAATCATGAAAAGCTGTAGTTACGAGTTTTTGGCAGAAAATCGAATATTGCTTTGTTGTTGATTTTGTTGTTGTTACTTGAGCCTAATGTAGATCCATAAATTGCCCCAGATGTAGCACGGACCCTAAATATATTGAGTGCCCTAAATATAGTAAAAAATTTCCCTTCTCCACTCGATTTCATTAATACTCAAGAAATGCAGATGCTTCTCTCTTTTTTTTTGCCTTCATCGAGGTGTGAAGCTTTGGAGCAAACCACGCGTTTGTAAGAATACGCATTGAATATTCCATCCGATATAGACTGGTACCACTGCCACGGCGATGGCACCAGTCTTACGTTCGACATTGACATGTCATATCGACAGATAAGGAAAGACTCTACAGTGCTTTTTTTAAAAAAATCGACCAACCTGTTGTAAAGACGTCAGTAGATTTCGTCATGTTCGTATGCGCCTTCTCTTTACGGGCTTTCAGATAACAATATATTATTACGCCTATGATGACGACAATGACTGCACAACCGCCTATACCCGCCCCAATAAATAGACCCGCGGATCCGCCTTCTTCCGACATCGTGCCCCCGCCCCCTGAAAGAATGAGAAAAGGGAAATAATTGGACGTCATATAGCAAAAACGTCATTTTTGAATTATTATGTATATTGATGCGCCGTCAAACATAATTCCTTCCTCCCTTCCTTATTCCTTCCTTCTGTTCTTTATTCATGAGATGAAGAGAGCATTTATTAATTTCGTGGAAAAACGAAACTAAAAACCTAATTACGCTGTAATGATACCGCAAAACGGAATCATTATTAATTGTGATTAGGTTTATAGTTTCATTCCTCCATGAAATTAATAAATACTCTTATAACATCTTATAATATAATATTCCGAAGCGAAAATGTTAAGATTTCTACATTAAAACATGGATTTATCGAGGGACTATTTTTTGTAAAAGCTTATTCAAAAGCTGCGTACTAAAAAATGTTTTCATTTAGTAATCTGACCAATTTTTCATCCAATCAGAATGTACAATTTGCAATGGAAACAACAAGAATTGGATTATTCATTAATTCAAATTAAATAGGAAAAAGATGTATGGGATCAAATCATTTTTGCACTCATTAACCACTGCATAGTACAACAACAATGAAAAATTATTTATAAGTCGGAATAGCCAAGACTGCTTCACCATCATAATAATTCGTAGGTGGGCGGCCAAAAGCTTATAACTCCATCGTATATCAGCAGGAGTTACGAGGTTTTTGTGGCCCACTGACTAAATGGTTAGTGTATTGTACCCAGACTGATTGTAGGGTCATATATATACTCTGTCTGAAAAGTGACAGGTGTTACGAAATAATTATTTAAACCTTGTCCTGAGTCCTTTAGTCTGCTTTTGAGGTCGCGCCACACATCTTTTCTCGATCACGCATCGTGAATTTAGGGCTCTGTGGCGGATTTATGATTTCGATAAAGGGAGTTCGAATATACAAAAGGGGGTCGTTTTCTTAAAATTGAACAATTTCTTTCCACTGAACTGCTGAGGGTTTTCCCTCTATGTTCAAAACTGGGGGTCATTTTGCCACATTATTACCCCTTTAGACTAGATAAAGAATGTTTCTTTGACAATTTTTGGGGTCATTTCAAAAAGAGTAGGGCCAAATTCAAAGAAACAGGGGGTCATGGAAAATCCTTAGAGATATACAACATTTGAACGTAAAAACTTAAACAAAGCATTACGCCGACGCCCGGGTGACCGGAATAGCTCCCCTATTCTACGAATAGTCGAGCTAAAAATCATGCGACCGATTTGAGATAAGATATTTTTTTCAAAATTGAACCTACATATAGCAAAAGCAAGAAGACGTATATCCGGCCTTATGGCCCAGTGAACTACTTTAATTTCTGACACAAAAAGTTGAAACGGTTATTTTCCTTCATTATGCACTATGGGTTAGTCAAAGCCATTCAAAATCTGCAATTCTTATTGTTATACGATATCTTTGTGCATAGATTTTAAAACCTACCCTTTACAAAACCCGTGGAAAAAAACACAAAATGATGAACGTAACTTTTTTAGGTTAATCCTTTCATACTTCGTTTATCCCGCTCTATGTGTCAGACAGCTCTCAATGCAAAAACACGTATCCCGTGAAGACTCAAGCCAAAAAATACAGATAAAATAATAATAAAATGCCTTGAGGACGGATAAAAAACGAAACGAAAAAAGCGAAAAAAAGTCGAAAAAAGGGAGCAAATCGAACAATACATCTATCGACTTGATAGTATTTGTTCATCCCTTGATAATGAAGATGAGCGCGAAGTTTCGATCGAATGCCTTTGGTATAACTAGAAATATCTAATAGTCACTCAAAACACTAAATTCAATATCAGAGCAGTGAATCTTTGTCTAGAGCCTGATATTATAGTCATAGGAGTGTGTGCAAAGTTTCAAGGCAATAGCTTTATTAGAAACAAAGATTTCAACACTTGCACGTAATAACTTAAGGTAGCAATGGACACATGGCGTCATTTTTTTCCGCCCAATGAATTTTTTTCTTGGTCACATATGTTGTAGATTAACATTGTGTAGTCATTATATCAAAATTTGAAGGTACCTTTCCACGCTCGTTTTCATGCTAGAGTTATCTGCCCTTGAGTGGTATAGGCCATTTTTCAGTAAAACGGTTATATTCATTTTAGGTCTAGTATAAACCCTGTACTAACTTATAGCTTTAAAACAAAAACATTTTGATAGACCTTATACATGTACACAATGGCTATTGACAAGAAAATTTATCTTTGATCAATTGCATTTGCACAATTTGCTTTCAAAAGTTAAAAATGCACGATTTTTTGTAATTTTACTAGGTAAACATGCCACAAAAACCTATTTTTTGAAGAAATGATCCAATGAATTTTTCTTATTTTCCGATATGTTTATAATCCATATTTTTTCCTTTATTTGGTAAAAAATTCAGCATACCTTTCCATGCAAATAAGAAAGTTTTTCGTTATTTTTCAGTATTCCCCCCTAATCGAATGACGGTTTTAACGCATTTTTATTGTTAAATCTAATGACCCAGTCATTCAATTAATATCAAATGTTGAAAAGAACCTAAATTTTGAAATTTTGCCATCATTATTCTACGTTATTTGCATAAGCAGAATCTTACGAAAACCGGCCTTTTTAAACAACGCGCAAAAAGAGCCGTAAAATAATCGAAAACCCACTTCCTGTTTATAGAGTCGGGATGCATCTGTCCATTGCCACCTTAACAAAAGCATTACGGCAACGCTGTCGCCCGAGAGACCCTAACCTACGAATAGTCGAACTAAAAAGGACCATCTGGGAACTCCGTTAAATATTTTTGGGAAAAAGGATTTAATCTAGCTAGGTCAACTAGAAGACAAATCGCAGAAATAATTACATAGAAAGGAAGGATCATCATTATAGATTTTTAAAAAATCGTTATTTGCGAGAAGATTCGACCCTGGTCAGTCTGCGCAGATCGCGCAGTCTGACCAGGGTCGACACTTTTCACACAACAGAGATGGTCCCTTTTCGCGTGACGGGTTACATAAAGTTAAATGTTTTTAAACGACGACGAAGAAAACCATCACAATAACGACGATGCCCACGACGACCTAAGGGCTATCGTGAAAATTCTAAACAAGAGCACCGCAAGCGGGTGCCAACGCTCGGCTGCTTATTATTTCTTAGACAAATGCAAATATATGAACTTGGTACCTACAAAAAGGTCTTGTACCAAGCAATGATCATTTGAAATATGAAGCTCTTTGACTCACCATTCAAAGATTATGACCAAGGTTAATTTTTTTTAACAAATTTGAACTTGAAACTTGACCTTGACCTTGTTTGATGACCTTGAATTTCGTACCTACAAAAAGATCTTGACCCAACAATGATCATGTAAAAATATGAAGGCTCTATGACTTACCATTCAAAAGTTATGACCACGGTTATTTTTTTAAAGAAATTTGACCTTAAAAATGATATTGACCTTGAGTGATGACCTTGAACTGTGTACCTACATAAAGGTCTTGTCCCAAGCAATGATCATGTGAAATATGAAAGCTCTATGACTCGCCATTCAAAAATTATGACCAAGGTTAAATTTTTTCAAACAAATTTGACCTTGAAAAATGACCTTGAACTTGGTACCTACTGAAAGGTCTTGTCCCAAGCAATAATCATGTGAAATATGAAGTCTCAAAAGGTGAAGGTTTGTCACGCCAATGCCAACAACAACGCCAACGACAACACGAAAGACGTCAAGGTGATCATTATACCTCGGGTTTTCTTCGAAAAAAAGTCGAGCTAAAAACAGCCGAGCTAAAAATTGACACGGATAGAAAAAAAAAGGCCTCTCAGACAAGTTAGTGTTTCTACTGCTCATTAAGGTAGTGGACCTGTAAAAATTCAGCAACGGAATTCATTCACTTTGTTGAGTCCGTGGTCTAGATGTAGAGCGTCGGCCTCTTGACCCAAAGGTCCTTAGTTCGATTCCAGGGAGTGGCTATCGATTTTGGTTCTTTCATTTGGCCACTCATTTGGCGCGACTGCTGGTGAAATTTCCAGGAAGCAGAATCGAGAGGTATTAATCTAAGTTGTATTAACTTGTTTCCCAAAAGCTCCAAAAAAAGTAGGTTCAAACCAAAACATAAACTTATACGGCGTTTCTTAATGAGTTCATTAGGAAATCTCGGTTATCATTGTGAAAGAAACATTGTGAAAGATCATGAGTTCCGAAATATTGAGGAACTTTTACTGGTCCACTACCTTAAACCTATGTGTCGGCCACGAGGAAAGGTTAACTGAAATAGAATGGCTTAAATGACGTAGTATGTATAAATTTTGTTAAAAAGAGAAGTCGTGTCGAAATTCCAAACCACCGTGTGTTAGTAAGTTGTGAAATTAGTTCTGGCTTCCAAATAACCATTCTGTAAAAGCTGTCTTGGCTAAACAAAATATACGTGTTTCACATAACGATCCTTCTTTTTGTCAAACCAAGCCCTGCGTTCAGGATGACAAGACGTTGCAAATCATACCCCGCTTTCCACGCAAGTGAACGTGCAAAGCGGGGTAAAATTGGAAAACTGTTTGCACCGTTTTGTCTTCCTGAACGCAAGACTGCTATGTATGGAGGGCTTTACTTTTGAGGCAGTTTATGCAAAACATAAAAAATCTGGCATTCGATTTTTCATGCAGCACTTTTGTGTGCCTTTTTGTTTGCGTGAAACTCGTAGATAAAAGCCCACAACCAAAGTCAATTTAACCAAATAAGAGGGGTTTCTTGACTAACTATTGTCTTTTACGAAACATTTTGTCACTTTTGACATAATTTAACCGGAATAACTCAGTTACGTGCAATTTGATTTATATTTTCCATCAAGTGTACTAAAGTAAGAGGTCCGTTATGGCCCGGGACGTTTTACTTACTCCACTGAAAAGTCTCAAGAGTAGATCTAAGGTAGATATCTTTATCAAGGATATTAAAATCAAATACTCATAAGGACCTTTTTTCCATGACACTTGACGGACCTGGTCCATTTTGAAGGGAACGGTTCTTATGTTGGTACAATCGTCATGTGAATGTTTAAAGCAATTGGAATGAAAATAATTATCATGGACTCTCCTAATAGGGAGGATAATTCGATGTTATTTTCATTACGTCCTTTTTCTCGAGACTTTCACTGATCTGACCCATTTTTGAAAAGAAACAGTCCTTATTTTAGTATAAATTTCATCACGAGTTAGAAACAAGCCAAATGAAAACTATGGACTCACTCGCGATAACTAGAAAAAGTTTAAGGACGCACGGACACATAGACGGGAATCATGCCATCGCTATATAACTCTTCTGACCTACTTCGGTCAGTTGAGCTAAAGACCCTGATATGCTTTTTAACAAACACAGAATTTTACAATCTCACCTGAGTCCATAGAAAAATCCTGAAATATTGTACAAAGGAAATTATTGCTGCAAGAATATGTATCTTTACTAGGGAACTGGGGCAAATTACATGACCCCTCCCCTCGAACAAATTTCATCCAAACTTCTTTTTCTCCAAATATCAGTTTTTCCCTCTGAAACAATGTCATGTCTAAAAATGATGTTTTTGCTCAGAATCGGTTATCTATTTTTTGTTTAATAACTGCTAATTTTACCTGGTTGATGATTTGAATTTTGGCTGTGTATACTTAGATGAATCACTTTATGTCAATACTTAAATAAGCTTTCTATCAAAATTTCAAATAGTAAACTTTCCATATGAATATGCGCCGATATTTTTTGTAGCATGCCAATGTGCCAATGAATGAAACTTGAAAGTGTACATTTTATTTCTACTCCTATTGAGAAGCTTTCATAGAAAATCGATTTGGCTAAGCGCAAGTCAGATTGCAGGGTGTTAAAATTTTTGTTGTTTGTTTATGGTGAAAGCATTTTCAATCTGAGTGAAGTTTAGAAGTCCCTGTATTAAATGTACACTATCTGTTTAGGGTAATAGTTTGTCATTTTACGAGCTCAAGTAAGTCTTTGAATATAGCTCTACATGTATATAATTTTTTGGTGGCATCTTCATAAAAGAAATAAAGAGAGCTTCAAACAATCTTAAGTTCATTTCTTTCCTAAAGATGATTCAAAGAGAGTTCCTATTGGCTCACATTAGATAGTTTTAAGGGTTCTGGCTTCTTATTCGTGAGTCTAAGACTCGCAAATCCTGCATTCGCATAAAAACCATGACCCGACGTTACAGCAAAAAAAAAAAAAAAATCACTTACCACTGACTACGATCCAGTCTGACATTGTCGATGTTGACATATTGACGTTTGTAGGTGAATCCGTTATATTAGTCATACTACGAGTTTTTACGGTCCACAGGATAAAACATTTAAACTATTTTTAAAAAATTGCCCAATTGTTCATTATTTTATCATTTCCCTAGCAATAACAATACACGATGTGATAAAACAGACTGAATTTAAAATGGAAACAGCACATTGATATATCGAGTTTCATCCATATCATCCAAGCTTAAGTTATGTCCGGAAATAGTAATTGTGTGGTTTCGATTGATTGGTTTTAAATTGACTGGTCAGTTTAAGGCCTGGGGGCAAATTTGCACGTCATTGACTGGTCTATAGGTGTGAAGGTTACAGTTCGCGGCCCCTTTATTGTGAGATTACATCAGGGAATTTTGATAATAAAGTAATCAAACGTTCAAACATTCTCGACGCTAACCTATATTTGAGTAACATTATCTTGACCCATGTTTATTGTGTTTACTCGATAATGATTACTTTGTAGAAATTTACTTTATTACCGTTGTGCTGAGAATACATGAAATAATCACCGAGCTTACCTGTTATTTAACGGTATATTTCCCAAATTTAAGGTTAAACTTCGCATTAAGCCGCCATATTAGACGAAAATACCCAATATGTTAGTAATATCAAAACGCGATCTAAAAATAGTTCGACATTCCTTATATCGACAAAATTAGCACACCTGGCTGTTTACCTGTATAATTGTAAAGGTATACAGCGGGAAACCAGGAGAGTTGACAGACGTAAGATAAGTCGACGGTTATGGGTTATAAGTAAACATTTACCTGTTTTGATAAGTGGGCTGGTCTAGGATGTGTATTGGCGAAAGACGTGTATTGCGGAGAAACAATTTATCAATGTAATAACCGATTCATTATTATTTCAATTGTTCAGTTGTTTGATCTATCTATTTTTATATAGTTAACCAGTTTAAAGCAGACGATCGAAGAAAATGGAAGAAATTGGGAAAGTCACACGTTTTCCAAGGATAACCCACGCTTTGTATATATGTCACTTGCCTCGCGAAAAACGCCAACCTCGGAACTACTTAAAATACGATTTTGATTTTTTTCATTATTCCAGTAGAGGGTAGCCGGTGGTCGCATTTCAAAACAATATCCATACTTGAATGTAGAATGATCATTCTAGATTAAGAAAATCAGAACAGTGCGGAAAGTTTCGACCCAGTCCGCGCAGTCTAACTAGGTTGGACACTCTGCGCACTCCCGGATGGTCCCTTTGGTGTGACGGGTCACATATATTCGTGTGCTTACTTCAGATTTAGAAATGAAATACTTGTAGGTCTACAGCAAATCATATCGAACATACAAGGGTGATTGATAAATTATTCTTTTGATTTGTTTGTTTTTTTTGCTGAACAATGAAAGAAAATGTATGAACAATGTTACATGCTTTTGGTTGTAGACCCGTAATAGTTTTACAACGTCTCAAAAGTAATGAACTTTAACAGTGTAAACCGAGGTTTCCTAATGATTTTCATTAGGAAACCTTGGTAAACATTGTGAAAGGACATATGGTTCAAAGTATTGCAGAACTATTACGGGTCCACTACCTTAATTATACTTTTTATTTGTTTGGTTTTTTTTCTTCTTTTTTTTTGCTGAACAATGAAAAAACATGTATGAATCATATTGTATGCTTAAAAAAGTAGCAAATTGTCACACAAGTACACCCGTCGCAATGCTGGATGTCGAATATGGGATTTAGTTTGTTTGAATGGGGTTTAACGCCGCTTTCAACAATCTTTCAGCTATATCGCGGTGGCTGGAGCACCTAATAATGAATTTCTAGTCTTCCTCACACCAGTGCTACCATTCCATCCTTTCATAGCCTCCGGCTGCTATCCCACATAGGTCTACGAATTATTGACCCATTGGTGAGAGACAAATAGTCAGAAAGAATGAGTGCCGCCGGTCAAATAGGGAGGGAATTCAAATTGAAGTCTAAAAATCAACGAAGAGCAATCGTAAAAAAGGCTATGTAGAGTTATGGTTCTTGTGCACTGATCTTTCCGGTGATAATATCTGTCTACTATCTGTCTCAGTTTCGTGGTCAAAACTTTTAAAACTTTCGGAGACATGCTCCGGAAAAAATCCAAGAATAGAAAACAACAAAGGACACTAATCAAAAATAAGCTTTCTAGAATTATGGTTCTTGTGCGCTGTACTCTGTAATCATGAGATGAATATTACTGCCAAGTGTCAATTGAATCAACAATATATTCGAAAACCAACCAAGCTTAATTTTTAATATCAGCCAGTTTGATGAACACATATTGTAGGGCCTAACAAAATAAATGAATAATCGATATTAATTAAAGAAAAAAAATATATTGTATATGAAATATTACAAATGTAATATAGACGAATAAAAAGAATTGCATAACAAAATAACAGAATTCGTATTTACGATTGTCCTATGTTGTGAACCAGTCTTACGTTCAGGATAAAAACGTAAACATGAAATATTAAAAAAAATGTAATCCGCTTTGACGCAGCGCACGCCATTTGTTGCGTTTATGTAACGAGCTGCGGTTTTACACTAATACAGTTTTTTTACGACGATGGATTTTGCATATGATACGTCGTAAAATTTTCAATTGTATATATCGTTGCATGATTTGTTTATGTTATTTAAAATGTTAATATTTGACAAGAAAATGCGAAATTTACGTCAAATAAAATCATTTAGATCTACATAGTCTTATTTTTGGTGGAGGTTTTTAACGTCGTTTATCAGTGGCATGAAATTTGACATCCACGCAATTTATATTGCAAACAAGTTGATCAAATTTGACCTACAAATTCTACGAGAAAACAGTATATTATATTTGCAATGATTTTACGATAGAATACACTTTTCGTCCAGCGTTCTCAACAGCGGTACTCATCCTTTCCGACTATTTTTCTTAAACCAATTTGTTGATTATCGTAGACCAATGTTTGATAGCAGCTAGGAAAGGCTGTAATGGTAGTACTGGTATGAGATATACCAGTAATCCTTTGTGAGGTGCTCCAGCCTCTGCGATATAACTGAAAGATTGTTGAAAGTGACGCAAAATCCCATTCAAACAAAAAATATAACAACAGTACCCTTTTTGTTTTCTCAACCCGCCCAAAAAGCTGGAATTTACAAAAGACGCAAAATTTTGCAACTGTGACATTTTTTCTCCATATAGTTGACAATGAAATAAAATCTACTGGATATAACGCATTCATATAACATATTCGCAAATGATACAAAATATATATTAAAGCACAATAAGTATTTTATAGTGGTTATTAAACACACAGATTATACTGATCACTCATCATTTATCATTATAGGACGAGGCGCCAGTATTTTTTCGTAATCTTTAATCTTCATAGACCATCTATTAAGACGATCCATAGTTTTGTTTTTACTTTCTTTCGATTTGAGGTTAATAGATTTATTCAAGCCACTTCCGACACGGCATGAGATAGTTTTTCACAAAATACGCGTTTGATTTTAAAAATAAACGACTCTTTATTGGAATAGGGAGAAAACCCGCGTTATAATTTGTTCTTTATTATGAAGAATGCTTAAAAAAGCTAATTTACTTCCAATAGATGATGTCCCCTTACCTTGTTCCCTCTGTCTTTTTTTCCTTTTCTATCTTTAGCTCGGCTGTTTTAGGGAAAAAAACGAGGTATTTATTGCTTTAGTATCGACGCCGTCTTCGTTGTTGTCGTTGTCGTGTGAAAACTTTGACATTTTGTCATATCTCTGATTCTACTTGAATGCATTCACTTGAAACTTCACACACATGTTCACCATCAAAAGAGCAACCTATACTATCAAGGGGGAGGGGGTATCTCTAGAAGCATTTTGTGCAAGTTATGCCCTTTTTCAACTACATTTTTATCCCAAATCCAGCACTCAACAGCCAAGCATAGGCACCCGTAGGCAGTGCTCTTGTTTATTGTTATTTTAACTGTACAACAATAGAAGTTGTTTGAAAGTAACCTAGAGTGTTACGGTGGTAGACGCTAAAAATGTTTTTAATGCAATTTGAAGAATTATCGAGAAATAACGGTAGATTATCATTTGGTAAACTTGGTGCCTAACCTGTGAAATTATTAAAAACGTATACCCAACGAAAGTTCTTTTCACCCTCTCTGACGTTTTCTTAACAGAACAGCATTAGTAACGTCATTATGGATGTTACATAGCAATCACGTGCAAAATGACGCGCTTTAAGGAAATATGTCCTAAAATTATCATATTTGTCTCATTTTTTTTTGCATAAATAGATTAATTCGTGTTTTTCAGATTAAGATCGACTAACATATCATTTCGAGAACAACAGAAGCCATATTTTCACTTGTGGCGTCGCCACTCGTGAAGATAGAGCTTTTGTTGTTCCCTCAATGAAATATAAATCGATCTTTCACTGAAACTAACGATTGTCCTCTATATCATACCTACAGCTGTAAGCTGCAGGGACGAAAGCTTGGTCGTACAAATAATCCGCATTGGTGATTGGAAACAATCGTTCACAATTGGATCATGAATATTGCCTATCTTACGGTTATACATCCACGGGCGTTATTGGGCGTTCACTGATCAAGGGTTCATAATTAATTCAAAGAGGGTAAAGTCTTAAAACCATCGATAAACTGTTATACACAGACCACAAGGGATCCTTAACATAACCTGTTGCAGATGATTTTTATTTTGTTTTGCACCGTCGGGTTTTCAACCAAAGTGATCCCCAAGCACACACAAGCAATAATATTGAAAATAACATTGATTTGTTGAACTTATCAATTTCAAATATTCTTAGATTGAAAATAGCATTGTTCGTGCAAGGACAATATTGCCATGACTCGATAGTATTGTCGATGACCTCTGATTATATATAGAGAGGAAAATCGTTTGTTTCAGTGTAAGTTCGATTTTGATTTTCATTGAGTGAACAACAAAAGCTATATTTTACGAGTGGTGGAGCCACGAGCGAAAATATAGCTCTTGTTGTTCACTCAATGAAATATAAATCAATCCTACTCGTTAAACAAACGATTATTCTATTTCTTTGATGCCAAAATGAGACAAAATTTGGAAATATTAGGTAAAATTTCCTTCAAGCAGCGTCACTTTGCTCATGATTGTTATGCAACGTTCTTGGTGACGTCACTTATTTGGCTCCGCTTAAATGACGTTAGATAGGGTGAAATATACGAAAGCGGAATAAAGTTTTGGGTAATTTCACTGGTAAGGCGGTGAGTTTATCAAAATGACAGTCTACCGCTCTTTCTCGAAAAACCACCGAAAAGCATTAAAGAAATAAATTTATTGACGAAAGGCTAGAACAAGATGTGCATTATTAAAATACCGTCGGGTTTTCAACCAAAGTGATCCCCAAGCACACACAAGCAATAATATTGAAAATAACATTGATTTGTTGAACTTATCAATTTCAAATATTCTTAGATTGAAAATAGCATTGCTTGTGCAAGGACAATATTGCCATGACTCGATAGTATTGTCGATGACCTCTGATTATATATAGAGAGGAAAATCGTTTGTTTCAGTGTAAGTTCGATTTTGATTTTCATTGAGTGAACAACAAAAGCTATATTTTACGAGTGGTGGAGCCACGAGCGAAAATATAGCTCTTGTTGTTCACTCAATGAAATATAAATCAATCCTACTCGTTAAACAAACGATTATTCTATTTCTTTGATGCCAAAATGAGACAAAATTTGGAAATATTAGGTAAAATTTCCTTCAAGCAGCGTCACTTTGCTCATGATTGTTATGCAACGTTCTTGGTGACGTCACTTATTTGGCTCCGCTTAAATGACGTTAGATAGGGTGAAATATACGAAAGCGGAATAAAGTTTTGGGTAATTTCACTGGTAAGGCGGTGAGTTTATCAAAATGACAGTCTACCGCTCTTTCTCGAAAAACCACCGAAAAGCATTAAAGAAATAAATTTATTGACGAAAGGCTAGAACAAGATGTGCATTATTAAAATACAAGCGGATCATAGAGGAAACCTAGTTTCCGACCCCCTCCCCGGAATTTTCGGTAAAGATTTTACCATCTGTTTCGAAAATTCCATATTCTTTACACCGCAATAACAGATGATCATTTTCGGCAATTCCACCCAATGAAAAATCACTTGATCTACGCTTGAAAATGAAAATAAATAATATCTGACATTTCGGTATAATCCATGATTAATGCCCTGGCAGGGCGGAGCCTAAGTAACGGGTCGTTGTATTTAAGGTTAAGGTAAATCAGCTTTTATCTAAAATAACCTAGTTCTACAGAGAGTCGACATAAATAACTAGAGACCTTAAATCGAAGATTGGTAACAAAATCCTCGTATAGTGCGGTTTTATTGACTTGAATCTGACCCCTGCTATTTAGATGAATAAAAATCTGATCTTTCCTACTCGGCTTTGCACGTGCTTTCATAAGAATGAATAAAAAACGATATTGAATGGATTATACATTTTATTAATTGATAAAATATGTCGGTAATTGTTATTTAAGCATTTTTTCCAAAGAGGTCAAAGTCGGGTCAAATTAACCAGGCTATAACTTCAGCTTATTCAAGCTGAAGTTATGAGGCCTTTTCAACCAAACGATGAAATGTGGTCACTCTCACAAAGCACGCGAATCCTTAAGGTTTTAGGATACAGTTATTTGCAAGCGTTCACGATTATTGCCGACAAACTTTTCAATGAACTCAAAATATTTAAAAGTCAACTCGCCAAATTACGTAATGACTAAGCTCCACCCTGCCAGTTCATTAATAACGCAGAATACCTTACGAATCGAAGTTTGTGGTATATTGTACGTAAAAGCCATGTAGAACACAGGTCAGTAACTAGTGTCGAATTGAGACACGTTAACATGAAGGGTTAAGACAAAAATCCAATTATAGGAAATATCTGTACTTAAAGACGTACACTTACATGTGTATTTGAATAAGGAAACAGTATATGGCATGGCACTTAATTACCTGGAGATTGATAAACGTGGATCAACAAAGTTAAATAAAACAGATTTGTGGAAGTGAAAGGGTGGATTTAAGAAGTTATTTCTTTTATCAGTCGGAAATTTGAAACATGTAAAACGTTCGGATTATATCGATTTGTTTTTAGGTGTATTGAGAAATTGTTAAGTTTAAGGGTGTTTTCTCATTTAACTTTTTAGGAGAAACTTTTAATATTGTACAGAGTGATTGTTTTTACCTGGAATTCGGTTACGTGTTGCTTTTTTTTGTGTGTGTGTGTCCCCATAGTGAAAGGATCTGTAATTTTGAACAAGTTGTTGAAAACCAAAGAAAAAGGAACAAAAAATAATGAAAAGATACATGAGCCACCAAACAAATTAGTGATAATTTTTTACTCTAAATTCAACATATAACTATGGAGTTACGTTAACGTATGTAGTATAGCCGTAAGACGACAATGATGACGTTGTCAGAGCTGGATAACGGTTTTGGGCTCGAGTCTCCGGAGGACGTAAGTATTTTCTGTATTTCTTCTACTTTACAGCTGTGCTTTATTCGTAACACTGATATCTGCTAAAACAGGACCACACGTGCAAAGCCGGGTATTATCTATAAATCTTTTCAAACGCTTTTGCACCCTGAACGCAAAGCCGGACACATAAGATTTATAGTCATCTATTTCTTATTTTACATTTGGCTTACGGTGCCCGTGCGGCGACGGTAACTCGCCGTAACTCCAAAATCGTGCGGTGCCCGTGCGGTGGCTTACGGTGTCCGTGCGATCATCGTAGGATTTTACGGGTGCTGCGGACCCTTGCGATTTTGTACAAAAATAGTTATACAGGTTTTCAAACATCGCAAGACTGCACGGTGACCGTAGCCTGTAGACACGTCGTAGAGGCATCGCACGATCGCCGCACGGACATCCCTCGGCCACGGTGCGATGCTTTGCTTGTGAGTCTTTAACGGATCATCCTACGGTCCCCGCGCGGGTGCACGGTTTACAGTGTAAATAGTCTGCGGGGATCGCCCGATCTTACGATCGCCGCACGGGCACCTCAATGATTCTTGTAACATTTTCTCATTTACACCCGTGCGAATACCGCACGATTTTGAGAACACATACGCCGAAGAAAATGAAATCGTATGATGTCAAAAATATCATACAAGAAACCGCAGGCTGCGATATCCTACGGCGACCGTGGCAAATGTAAACTAGGCTTTAACGACAGGGTGTCAAGTTCGGACCAAATAAACCAAGGCACCAAGATGTGATTGCATGTGTAATGGTCACATTTATTTGAGTCTTTCGTAATTTCAAAGGTTTTTTTTAAATGTTTTGAAATTATTCAATGTCGGATAAAGTATATATTAACATACATGATATTCAAAGGTTGATTATATGAAAACGGCTACCTTGAAATTGACAAAAAGACAAACTTAACAGAGCGAAAATTATGTTCTTTAGTTAAATGGGTTAATCCGTTGACTGTACGTATTAATAAATATAGAACAATCTTTCAATCCTGCTACACACATGGCACATTTGTATGGTGCACTAAATGGGCCCAAACACTATTTAGTCCTACACACGTATAATAAGTCCAAAAGAATGAGGCTGCACGTCTAATAAATTGAAATGACCCGCCTTTTATTGGTCAACATGATTTTCTGTGAACATTTACGGATGCACCTCAAAAGCTATACGAGTACGTACGAAATCTTTTTTGCGGAAACGACATTGAGTAACAAAAGAATATGTACATGTCTCCGCGTTAAACGTGAACCCGTAAATTTTAGGGATACACTTCCATAATATTATTTACCCGGGCACGTTTTTAAGCATTCACGTTTTAAGTGGACTTTTGACCCATAGGGTACATCATATCTGTTACAGGCCAAAATTACATGATGAGATGAAGAGAATATTTATTAATATTACGGAGGAATGAATCTAAAACCTAATCTCACTGTAAGAATATGCGAAGCGGATTTATACTTAAGTGTGATAAGGCATTAGTTTCGTTCATTCATTAAATCAACAAATAACCTCTTTATATCTTATAATTAAATTTCTTTAATTAAAAGGATAAATCATCAAAAAAGAAAAAAAATCTCATAGCACTACTTTATGCGGTAGCTTAAGAAATAGCTGCATACTCAAAATTTGTTTTCATGGGGGAATAAGCCAAATTTTTAGCCAATCAAAAAGCACGAATCATGATGGACACAACTAAGATTAAATAATTCTGGGCCCGTATTCTCCAAATTGGCAAATTCTCATTTAAGGCGATCAGAAAAAATACACATAGACAATTTATGAAATCATTGCTTTTGATACCTTTATCTTAAGTTGTGGAAGAAAAGTGGATATCTCTTTCGAGAAATTTGAAGTAAACTTTATTTGAATAAGTGATTAAAAACGTATGTTTATTTTATATTTTCTAGCTGGACACTTATCTTAAACTCTCAAATTAAAAGGTTTTCAAAATCAAGTTTTAAAATCTAGAAGCTTTTGCAAAGTTTAAAAGAAAATCAGAAACAGGTCTCCATATTTTGTGTATGTAACAAGATTGAAATACCGAATAATCTCTGACTATCTATGTAAGCAAAAATCGATGGATAAGAGCAAAACTATTTTAAGTGCCTATAAAATTATAGGCACTTAAAATATACTAGTCAAAACTTCTAACCGGCCACTTTAAAAACAAAGATAATTTTTTCTGTGGTGCGTGGATTTTCGTGAAATTTGCTATATGAATTTTTAAGTAACTTTCCATATGATTTTGGCGAAAAGTTACCGTTATTTCATTGAATTTAAAGCACAACATGAGAAAAGCTCAAAAAGCTCTAAATTTGCACAGAGCTCAAAATATTGTCAATGTAGCGATTTTTGTCTCATGGATCGTTAGCTGCAACATAGACTAGGAAAAAAACTGAAAATGTTCGACAATTGTGCGCGGCGTATGACCCTAGAAGAAAGTGATAGAGCTTATGTATGCAGAAAAACGGTTCCTAGAAACAACACATAAAACACGTTTTTCTTCAAAAATGCATAAAATATAGACTGATAATTCCCGTATAGCTACAAAATGTAGGATATGTGAAAAAAAATCAGTTTAACACATCGTTTTTTTCACACCAGACCAAATTTGAGCATAATCGCTAGATAAAATGGTTTGCCGGTTGAATTAAAACACCATTTTACCATGCCTCCTATTCTTTCTGTTTCTCCTGTAGTCAAATGTCACACAAAATTACAATGTTTTCTGATTTTTTTCTTGGTCTGGGTTGCAGCTAACGATTTGCGTACTTTGGTTTGTTGAAAGTGTAATATCCCGAGCTCTATTAAGATTTAGAGCTTTTTGAGCTTTTCCTTTATTACACATCCAAATTTGATAACTATTGGTAAATCATAATGGGAATCCATGTACATTATGCTTAAAAATTCACACATCAAATTTCATTAAAATGTTAGAACTTTTAAAAAAGTTATCGTCATTTTTAAAGTGGCCGGTTAGGACTTTTGGCCAGTATAGTTTCGCACTTATCCTTGGAACTGTATCGATATGAATGACCGCCCATTTCTTTGCATGCCTACTTGATTAACACTTGTCACATATAATTGCATCATGAACACATGCGGTTGTTTCATAATTTCATTTTTGACATATAGGTTATTACAAAATAACCTACACGTATACATCTGACAAAAATCGGATTATGAAACAATCTCCCACGGTCCCATATAAGATGATACACAGTTCATTATAAGAAACAACCCAATATCTGATTTCAACTATGGGTAGATTTTTTGCGGTTAGCCGTGAAATCTACTTTTAACGGTTAATTTCCCGTGCTATTCTTTCAAAATAGATGAAATAGGATTGAAAAATACCTAAAAATGAAACAAATTACCTTTCAAATCAAACGTATTGCTTGTCTAAGATAGTAAGGCTTATTCATTCATGTACTTTCAAAGTTGGAAAGGAGGTGTCACGTTCAATTCCTATCGTAGAAATTCATATACTTTTTTAGCTCGCTCGGGACGAAAATCTCGGAAGAGCTATTGTCATACCCTCGGATGTCGGCGTCGGCGTCAGCGTCGGCGTCGGCGTCAGCGTCGGCGTCAGCGTCGGTTTCGGCGTCCGCATTAGGTTAAAGTTTTTTATTTCTATCAATATTTATCCTAGAGGCTTCATTTTTTACAGAAACACTCATTAGGGCATAGGCTTTCATTTGAGACCAACATCCATGTTGAAATGACCTTTAGACTGTGACCTTGACCCTTTAAAAAAAACTTTAACCAAAAACTTTAACCAAAATCTTTAACCAAAAAACTTTAACCTTGCTTATATTTTCTGTAAGCTTTAACCTAGAGACATCATTACTTCATATGCACACTCATTAGGTGATAGGCTTTCACCATAGACAAAGGTCCTTGACAATTTGACCTTGACCTTGACCCTTTGTGGACTTAGAAAAACTTTAACCAAAAAACTTTAACCAAAAACTTTAACCTTGGATATATTTTTTAATGCTCTAACCTAGGGACATCATAGCTTCATATATATACTCACCAGCTTTCACCAGAGACCAAGGTCCTTCACAATTTGACCTTGACCTTTATCAGTTGTGGACTTAGAAAAACTTTAACTGAAAACTTTAACCAAAAACTTTAACCTCGCTTATAATTTCTGAATTCTTTAACCTAGGGAAATCATTACTTCATGTACATACTCATTAGGTGATAGGCTTTTGTGAGAGATCAAGGTCCTTGATAATTTGACCTTGACCTTTTATGAACTTAGAAATACTTTAACCAAAATTCTTTTACCAAAAACTTTAACCTTGCTTATATTTTCTGAATGCTTTAACCTAGGGACATCATTAATTTATATACATAGTCACCAGATGAAAGGCTTTCACCAGAAACCAAGGGCCTTGACAATTTGACCTTGACCTTGGCCTTTTATGGACTTGTAAAAAAACTTAAACTGAAAAACTTTAACCAAAAATTTAATCTTGCTTATATTTTCTAAATGCTTTACTCGGGGACATTATTACTTCATACACATACTCACTAGGTGATAGGCTTCTACAGAGACCAAGGTCCTTCACAATTTGACCTTGGTCTTGACCTTTTGTGGACTTAGAAAAATTTTAAAGAAAAACTTCATGTTTGATACAAAGAAGTTCCATTGGTAACCTCATCTGCTTGTAGGCTTTCACTTTACCCTAACCTTATACATGCCATTAAAACAAAAAAGTTTATATTTCTTAATTACTACTCAAACAGATATATATTAGATCATGGACTTTAACATTGAAAGAAACCACTTTGAACTTCGGTCTTCGGTCAAGCGCTGTTTGTGACAAGCAGCTGTTTGGGCGAGCTACGTTGTCCGCGGACAACTCTTGTTAAATATACCCGATATACCTTAGGTAATGAAGTCAACGCCTACGTCAGAGCTCAGTTTTGAAAATACATCTATACCCTTAACACTTTCCTGTTTTTCAAAATTTTGGACCTGTCCAAATTCAAAGGTTTTGCAGACGAAAATTTCAAGTGGGTTTAATTTGAAAAATAACCAAATAGTGTGGCAAAAGAAGAAATTGCTTGTCAGAAGCAATTTCTTCAGTTTTCACAATGTTTTCTCAATCATAAAATCACAGGCACGTAAAAATCAGGGATTAAACAGCAAAGGGTTAAACAGGGACTCTAAATATGCAGGGCCCGTGCCCTAAATCAATACACAGTCTCTTGTATTGATTTACAATTATCATGTACATGAAACCCGTACCTTTAATTAAACACGCTATCTCATATTGATTTTTCTGTGAAGGTTGATTAAGGTAACAAATCTTTCTCTCAATAAATGTCTTCATAAATCACCTCTCTAGTTCATATTGAGTTCATATTCCAGGTGTTAATTCACGTTTCAAAAAAAAAAAAAATGTTCGACATAACTTCGTTATCTTATGACAAATTTGTCAAACATTTATCAAAGAGAAAAAATACGACCGACACGCGATCGGTATTATTAGCAATAATATTGACGCTAACTATTGATTCAGTATTCAACTTTGTCTATATACGATCAATAACGCTGATAAGTCTTATACATTGACAATAGTATCAATCATGCATGAGCCATATTAAAAACTGATCAAACTTTTCGTTAAAAATATGACCTACGTCGCCGGATTGAAAGGGTTATTTCACTGTTGTTTTTTTTTTTTTAAAATGACATGGATCATTACATTTGTATTATTCAATTTGATTTTGTGTTGCATGATATGTATGTTTTTGTATGCAGCTGTAATATTGAATGAATCTTCTAGTTCAACTTAAGCAATTCAGAAAACCTTTATAATAAAAGATTTCCTCACTTGGATGCTGGATTCAACTGTTCCGGTAATATCAAGAAAAGAACACGTTTTTTTTCTTTCAATTTGATTGATTCTCAATTAAGTTTTATTATCTAGGACACTGGTTAGTGACACAAAGTCGTGCAACGATACACATAATGACATACATAAGGTACCTGTCAACAGCAACAACAACAAGAACAGTAACAACAAAAATTAAAAATATTTTGCAAGACGGCCATGAAATTAAACCCTGTTTCGTTTCAAGCCCATGTATCTTAATTCTATATATGTTCGATTTTCGGTTAAATTTCATGGCCAAGTCCACTGCATACAATTACCATATATTAAAACTTTAAAATACAAAAAATCCAATACCCAGATCAATTTAAGCACAGTAATGTATCAAATCATAGACCCTTAACCTAGGCGTATGCCTTGTTTTCTATTTTTTCCGTTAAAAAATTTATGCAGCCTAGCCTTACTATTGTCGGTTTTAATATCTATTTACCACTTTTCCAGTTATAAATCACAATTTATATATGTGACCGTCACGCGAAAAGGAACCATCTTAAAACTGCGTAAAGTGTTGATTCTGGTCAGATTGCACGGACTGCGCAGTCTGAAAAGGCTCATAGCTTTTCTCAATTTTCTCGATTTCGGAATCTAGAATGATAAATCTACTCTCCCTCGAAAGAATATTTGAAATGGGACCTCTCGTTGACCTCCGCTGGAACAAATCTCCTTTTTCAAATGTTCATTTTACGGAGTTCCCAGATGGTCCCTTTTTCGCGTGACGGATCAAATATACATAGAGTCATCGGTGTATCTGTCCCAGAAATTTGGATTTTTTTTTAGAAATTTGACATTATCTGAAATAGCTGTGAACTAAATCTTGTTTTCATTGGGTTATGAAATAAGTCTAGCAAATTTGGTACTTGTTTAACTAGGCAAAATTCACAATGGAAATACATCACACGCTTTATTACTTTTTCAGATGAGACTATATGAGACCATGATGAAGGGTAGTCGGGAGGAAATCCGAGACTTCTGCCAGTCACGTGATATTCAGTCCAAGTTCATCAAGGTATGAAGTACGAGGGGGTATCAAAAAGTTCTAAGACAATTGCAATATCTTTTTTATCATTCATCAGATTTTGGTGAAACTTTCAGTAATTATGTATATGGATGTGGGTGCTAAATATACAAATATGCAACCAAATATGACTACGCCTCTCTCTAGGAACTGTCGCTATGGAGACCGAATACACAATCGATTCAAAAAATTCAAATTGTGTTGAGGTAAGCTCTCAATGCGCAACAAGTGTACTTGCAACTATGAGGTTAACTTAGAAAGGTTTGACTCTGTAAAAAATAAATAATAAACAGCGCATAAAAACTAAGTAGAGTTTAAACCAAGAATAAGATATTTGAGTATCTCAAGTTTCTCAAAAAAGAATTTAGGGAAGCAATCGCGACGGTTTCCTTCATAGGAAGATTTTTCTAATTACATCATAAAGTAAGAACGACCGATTTGAGTGCGCAACTGCATAGTTGAAATAAGTATTTGTAATGCAGATATTAGTGTTAAGACAAGTGAACGGATCAACGCGAAACAGTTGTAACTGTCTATAAACATAAAGACAGTTACATTTGTATCGCACTGAGCCATTGACTTATGTCCGTCGTAAATGGCCAGCAGTTTTCTTTTATAATTTCTGTAATGTTCGATTCTTACTTATTAGAATCTAGACCCGTCAAATCGCTGTTGACAGAGGTCGGTCAATGACAAAAAGTGCAAAAAAACGCTACTGACAGTTGCCCATGATTTCTCGAAAATCTGCTTCCAAAAACGTCTATTAATATCATTCTTTAAATTATGACCTACACCGCGGAAGTGAAATAATCCCGTTAAAAATTTTTATATTACACGGGTGTTATTACACTAGTGAAACTACTATGCCAATGAGCTAAGAACGTATAGTACACGTTGTATCTTTGTTGTGAAAATGACGACATAATTACACTTGACGACGCCAATTCGCAAACGGCGTTTTATATTTCGTGGAATCTTCTCGATTTATCGCAAAGATTCAGGTCATATTATAAATAGAATCCAAAATAAATGTTCTTAAAATACCGAATTTTAAAACTGGTCGTCAAAAGCAATTAAAAACTCGATTTTATCTGTTTAAAGATGACTTGTGAAATAAATAATGCATTCAATGACCACACTCGTAATATCCTCTTTGTAATTTCAGGATGACATGAACCCGATGCACGTGGTGGCTATCGCCGGTCGAGATGATGCGGAGGTTATCTTACAGATGATGTTGGAGAATGGGTTTGATATTAATGCGCGGACCAAAGACAGTGAGGACACGGTGTTACACCTGATTGTAGAACATGTCGAGATTAGAGACTCATTCCCATTGGTCCTCAAGATGATGGAATATAACCCCGACCTTACTATCAGAAATAGGGTACTTTATTTGTTGATTTTTTTTTCATCACACACTGTGTCGTTGTTGCAGTATAGGTAGATTTTGCGCGGTGAGCCGTATAATCAACTTTTTACTGTTAAATTCTCGTGCCATTTGTTCGAAATAGATAAACCAGGTTTATATAGCGCATTAAGAAAGTTTACAATTTACCTTCTAAATCAACGTTATTACTTGTCTTAAAACGTAAGGTTCACTCAAACATGTACTTTCATAACTGCAGTGAAGGGGTCAGGTTAAATTCCCATCATTTGCTTTTTAATCATACCCGATTTACCTATGATAATGGACTCGGCGCCTACGTCAGAGCTCAGTTTACAAAATACACCTATAGTTGTTTTTTATATCTTCTTCATATAAACATGTCAATATATATAAGACCCGTTACGCGAAATGGGACCATCTGGGAGCTCTGTAGAATGAATTATTGAATAAGAGATTGGGTCCAGCATAGGTCAACCACAGGTCGCATTTCAAAAATTCTTTCATTGGAACATAGATTATTCATTCTAGATTCAGAAAAAAGTGTGAAAAGTTTGACTCTAGTCAGTCTGCGCAAACCGCGCAGTCTGACTAGGGTCGACATTTTACTCACTACCCAGAGGGTCACTTCTTGCGTGAAGGGTCACAAATATATGTGACCCGTCGAGCGAAAAGGGATGACATTTTTGTAGTAGGAAATTAGCAGACCATGAGTACTACGCAGGCTGGCTAGGTTAGAAATCTTTTCGCACTTATCTTATTATTTTGTTTGTTTTGTTTTTTAAATGAACACTCTGCTTCCGTGTAAAAGAATTTATTTTTGTAATGCGATCTGCAGTTGATCTTTACTAGGACTAATAATCTTTTTCCAAATACAGTCCATCTCGCTCGAGCGACCATGTCTATTCAGCGACCATTTTTATTACTCATCTTTGAATAAAAAGTAGATATTTTGGTCTAAAAATATTGAAATGAATCCTATGTTGTTAAAACTCTTTATAACCGCCCAAAGACGATTTTAATGCGGATTAATAACATATGGTTATTTAAATATTCGCAATAATTTACATATTCAAAATAAATTATGTTTCTTTTTTGTCAACAAAAAGATAACTAAACGAACATTCTGTTTAACGAGTGCTTTTTATATTCCCGTAAGCGGTCGCTTAATAGAATTTTGCTGTATTTGTTTTACGGAGTTCCCAGATGGCCCTTTTCACGCCACGTGTCACATATGCAAAAAAGTATTTTATAAAAGGGCAAACCTGCCCAACAAAAGAATGCTTTCAGCAGAACCTTGCATGGCAAATAGTAAAGTAATAGAAATTAACAAGAATATAAACTTTGTCTTTCAGATATTATGAAGACTTTTATCTATCGAGATGATAAAAAAGATTAAAAAAGAAATGTTAAATAAAAAAAGAATAAACAAGCAAGCACACAAAACACTTAAACTCCGTATTAATTTTCATTTAGTAATATACCAGTTGGGTAATGTCTTAAAAAAATCTATGATATACCTATTCTACTTACAGAAGTTACGAACTCCATATGATATTGCAATGGCGAGAGGAGAGTTCGAACTAGCTGAGGTGTTAGCAGGGACCATGAGTTTACCACAGGCACGAGATTTCTATAACAAGAAAATTGGGGCGCTTTATGGGGTAGGTTTACTTTGTTAAAATAAAAACAAATTTCTAAAAACAAACTTTACATGAAATCGTATGAGAGAATTAAACATAAATTATAACGTGCCATTTTTACCAGTATTTCTTTTCATCTGTTATATTTAAAAATCAAAAGGTTAGAATCGATATTATTTTCTCTAAAGTAAGCAATTTTTATTTTCATTTTTTTATAAAACGATGATATTGTTATTATTACCTTTCTAGCTTATAGGCAACGAAGTAAAACCTCTTTCAGCAAGATCACATATGTACATACAGGTATACAAAAACACAGCACGTGGACATCTGCAGTGCTCTTTGCTCGACCCCACCCCCTTCTGTGTGGCCGTAGGGATACACGCATATGGCTCTACAGTTTACTGCCTGTCGATGATAGGTCCTTTGATTTTAGAAAGCAAATTCCCGATCAAAATAGTGTGAATCCATCATCTATATCGTGCACACATAAATGATCATTGATTGTGAATGGGTTTAATCTAAAATATACTTACCAAATTTTAGTGTCCTTTCTGTCGAAAGAACAAATTGATTTTCATAATTGTGATACGTCACGCAAAAAGGGGCCATCTAGGTAGGACGTAAAGTGTCGATCCTAGTCAGGCTGCGCGGATTGCGCAGGCTGACCAGGACCGATACTTTTCGAACTGTTCTGATTTTCTGAATGTAGACGGTCAGTGAACATCCTGTACAAGAAATTTTGAAATGCAACAACCGGATGATTTTTGCTGGAGCAAATTTCAACTTAATTTGCGGAGTTTCGAGATGGCCTCTTTTCGCGCAACGGTTCACATATTTATATAAAAAACATTGTCACTCTATTGTATGAAAAAAAAAGAAGTTTGAAAAAAGGAATATGTCGATTAAACAGTAGACTGGCAATATTACAGATTAGTCAAAATATTGATTTTATATTATTTTTAATAATTTTGACGTTTTTGTGCCGTTTAATGTTTAAGTATTATTGATGAAAAAAAAAACACGATAAATCCCGTTCAAGGTCAATTTTGCATTGTTTGTGCAAAGAGTCTATGGAATCCTTGGCCAATGACAATGATGGCAGTATTATTTTATGGAATGATTTTAATCTAATGGGCGGTGTTTATTTATATCTCTTTTTTTTTATCATCAAAATGATGATTTAATTTTGCAACATTAAGGCCATATATAACCATCGTATTTTCAAATTAGGTTGTTTACAAAAATTCTATCAATAAAAAGAAACAATCTGTATCTTAAAGCTGCTCTTGCACAGATTGGGAAAATGTGAATTTTAACATTTTTCGTAAAATCAATCGGAATAAACTACCCCATCATGTTGAAGCCTTTAAAATAACAAGATTCAATCTGGTAATGCATCGAAAGAAAGACCGATATACCCGAATTTAGGTTAGATTCATTCTAAAAAATAAAGTGACTACTAACGCTAAAAAGATTATTCTTCAATTTCAAGCCAACTATTTTTGCTTGACATTCGGCATGTTTGTCTTATTCAATCAAAGATTAAGGTTAAAGTATTTGACAGCTAGAAACTTCATATCAATACAGGCAAAAAATGAAAGGTTATTCACGGAAAATAACGATTTTGTAATAAATAGACTAGAAATAAATAGACTGGATACCTTACTGAGCTTGTCACTCCGAAAAAATAAGTTACAAAATTATTGAAATATGTTGTTTCTAGTGCCAATGCTTTGGGCCATTCTTCATAGTCTAAAGATACACACATTTCCAAAACTTAGAACAAGTTTTGTATTTTTTCTATGAAAAACTGTGCAAGAGCAGCTTTAAGAATGATGTTTCCTCTTTTAATACAACCACAAGTACTTTTCATCGACTTTTTAAACAAAAAGTTTCGAGCTTTCAGCATTACGTGTCTTTGAAAATCCGGAAAAGATCAGCAGGACTTTTCTATATTTACTTTTAGGAGAAAAAATGCTTTATTCCTCGATACTCTCTTACTCTTGTCTTAAATCTTACTAGATAGTCTAAACTGTTAAATCATCTTTAACTTTATTCTTTTTACGGTGCTTGGTGGTTGGTTTAAATTAATTGAAAAGCTATAGTGCACACATTTGTTTGATGTGAGTTCTGAACAAAGTGTATTAAATTACTGATAATTATAACAGTTACACGTCGAGGGGCAACCTAAATGTCGTTTCTATAGCTGTTAAAGCGATAGTGACATGTTGGTCGGAAAATGACCATTTGCATATATATAATACGTACTTAGTGTTTTGTATGGAAAAAAATATCTAACGAGGTTGGGAGAATTGATCATTGTCGAGGCTCTGCCGAGACAATTACCAATTCTCACAACCGAGTTAGATATTTTTTCATACAATACACTTAGTACGTATTATATTTATCTTATAACCTCTTTTTGTCTTGTTTTAGTCTATGTTTCTAACTTAAATGCTAGTTTCTAAAAATAACTGTATGATATTATTGTTCTAAAAATAACTATGCGATATCATAAAAAATATCATACGGGTTGTTATCATACGGATACTTGTATAGTTATAAGATAAATTCTGATACAGGATCAAGGATATAGGCCTGTTGCACAGACTGCCAAATATGGTAATAATCATCAGCGAGGGCGAAGCTCGGAACAAGACTTTAATAAACATAGTATCAAATCTGGTACCAAGGTCGAGGCACAGTCCATGCCACTCTCGGTACATACAGATTAGATTGGCAATAGTTTGCACGTTTTTTAATCCTAACTTGTCCGGCAGATATTGGACTTTATCTGGTTTTGGAGTACATGGAAACCAACAAATTGGTCATCAGAAGCAAACTATTTGCAATACACATATATATTTTCAAATATTGGCCCAATTCATATTTTATATTTAAGTCATCTTTTACATGGATTTTCTGAGACTTATTTGAGCATTATCAAAGCGGCTGAGTCTTACATATACCAGATCTTGTAATTTCTATAGGATTGAAGTTTTAAATAAAGCACCTGTTCAACGAAAAGATATCTTGAGAGAAATTTTACAAGTTTCCCTGACTGAGCTTTCAATTATTTGAAAAAGTTAAAACTATTCTTTGTAGAGAATCTCGTCCTTTGACTCAAAATAGAAACGCAGTTTACGTAAAACTGACCCTTTTAAGAGTGTTGATTGCCAGTTTCTGAACTTTAAGTACTTTGATTAAAATTAAACTGCCATCCTCATGATTTTCAGTACAATTCAAATTGATGTACTGAACAAGCCTCTTTATAAATTGTCTTTTGACATCAGACTTCCAAAAAAGAAACATTTTTATATATTTAAGTTGCCATTTTATAGCTTTTGTGTGCGATCTTGGACGCCATCTTTGATTTCTCCAAGGTGTCATTCGACCGATTCTTAATGTAGAAAATATCAGCTTTCAGAATATGTAACAAACATTTTCTTTGTATTCCAAAGACAGGTTTTACAAATCCTTATTTCTGTTGGACTACATCGAAATTGAATATTTGTAACTTAGAACGAATAACATAGAACATTTCAATTTTACAAGTTAAGCATTATATCATTAAATCTAGATGTACTAGTAAATCTAACAATACATCACTCTATATAATGGTTCCTTTTATATGTTCTTATAAAGGTTCCTTTTATTCTGCCTCTGACCATATTAACTCAATCTAGTTTTGGCAAAGAAGCTATGAAAATTCAGCATGTACATGTACGTTGCATTTCCACACTCGGAATTAAGACTGTGCATTTTTAATGTTTACATGGTTCATTTCCGTCTATGTAAAAAAGAACAAATAGCTTGTATGGAATCGCTGAAGAGCCTTAGTTTTGTGTGTGTGTGTGGAGGGGGGTCGTCTAGGCTCTCCAATATCTTACGCGAATGAGAACTTGATATATGACTAGAAGAACTCGAAAGGACTTAGCGTAGCAATCAGCTTATTGCAAGACTCATTAAAGAGATATAGAGAGAATTTCTCGATTTCACGGAGATATGGAATAAAAACCTTAACACTCTGTATTCGTAGGGATTCATACACAAATGTGATTATTTTTTTAGTTTCATACCTCCATGAAAATCAACAAAGACTGTTCATATCTTATGATTTAAGATAATACATGAACAATTGTTAATGTCAATAAAAACATATTTCCTATGGGACTACTTTCTGCAGAAGGTTACAAAATAATTGCGTACTCAAAAATAATTTCATTGATAAACTAAATTTTCAGCTAATCAGAATTTACGAAAATTGATGGAATCGTCTTGAATTAAAATATTCTCTTCTCAATTTAATTAATAGAATTCATAATTCAATAATACACAATGCGATTATTTTTCTTTATTTACAGTTATTTGAGGATATAAACATAATCTCTTAGTATTACCATGTACACATAAATATGCAGTCATATTCTGTAAAAAAACGTTTATTATCAAGACTTGAAGTCTGATTAAACAATTAAGTTTAATGTTTTGCAAGCTAGATTTATTGCACGAATTGACACATTAAGACAATTTATAAAATATAAATAAGAAATGAAAAACATTCTATTCACTAAATATTCATCTTCGTAAGCCAAGGGTGACGCCCACAACGTGTTCTGTTCACAGAATAGGATAGAACATGTAGTTGGTATCACCCTTGGCTAGCGAACATGCTAAATATCTTTCATATACCCAATTAGTTTGTTTTATAATGGAAAAGACATTGTAAAAATAACATGTACTGACAAACATACCGTTATTTATTCAGGCCAAACTTCTAGATGCTGTTATAAAGAGTAAAGAGGCAGATATTGATATGTATTTGAAACTTGGTGCTGATCCTAATTTCGTCAACGAGGTAAATTGATTTGTTTTTATAACGCATATATCGCCACAAAAATTCTAATATAGAAATATTAGAATAATTATTCTAGATTCATAGTTCAAAATAATTGATAATTGTCTCAAAATAAATGCCTGGGGAGATCGAAATGTGACCTTTCTCTTAAAGCTGAAATTAGTTTGTTTTGGAGACACTATTCTAACACATGGTATTGATTATATCTAATTGAGGTGAATTTGCATATAGAGAACAGTTATATATATAATACGTACTTAGTGTTTTGTATGGAAAAAAATATCTAACGAGGTTGGGAGAATTGATCATTGTCGAGGCTCTGCCGAGACAATTACCAATTCTCACAACCGAGTTAGATATTTTTTCATACAATACACTTAGTACGTATTATATTTATCTTATAACCTCTTTTTGTCTTGTTTTAGTCGATGTTTCTAACTTAAATGCTAGTTTCTAAAAATAACTGTATGATATTATTGTTCTAAAAATAACTATGTGATATCATAAAAAATATCATACGGGTTGTTATCATACGGATATTTGTATAGTTATAAGATAAAAAATTTTATACTTCTATTTAATAACGAAAACAGAAAATTCCATAAAGTCTTTTGCTTGTGCGCATGTAGGCCATATGAGTCGATTGGTAGTGTTTGTAATTGTAAAACTTTCTCCTTACCCAATGTCAATAATTTACGTCGAATTTCAGCATCACAATGCTCCAATCCACTACGCAATAACCCACTGTAAGTTACGTCCTACAGTAACACTCAAGATGTTGATAGAAAAAGGTGCTGACGTCAATCTACAAGATGATGTAAGATACTAAATTTTCTTTTGTATTTTTTCTACGTCACTTTTTCGCTTCATTTCAGATCTTTCTATTTCTATTAAAAATACGTACATCATACAATTTCAAGAAACCATACACTACGGTTTTAGCATTCAAAATTAGAGTTTACGTACTTATTTTTCTCGTTGTATGTTTCGTCTTAAGGATAGAATATCAGGCAACATAGAATTTCTCAAATTAATGATTCTTCTATTTATAAGCGATTTTTGAGGCTCGAAAAATGCAGAATAAGCTTACTATCTTATCCTTTGACGAAGAAATATTTTAAAATATAAAGATATTCAGAATGGGCTATTTGTATTTGTACACAGGAGGGTGACACGGTGTTAAATCTAGTCATTAAAAGTGAGAGGCTTCGCGAGACGGGTGAGATGTATAAATGTGCTGAACTTCTCGTCAACCAAGGTGCTTTATCAACGTATAGAGATTTGGTGAGTTAAGAAATGTAGATTTATAGTATACTTAGATACTTCATAATGCTTATCAGATGTATAACCGTGCCGAACTGTTAGTAAACCAAGGTGCTTTGTCAGCATATAGAGACTTGGTGAGTTGAGAAATATATACTTATAGTATGGATAGAGACTACATGCTGATGGTGAGATGTATAAATGTGCTGCACTACTCGTTAATCAAGGTGCTTTATATACATAAAGAGAGAGGTTTAATAAAGTTAGAGAGAACTTCTGATAAAAGAAATGCAAACGTGTAAACATAGGTGCTCGCCGTACTGTAGAAATATGCAGAGAAGCTTAAGACTACCAGATACTGGTGAATTCAGAAAACGTCCTGAAGTTTTAGTCAATAGAGATGCTTCATCAAGGTTTACATCTTTGGCGATTTCAGTGCCCGAGGTTATAAAGCTTTTCTTGGGCTCAATTCGAAATTTTCTCAAATTTCAATTTGAAATTCAAGCCGTAATTCTGTTTAAATCCTCATTTTAATGTATAGTGCGGTTTTATTGACTTGAATCTGACCCCTGCTATTTAGATGAATAAAACTCTAATCATTTCTACTCGGCCTTGCACGTGCTTTCATAGGAATGAATAACAAACGATATTGAATGTATAATACGTTTTGTTAATTGATGAAATATGCCGGTAATTGTTATTTAAGCATTTTTCCACAGAGGTCGAATTCGGGTCAAATTAACCAGGCTATATTAACATAAAATATTATATTAATAAGTTGTTATAAATAACAACTTATAAATATTATCTTTTATTTTCATTCATTTTTTTCAATTTAAAATTTGAGAAAATTGAGCCTGAGCCTGGGAAAAGTTTTATAACCTTGGGCCCTGGTATGTAGTCTTATCATAGTTTAGTTTAGTATGAGAATATGTGTGATACGAGTGAATGTATAAATATGCCAAACTGTTGGTGACCGTGTGTGCTTTTTTAAGTTTTTAAGTCAATCTATCAGCAAGACAAGTGTCAGATCTAATGCTTCCATTAGAATAATTGTGCTGTGAAATAAGACTGCTTTCCATAAACAACGTAAAAAAAAATTTGATATTAAATGAAATGAGTTTGATTTTTTACATATATCAGTGAAAGACGAATGTCAACTTTGCTTCACTTTCTGTATCGATATTATGAACGGATTGGTAATGGCGATTGTTTGAATTGCTTGCAAAAATGCAAGGAACTTAGATCAGGAAGATTTAAAAAAAAAAAGACTTTGGTGATTCATAGCCTAACTATTTGTCCATACACATATACACATACACATATCCATTTTAACCTAATGCTTTGTATTTGATGTGTAAGTTGCCTTTAACCCTTTTTAAGGGTAAAGTTGTTCAAATAAAGGATTATCTAATTTTATCCTACCTTGCATATGTAGCTAATTGTGTACATGTGATGGCATTAAATCGTCAAGTTCGCTTACTTCAAAATCATGTATTTTTCTTCTTTTAAAATTGAAATGATTTCAATTGTTTTTTTACAATTATTGTAATAACAGGATGGGAATGATGCTCTACAACTAGCTACGAAGAGGGAGTATGCCGATATAGTGAGGCTGTTAACGGGTTCTAGACCTCAACATGTTAGAGTAAGTATCAAAAATCAAATAGAGATACAGATAGAGGGGGTATGTTGGATTCTAGATAAGTGTATAAATCATATTACCATAAAACATATGACGTATCCACAACATGGGTTTTCAATGAGAATTAAAGATTTTAGACTGACTTTACCCCCCTTTTATCTGTACCTCTGATCTAGAATGCATACTAGCGTGGGTTTTCTTGTCTTTAGCTGCTACGATAAACGCTCGATATTTGTTAAATGTATGTTATTATTTATATGAGAAAAATGTTCCATTGGTTCAACTATAATTTTTTTATTATAACGAATTCGATTAAGTAAATGATTATCATTTACTTTAAACGTGTTATAGATATGGAGTAATCTGGGGGAAAATTCGGTACTTTTAATTCGCACCGCTTTTTTTTTAATTAAATTCTTATCTATAACAAACACAACGATTTATTAAAATACACTGTATTCAAATTAATGTTCAGGCGAATAACCTTTCTTTGTTGATATGTAATATAGGAGCCCGCTCCCCCACCCCCGCCCCCACCACGTTTACCGAGCCCGGAACCTGAATCGGAAGAGGAAATAGAACCAGAGGTAGTGAATGCACTTGCATGTAGACAGTTTCTCCTTTTCTCTACTGTTTTCTATAGAAATGCTTTCAGAGGGATAGTTGCAACTAACAATGTTACCAATAGCTTACTAATTAGAAGGATCTTTCTTATCAAGCATACCTTTCCTTGATCTATTTTAGATCTGTAAAGTATCTTATGTTTCTTTTCTTCAGGACATCTACTAGTATCAACCATCCCATTCTTACATGTTATTTTGAGCGTCCAAATGTTTGATTTGAAAACACACCTCTGCCGTTTATAACATAGTTACCAGATTCTGTAACATTTCTCTCAACAAGTGAGATGAAAATAAGTTGTCCCCGTAAAAGCGATAGCCCTTAATTAGGGATCTTAAACTGGATTTATATGCAGTCAAATATGCAGTCGAATGCACGCCTGTTTGAAACACATATGCAAATGATGTGCGATCGGGGCATTTAAGATATATATCTGTAGGCAAATTAACTTACAGTAAATCTTGTTTTAAACGACCACTTTCGGGACCGCAAAAAAGCGGTCGCAGATGAGACTGTTCGCTTCATACAATATTTCATGATAAATAAAACAGGTCTATTCGATAACATATATAGGTTGTAGGACAAGTCTTACCACCAAATTTCATTTTTTCTAAACCCGATAAGAATCGTATCGTTGAGACGATTTTATGGGTTTCAACAATATAAGATTCAATAAAAAACAACTGTTCGATACAGAATGCCCACTTTTTCAGAGATTTTGGTTTGAATGATGGTCGCTTAATATATTCGGTGGCTTAAATTGACGTGGTCGCTCGAGCAATATCGACTGTATATAAAATGTCCATGAGTGGACAAGATAATAAGATTCATGAGCTATTGATAACTTATATTATAATATGACCTACGTCGCGGGAGTGAAACCCGGTTGAATATTTTTGATATTATACGGGTGTTTTGACACTAGTGGAATAATTATGCAAATGATCCCAGAGCGAATAGCAACGCTATTTTGGTAACCGCGAAAATGACGTCAAAATGTAGATCTATATATTGTGACGTCAGTTTTAAATAGCGTAATTAGTTTCGCGGGAAATCGAAATGTTGAATTTCAAGAATTTTAAGATTTTACGCAAAATTCGGATCATTATTAATACGATATAAAATTTATGCTCTTGAAATACAGAATTTATTTAACTCGTCATCTATAGAAGATATAAACTCGGCGCAGCCTCGTTTTTATCTGTTTATAGATTACTCGTTAAATAAATTCGGTATTCCATGACCACTAATGCAGTATCCTCTTTTTTTATATAGAAGGAAGAATATTATGGAAGTTAACTTTTGCACCATTCTAATAGGCCAGCTTCATGTTGCGTGTGCTATAAAGAGCAACGCATGGTGGCATATCTGTCACCACAAGCATGAATAAGCTTCTATTACGGAAACAAATAACATGGCGGCAACTGGAGTCCATACCGATTGGTTCCTGTCATTTCTCACACCACTACCACTAAATCTTCACCAATCCCATGTTGCTTTTTATCTGATACCTCTTAGTTATATCATGCATGCAACATTCCATCCACCAAATTCCATTTCACCCATTTGTTACTCTTTGAATGGCATTAAATAATCATTTAACAGAAGTCATCTGGACTTGTGATAACCATCAATTAGTTCAATAAAAGCAACTTATATTAAATTTTCTGATTTTTTGAGTCCTTCGGAATAGTACATATCGTTTTATCAATGAGCGATTGAAAATTGACAAGAAAGATAAGCTGCATAAGCAATTATTTGGTCGCCATTTTTTTTTTTTGTATATTTTTCTTTTTTAACCTATGCTGACTGTTTACTGAATAATGTGTCATCTTCCATTCAGTCCTTTTTTAAAAGATAAAAATGAATGCATTCGATATAATTTGTTACTCTTGTTATTCTTCTATTTACTCATTTAAATAGATCTTTAGCATGTATTTTTCGATTGCTTCCCAATGCACCTTTCCCTATAGAAGACCTATTATCTATTTATGTACTCCGCTTTGATTTATTTAGACTTTCCATCAGATGAAGAATGCTCGACTAAATTATATAGTTTCTATGTACGTCTTATTTCAAGAAAATAACACACAGCTTTAAGATGATGGAAATCTACAGGAACGAAGTCTTAAAAAACCAAGGCACAGTACTGATACAGTTAAAACATTGTGAAAATGATAAGTTGAATGATGTTTGAATGATTCTGGAATGAAGTTTTGAATGAACTTCAACGGAGGTAAAGCATAATCGATATTTTTTTCAAATTGGACGGAAAATGCAATAATTTTTACCCCCCCCCCCCCTTGATTAAATCAATGCATTTTTCTAAGTTTGTGTTTTCAAGGTTAAATCAGAAGCTTAACAATTAACACAAGACAATAAAATCATGCATCTTTTTATCTATTTGATTTAAATATCAGCCAATTTGACCGATTTTGAAGCGTTTTTGAACTTTTTCGGATAGTTTTTGAGTGATTGGAGTGAGTGTTTGGAATGGATAACCAGAGCGCTTAGCGAGTGATTTGGAATGGTTTCGATCGAGATGAGTGTCAATTTCACGATATGTTTAACTGTACAAAAGTTCCTCTTAACAACACGCATCTTTAAATGTCAGCACTAAGATCTTGTGACAAGGCCAGTTTTGCTTGTCAATTTCCAACTTTCTGAAATTCACCTGTTTTCAGTCAGGACATTAAGGTTGATATTACAAATCTTGTGACTCGATGCTAAATTAGTGCCTTGTACACTTCAGCATCAATGGGCTATATCTTAAAAATCTCATAATTCGTGCCTTTACTTTATTTTATTATTTCTGACACCCGAAAGGAGTTGAATTATAATTGTTCTAAGTTCTTACATCAAAATCTAAACAATACGTCCAACTGAGACAACGTGACGTTGGAGTCTTTGCTCAAAATGCTCCTCAAGGATCACCTTGATCTTCGTCTTAAGCATTTGATTCGAATATTTTAAAGGGTCTAGAGCGTTTGTCCGAATACTTATGGTTATTACACTATTACTGGTGATTGTTTTGATACTTTCATTTCTGAATAAGTCGAAGAATTTATATGAGCCTGTGCGTGACATTTCCAACAATTTGAAATGTTCGTGAGGTGCAAACACTGAGTAGCGTAGACAGTCATATACTGTAAATATAAAGTCGATACTTTGAGACCTTATTTATGAACTAAATACATAGTGAAGACTCTGGTCAGACTGCGCGGATGCACAGGCTGGTCAGAGTCTTTGCCTTGCGCATATTTTAAATTGTTGGAAATGTCACGCACAGGCTCATATTATTACTCATAACAGTCACATATATAGTTCAAAACGATTTTGTTAAAATATAATGTCGAAGGTAGCCAAGCTTTCTTTTCTAGATTCACCATTGACTCTGCACATCTTTCTTTTTCATTGAATTTATTCATTTAGATTGTATGTATGTGTAAGATTATTTATCTTATAACAATACAAATATCTGTGTGATAACAACCCGTATGATATTTTTTATGATATCACATAGTTATTTTTAGAACAATGATATAATGCGGTTACTTTTAGAAACTTGCATTTCAGTAAGAAACATCGACGAAAGCAAGACAAGTAGAGGTTGTAAGATAAATATAATATGTACTTAGTGTATGTATAAAAAAATAGTATCTAACTCGGTTGTGGGGAGAGCCTCGACAATTATCAATTCTCCCAACCTTGTAAGATATTTTTTTCGTACAAAACACTAAGTATGTATTATATATTTATACAACATAATTTTCAGGATTATTTGTTCAGACATTATGGTATATTCATTGCAGAGGTAATAATTAATTTGCAATAGCAAATGATGTAAAGTATCTATCAACAAGCGTGCACGTACAAATGTTTCACACTGTGTGTCTACAATATTATTTTTGTTAAGAATTCTTAACTTTTTTTGAAAAATATGCTAAATTTTAAGCCAATAGCATATGTAGATCTATGTATTCATATAACTTCATAGTAACGAGCCCCTGAAAACTGAACATAACATTTGTATGTACATGTACTTATATACGCTTGTAGGGACAAACACCTTTAACTGTATATGTAATAGTTATAGTTCATTTCTGACAATTTACGCGATATAACCTAAGCGGAGCGTTAGCAGAGCGCAAGGTTATACGCATAAATTGTCAGAATATGAACTATAACTGTTTTACCGATCGACTTATTTTTTCATGAAATTGAGTTTCACGTCAATCAATGATGTCATTCATTTTCGTTGCGTCATACTTTCTTCAATCAAACCGAGGCAAACAAAAAGTGGGAGGAGCGAATTTAATCACCGTTGGGTTTCTGTAATTATTTTGTCATTTGGCGATACAATATCAGTTGAGATCGTTCGGTGAACAAAACCTCGTAATTGCTGCTAGTGGATTTTGTATTCCTTTTAGTATGGTTTTTGGGACTTCCTTTAGGGATTTTGTATTTTTAGAATAATGGTTATCTACCACGGTATATTCAGCTGCGCAGTGTGAGCTCGTCGGATAATCATTCAAATTGTATCCGGGTTCGACCCCCGATGGTGGCACTCATCTTTTCCGACTATTTGTTTCCCACCTATTGGTTGATAATCGTAGACCTATGTGGGATAGCAGCTGGAGACTAGAAGAGGAATGGTAGAAGTTGTGTAAGAATTACCAGGAATTCATTGTTAGGTTCTTCAGCCGCCGCAATATAAGTGAAGGAAAGCGGTGTTAAACCCCATAGAAACAAACGAAACCACGGCATATTCATTATCAATAATATAAAGTTTGTAACAACACGTTAGTGGAAAACATTCAAAGTGCATTGACAAGCTCTAGTTACGAAGTTTTGGTTCCCAGCCGATACGTCACAGTTAAACGGGACACACTGTTTTTTCGATACTTGTCAGCTTTTACAGGCCTAACATGCTTCGAATCGCTTTTTTGCAAATTTTTGTATACCTAGAATTTGGGCACTTGCAGAACTATTAAATTAAAATGTCATTCAAAAGATCCAAAGTAGATCTATTTATTTCAAAAAAAGAAGTGAGATTTTCCATCGTTTCAACCATGTCGTCTTTTTTTTTATGTCGATGTGAAAAAGTGAAGTACAGAAAGGCTCGGTACCTGCAAACTCGTCGATGTCATTCTTACTGCTGTATACCATGTAGATTAATATTTTATATCAGAATCGTTGATATATCCGCTAAATCTTGTCTTGATAAACACGCAGACAAATTATTTAAGAATTTTTCCCTCCTTTTAATGAGTAATTGAATATAAGCATAGCTTCAAAAGAATATTCACAAAACGTTTTTTTTATATAAATACTCGATTACAAGTAAAGGGTCTTTCGGAACATTTTATCAGACAAGGTTGTGACGTCACTGTCTGGTTTTGAATGTAGTCTCCGCCCATTATGACCTAAAGTCACGTAGCTCACTTATTCGATCAGGGGCCTCTTCCAAGAAAGATATCGTACGATTTATCTTATAAATATCGTACGATTATATTTAAGACGGTCGTAAACGGCTTTCACAAAAATATCGTTGAAAATCGCAGACTATACGACCTCATAAGATTATCGTAAAGTTGATCTTTCTCATCTGCACGTGCTGATCATATGATATAAACTTCCGCGTTAGTGGGTATATTGTCCGCTTTTAAAATACCAACAAGGGTAAATCAGCAAACTGACAGTAGAAAAGCCATTTACTTGTATATTAATGTTTGGTTGTTTTCTGGTGAAGTATAAGCATGTATAAGAATACAACATTTTTAAAAGGGTAAGATGAAAAAAAGGCTCATCCGTTTTTCTTATATGTATTTGTTATGTAATTGTTCAAATCTGTATAGTTCTGTGCCTATATGGAAGGTATTGAAACGAACTAAAGAGGGGTGGTATTGCAATGAACTTTAGATGGATATTATATTCAATCGCTTTAATTACCGATAACTCTAACTTCGGTTCTAGTACAGTGCTCGTTGGTGTATTCGTGTAACTAAAACAGTTACATGAAGCTTAGACATATGTCATCAAGCTTAATGTCGCCGTTCAATTATTGTATCTGCTTGATTATTTGCTCAGTTCATCTTTGACAAAAGGAGAGAGAAAAAATATCGAGTGCAGTGGTTTTGTTGTTGATGATAATGTTGTCGTTGTTGTTAATAAGAAATCCTCCTTTTTTATCAAGAATGGTATGGTTTTGACTATAGGCTGTGGAATTTTCCTTTTAATTTATGTCCTACTTGAAGCATAAAACACAGGATATCATATTGCATAATCTGAGAGTAGTTTTTTTTAAGTAAGTAATTAATATATGCGTAAAAATCTATTGATTTGGTATCTCCCACTTTCTGTGTCACTAGAAAGGGTAAGCATGATCACAAAAGGGTCGATTCTTACGGTAAATAAACAGCTGAATACCACTATGAAAACATTCTGCGACAATCGTAGGATTATCGCAGAGTAAAATCAAACATCGAAATGATGGTGCATCTGTTTTTAGCTCACCTGAGCACGAAGTGCTCAAGGTGAGCTTTTGTGGTCCCATGATGTCCGTCGTCCGTCGTCCGTCGTGTGTCGTGTGTCGTTCGTCGTGCGTCGTGCGTCGTCAACATTTACCTTGTAGACACTCTAGAAACCATATTTTTTGCTCAATCAACCTGAAAATCAGTCAGAATGATTGTCTTGATGAAATCTAGATCAAATTCGAAATTGGGTCAAATGGGGTCAAAAATGAGGTCACAGGGTCAAATCTTAGAAAAACCTTGTAGACACTCTAGAAGCCATATTTTTTGCTCAATCAACCTGAAAATCAGTCAGAATGATTGTCTTGATAAAATCTCGGTCAAGTTCAAAATTGGGTCAAGTGGGGTCAAAAATGAGGTCACAGGGTCAAATCTTAGAAAAACCTTGTAGACATTCTAGAAGCCATATTTTTTGCTCAATCAAGCTGAAAATCAGTCAGAATGATTGTCTTGATGAAATCTCGGTCAAGTTCAAAATTGGGTCAAGTGGGGTCAAAAATGAGGTCACAGGGTCAAATCTTAGAAAAACCTTGTAGACATTCTAGAAGCCATATTTTTTGCTCAATCAACCTGAAAATTGGTCAGAATGATTGTCTTGATGAAATCTCGGACAAGTTCAAAATTGGGTCAAGTGGGGTCAAAAATGAGGTCACAAGGTCAAATATTAGAAAAACCTTGTAGACACTCTAGAAGCCATGTTTTTTGCTCAATCAACCTGAAAATTGGTCAGAATGATTGTCTTGATGAAATCTTGGACAAGTTCCAAATTGGGTCAAGTTGGGTCAAAAATGAGGTCACGAGGTCAAATATTAGAAAAACCTTGTAGACACTCTAGAAGCCATATTTTTTGCTCAATCAACCTAAAAATTGGTCAGAATGATTGTCTTGATAAAATCTTGGACTAGTTCAAAATTGGGTCAGGTGGGGTCAAAAATGAGGTCACGAGGTCAAATATTAGAAAAACTTTGTAGACACTCTATAAGCCATATTTTTTGCTCAATCAATCTGAAAATTGGTCAGAATGATTGTCTTGATGAAGTCTAGGTAAAGTATAAATTATGGTCAAATGGGAATAAAAATAAGGACACAGGTTCAAGTTTTAGAAAAACCTCGTAGACACTCACTCTTTAAGCCATAATTCTGCTCAATCAACTTGAAAATTGGTCAGAATGACTTTCTTGATGAACTTGGGTCAAGTGGGGTCACAAACGAGGTCACAGGGTCAAATCTTTGAAAATCCTTGTAGACACTCTAGAGGCCATAAGTTTTGCCCTATCATCCAGAGAATTAGCCAGATTGAAATTGTCTTCAAACATCTGTCTGGTTTGAATTTGGGTCAAGTGTGGTTAAAAACTAGGTTAAGAGGTCAGATCTTAAGACTGTTAACTCAGGTGAGCGCTTTAGGGCCACTATGGCCCTCTTGTTTTCAATATGTCTCGTTTATTACACTATATTGCACTGTGAAATTTGGCATGTGCATAGCTAAATATTCGTACTAACATCCGCGAGAGCTGGAAAGGAATCCGAAAAAATTCAATGTTCATAGGGCCAAAATCGTAAAATTTACGACTGGTCTGAAGTTGTCGTATATTTTATCGTAGATTTCACGACAAGACGCCTTTCTTGAAAGCAAAAAAGTTTCTTGAAAGCCAATTTTTATCGTACGATTGCGATACGACCAAATTTCAATCGTAGGACCTTTCTTGAAAGAGGCCCCAGATCATCAGGTTATGGGATATATTTTTTGAATTTCAAACGAAATAGCGACTTTTCATTTTAGGAAAAAATAGGGCGATCGGTAAGTATGTATCCATATAAGGTTAAGCAAGTACTCCTTATAACTGTACATAACATTTTTTAGACCACGCTTGAAGCGAATCGGCCAATCAGAGAGCTGTATTTCAAAAATATAAATCACAGATACAACTCCTAGCATTGTTTAAACAGATATACATTGAAAGTGTGTCGTGCACGTGAATCTTGACAGATTTTATGTGCCGTGTCATTTTAAGAAAGTGTCGAGCATATTATATGAAGTCTTTTTCCAAAAGACTTTCGACAGTTGCATACATGCAACAGAGCTGCAATAAGTAACGATAAAAGATTCAAAAGTATAGTTTCGGCATAATTACGCATGATAGCCGTAATATATCAGCGAGTTTTACTCGTTTTCGTTGTCCAGATATTGGGTAAACATTACAGACAATGTTAGAAAAGCGTGGTCTAAGTCAGATAGACAATCTCGTGCCATGGTTTATGGAAAATAGACAATGGCTGAAGCTCGTGTCTATTTCCCATATACCGTGACACTCGTTGTCTATCCTATACATGTATTCCTATACGGTATAGGGACGAGTTCCTTATAATCGTACATAACAGTACCCTTAAAATATATGTAAAAGCCCCTCCTCATGTAAGACAGCGTAAACTGTTGAAAGTATAGCTTTAATGACATAATATGTAAAAATGGTTTGTTATATGTACATGTATATAGTCCTCACCACCACCACCGCCCGTACAACAGTCAATACCGCCTCTACCATTTCCGCTGATCAATGAGGATGAAGAAGGTGGGACGCCCCACCCACCACCAATGACAAGACTACCAGAGGAGGAGGAGGAGCCTGGGGAGGAGCCAGTACCACAGGTTGTCATGACAACACCCACTTGCATGTTGTGAACCAAAATTGTCTAACACCATGTTTTGAGTTTTCTAACGATTTTTCTTTTAGTTTACCATGACCCGCGTTTATTTCCATGTATGAAAGGTGAAATGCTTCTTGCAAATGAGCATAGGCATACTGTACTCGAAAAGAGAATTGTAAGAAACGTTTATAGTCTATTTGACTTTAATATGGACCAACATTTCGCCAAAAATATCAGAAATGGTTTAATGAAACGCATTTTTTTTATTGTCATATCATATTTTCCATCTAATACTACGATGAATTTTGTTTTTCAGGATTTTTTGATGTAAAATAATGATTTTGTCCGTCCGTCTACATATTTAACTTTCAGCCTTTCATACCTCCTTGTATCTGTATTAATGGGAACAGCGAATTGTCTATCCAAAAATAGCTAGCATAGGGGCCGAGTCAAACGTGAAAGACTTGAAGTGAGTCTTTTTAGTATCAAATCGAGTATTTTGATAAAATTAAGTTTGTCGAAGATTTTTTACCTCCTTTGGATATCAAATCTGAATATATTTTCTCTTTGTTCATAAACCCTTTGACCAGATAAATGATAATTGTTTTGTCTATTCTGAGATGAACCCCATATTCACATATTTAGACCAATCAAAAAGCATTATTTAATGAAGTCGTTGGGAATTTCACGAGGAAAACTTGATAAGAATGCGAATAATAACGGTACAAATCACGAGATATCAAAGTTTCATATGACATGAATGTCTAAATACTAATGAGCATTTCCAAATACGGAATAATGGACATTTCTTCTGTCAACCGTTTAGTATAAAGCCACGTGCTTTTACTATGTTTATATTTTTTAATACTTTAAACAACCTCTATCACCATTCGTGTTTAAGAGAGGAAAATGAGAAAATATTAACATTAACTGGATACACAAAATCATTATTTTGAAATCATTTTACTCTCAAAAATTATTTTTAGAATGGTATTAAGCTGAAATTAAGATCTTACCACATACAAATCCTTCATTCAAACGCAATTTTGTGTAATTGATGAAAAGGTTGGTCTATATATAGCAGACGAACGGACTATACTCCTGTTCATTTCAAATGAAATTCTTTCGTTTAGAGTTGTCAAGCAATATTTCAGTCGTGAAAATTAGTGCTGTGTTTGCATTTTCACCTTTTATACACGATCATGGATTTTGAATTGTTTCTTCCTAACTAAACAGTATGAAGACCCTAGAAATCTTATTACCTTAACCTTTGTCATGCTGAATTAAAAAAAAAAACTTTGCAAAGTTACATGAAAATCAAAGTACTGAAAGCTCTGTACTGCTAATTGTTAGTAGGCATTTGTTTTTGAAAATATATATTTCTGGTTTTCACTGGTCAACACGTATTTTCGGATGCTTTCGAGACCATGGCACGTAGAGTTCCATGATGAATTTAATTCAAAATATTTCAAATAGGAAATGAGAATGTTAAAGACCTGTCTTGCCCAGCAGAAAATGTCATTGTCCTCATTCGTCTCTAATTTTAAAACGACACTACTTTAATGTACTTATGTCGAGATTCATCACTTTCTATGCCACTGTTGAAATACGTTCCGAATTATGTGATTAAACTGTGGCTTCCGTTATCCAGGCGAAAGGCCATTGTCCGGAGCATAATTCTGTCACCTTATGTCCAGTGAACGTAGCGCAGTACAAAAGTACCACAATTCTATCTACCTTATTTTCTAGTTATTTCCCTTAATTGTTTTTATACTTAGTCATCCTGCAGTATAACGGGCGTATCTTCTGACAATGTGTCACCTTGTTGTGGATATGTTTATTATAACAAATAATTCAATATAAATAATTTCAAAATTATTGGTGTTCATGAAGAGACTGGCAGATTTTGGAAAAAATGTGAATAAGGAATATCAGTTGCGTCACAATTTACGCTACTTCATGTTTCTTTTTTCTAAGTTAAAGTATATACAGAGGATACCTTTTACTTTGCGCATGCTTAAAATGCAACTTATAGTTTGACCATTGATAATAGAAAAGACAATGCAATTAAAACAATTAATATTCGAGATTTGTGCAGTCATAGAAAGGAACAATATAGTCTGAAACTTACATTAATCTATTAGTGTTTTTAAAAAGTGTTTTATTTATTCTGTCAGGCCCAATGCTGAAAGTTTGGATAGAATTCTGTCTATTTATATTACTTTTCCAAAACTTAAAGAACTTTATTGACTTTCACAAATAATAGAAGTCGCGTAAAAATAGTTTTGTTTTTTTTAATCAAGAATGGACAATAACTTTGACATTGCTCTTCGCCATATTTTTAAATGTCACGTTTCCTTTTTTTCATTTTGGAGGAAATTTGGGATGCCCTTCGGTATCAGTTTCATAGAATTTGTTAAATCATTTTACATTAGGAAATACTTTTTGAAGCGATGTTCTCCTATAAAAGAAAGCTACCAACCTTTCTATTTAGTGTTACACGAAATAAACACTACACGAACTCCTGAGTATTTCTTAAAACTCAACATCTCTGTAGCAAGTTTTTAGTATTACTGAATGTTTATACTGTAATACTATATTACTTAACTTTTGCTCTGGATCAAAATGAAAACCCAAGTATTTTCCTTTTCATTCTGACTAAAAACAGATGTATAATATCATATATTTTCAAAAAGATCATCGCGTGCGCATTCCAACACTAGGCTGCAGATATAGGATAGTGCAAGTAATCAAAGTCAAATGAGGACCATAATGCTTACGAATGCTTCGAGATGTATCTACTTGATAGTCTGAATAGCTCTTGTAACACTCTTGTAAAGTTTCAAATTCATGTCTTCAATAACAAAACAGATATGTCGAACCCAAAAAGTCAACGGACGAGTCCACGCCAAATATGTCAAAGTGATAACGATAAGTCAACTTTAGCCCAGCAAACAATTTGAAAGAAGATTGAAAACACGCGTTTGAAATTGAATGGAAATAATTCTTATCGAACAAAATGCATTATTTCAGTTTTGATCCCTAGCAAAAATTTGAGTAGTGTATTATCCTATCCTAAGATAAGCAATTATAGCTGCATGGTAGATATAGTCTGCAATGGTGTACATATCTATGGCTCAGCGCGAAACAGTTGTAACTGTCGAAAAACATAAGGCAGTTACAAGTATTTCACACTGATCCATCGATATTTGCATGTTTTCTTTGGTTTTATTTTCTTTTTGTTGTGGTTGTGGTTTAAAGTATTGTTTAATGTGATACGCACGGCATTGTTTCGTTTGTTTATGTTTAGTTTATAATGAACGACTTTCTGACCTTTCGAGACCATGATGGAGACGATGATTACCAGTTCACATATCGTTTTCTTGAACCAAAATTTGATAATATTGGTGGCAATGATGATGATAGTGATAATGATGATGGGAGAACTCCCGAGGAGTTGGTAATCAGTTGTGTTAATTCCACGTGTTGAAGTGATGTACACGAACAAATTGGACACTGGTGTTTTGAATTAATACACATGATTTTAACATTTTATGTTTCGTTGAGAATATTACACTACAAGAGAAATGTGTCTTTGTTTCAATAAATGTTCATAAAACGGTTCTGAAGTTTGCACGATATTTTAAATTGAAATAGTTTTCTTTTTTTCCTTTGTATAAGTATGCATTTAGTATACTCATAAGGGAAAAAAGTGCAGTGCTCAACCATTATTAATACGAAAAGAATGTTGGGGGATTCCTTCAAGAATTATTATTAAACTGTATCTATAACTGAAAATGTGTAGGTAAAAAATCTTACTTGCGTAAATATATACATTTACATGTCTTTGACTTGACAAATAATAGGAAAATATAATTGTGTAGTCAGCTTCTGTTTCAAATTCTACCTGTCAAGTCAAACATGCAGTATTTACAAATCCTATTATTTGATTTTCGTTTTCCTCTTTGCTTTGTAGTAATTGGTTATTTGAGAAAAGTACGTTGTTACAGAATTTAATCACACTAAATTCACTTCAATTAATTGTCTGAAAATAATTGTTCCTTTCAAACCCATTCACATTCTGTGATTATTTTTTACATATTCACTACTGATCTTGTAACAAGTTTAAAATTCTGTTTATTTTTTTTTAATATTATCGTCTTATTTACAGCTTCCACAGGTTGAAGAAATAATCGACGAGCCACAAGATATAGAAGACGTAGAGGTTATAATTCTCACTGGCAATGTTATCTCGTTATCACTGACCAACGTTTTTTTGCCTTTTCTAAACACAATCTGTTTTCTATCTTTGATTGATTGTTTTCTCGTTGCTTTGCTATGTAACACATTTCTTTGTTCACGTTTTTATTGTAAAAATGGTATCGTTGGTAAAAAAGTCACCGCGGACAAAGTTATATTGCCATATCTTTGAGCAAAAGTAACTGTGTTCCCATAAAGATATTTATTTCGCTGATCTTGAAGATCAATTTCCTTCTTTATGTATCGTTTTCGATATGAATCTATTGCTTATCTATTGCTTATTTTAAAATTATATACAGTGCCAATTTTTACGGGTTTAAACATGTGATTACTCAATACATTTTATCTTAGACAAACAAGATGATTTCAATGCTACGATTACATTGAAATCAAAGCTGAAATTTCCTCGAGGTTTGGCGAGAAATTAATAAATTTGCTCGATGATTCATTCTAAAATTTCATTTTCAATTGTTTTAAATTTTAAAATACATGTACTTTTCATTATGTGAACTCTTGAATTTAAATGTTGAAAATTAAGGTTATCTCGGTTATTATGCTTTTTATGTGGGTTATTTCAATGTTTCATTTTCGTATCTTTTGCTTTGCATGTTCACTTTTTTATTGACTTTGCACCATTTATGTAAATTTGAATGCAAATCTAATGTATATACAAGTTCAATGAATGTAACAATTTTGGAACTTTATTTGTATTCAGGCAACTGAACACCATTCACCATTTTTTTTATCATTTTCGATAGAAATAATAATAATTATTTTCATAGTGCAGTTCTTTTATCACAATGCGTTTTATTCGGCAAAAGAAAGATAGTCTTTACGACGTACTTAGTTCTTTGAGCCTATTCAAAATAAATATACTTTAAAGAATTGCTTTAGATCTTTTTAGTCTTTAAACCTACAGTGCTTACATTTTGCCTTATGATACATCAAAACGGATATGACTTTGTTGACACCTAGATTAAGGCCATTTGCTGAAGTAATTCATTAAGGTCAAATTCTGAAAATATGTTGTTTTTGGAAATTTTAGTGTTTGACAAGAACAACTTCTTGAATAATTTGTTAAATTCATATAAATATATATATTCTTTCAAAATGTGGAATATTGCTCAAATATTTACTTAATCAGTTACGTTATGCCCGTAGTCTATTTGGGAATGTGTTTCTTCGATAATTATATTTTAAACTCAATTGCTCTTACTTTATCAATCTTAAAACTGGTCCATATGGTTATTGTTAACTTTTTTTCAAAACAAGACACTCGTATCGAATCATCGTCAGGTCTAAGAAAAAGCTACAGATTCAAGGCAATTGAAGAAAGAGTCTATACAATGAGTATAATTTTACTACAGTCTACCACTGAACCCTCGTTAAAATTTCCAATTTGCTTTCAGTTGTCCAATTGACTCTAAAGTCAGCCTTGGTTGTCTATTTGGGCTCGTTATTTATTACAAACTTTCCTATTTCATGCTTTTTGTCCTCTTAATAGCGATGTTCCTGCAATATTGTATAAAACTAACAATTTTACAGTATTTCTCTTAGCTTGTGATTGTTTATTAATATGTTAGTTTGACAGTGTTTAATTGAACCATGATGTTTTACTGACTATTCTTTTTTAAGTTATTTTATTGAAGGTAAGCAATCAGTTTGAATTTCAATTACCCTTTTTTTCAATTTTTAATTCGCTCAAACTTGTAAGATCTCTTGTGTCAAGTTGATTTGCCAACCTACTTTCCTTAAACAATTTGTAGACATTCAAAACTATTTTAACAAGAAAATGGAGTACGTGTGTCTAGATTAAGTTATGCTTGTTTGTAAAGAAAACAAGCATGTATGGACAAAAAGTATTTGATTTGCCACCATATTGGCTTTGTAGAAATATTTTTTCATCCATCAACAATGAGCATTTTTCCTAATTTCAAAGTTATTGTGTTTTTCGGTTTTCACTATTAAATAAAGAGTGTAAATAATACATAAATTACATTGAATGTATTTTTGAAGACTTAAAATCTTGTTTACTATTTGTACTTTTTTCAATTCAACAGAATGGCTGATCAACGCCTAAATAATTTTGATGTACTTTTGAATACTTCAGGTCTTGTTTACTTTTATAACTTTGTTGTGAAAATGATGTGATCAAAATGACTTAGACGCAATAAAACCGTTAGATTTGTTTTTTGAGTTTTGTCCTTCGATATTTTGGCGTTTAAAAATGAACCCCAACAAAATATTTTTGTGCTCACATATATACAAACCTATTGATGAAAGAATGGTCATTGATACAACAAAATGAAACTTCAGTTATAATGTTTTTATCATGCAATGAAGCCTGTATTGACCTAAAATCGCCCGTCTGATAACATAACATAATATTAGACAGTCTTTTTAGCTCACCTGAGCACAACGTGCTCAAGTGAGCTATTGTGATCACCTTGTCCGGCGTCCGTCCGTCGTCAGTCGTCCGTCGTCCGTCAACAATTTCTTTAAATGACATCTCCTCCTAAACTACTTGGCAAATTTTAACCAAACTTGGCAGAAATGTTCCTTAGGTAATCCCCTTTATGAATTGCTAAAAGAATTGAAATCGGTGAAAAACTCTGGTTGCTATGGCAACAAAAGTTAAAAATTTAAGAAAATCTTCAAAATTCTTCTTCTTATGAACAAGCAGCCCTACAGCCTTGAAATTTGGCATGGATGATCAGCTGATAGACCTTAATAAAAATAGCTAAAATCATATCTGTTGGGCCACCAGGTGCGGAGCACCCGGGGGGAGGGGGTAGTACTTTGAGTAAATTTTGTAATCTTTAACCATCTTCTTCTTCTGAATAAGAAGCCCTACAGCCTTCAAATTTGGCATGGAGGATCATCTCATAGACATTAATAAAAAAAGCTAAAACCATATCTGCGGAGCACCAGGGGGGGGGGGGGGGGGGGTGTTAGAACTTTTGTGAAAATTTTGTAATCTTTAACCTTCTTCTTCTTCTAAACCAGGAGCCCGACAGATTTGAATATTTGCATGGATGATCAGCATATGGACCTTTATAAAAATAGCTAAAATCATGACTGTAGGTTCACCAGGTGCGGAGCACCAGGGGGAGAGGGTAGTTCTTTTGTGAAAATTTTGTAATCTTTAACCCTCTTCTGATGAACCAAAAGCCCTACAGAATTGAAAATTGGCATGTAGGATCAGCTCATAGACCTTTTTAAAATAGCTAAAATCATGACTGTAATGCCACCAGGCACGGAGCACTAGGGGGGGGGGGGGGGGGAGGGGGGAGTACTTTTGTGAAAATTTTGTAACTTTAACCTTCATCTTCTAATGTATCAGGAGTCCTACAGACTTGAAAATTGGTATGGATGATCAGCATATGGACATTTATTGAATTAGCTAAAATCATGACTGTAGATTCACCAGGTGCAGAGCATCTTGGGGAAGTGCTTGGTTGAGAATTTTGAATCCCTACAACCTTTATATTTGACATGGATTGATCAACTCATTAAAGAAAACTTTAAAAGTCTCAGGCTCAGCCTGTATATCTGGCATAGATTAGCTGATCACAGACCTTTTATGAAAAAGCTTAAATAAATAATGACCAGGGGAGGAGCAGAGGGGGGGGGGGGGTTATTTCAAATGTTATCTGATTGAATAAGTGAAAATCTCTTTTTCTGTGGTTGCATGGACATACCTAGGTAATGAAGCTTTTTTCTCAGGTGAGCGACCCAGGGCCAACGGCCCTCTTGTTTAAAAAAAAATTGCATAAACTTTCACCTAAATTTCTTTGAATTTTAATTATTATTAATATAATTATCAATTAATTTATTGTAAAGCACTGAAAAATGATTGCATGATAATTATATTAAAATGTAAGTGTCTTAAAATGTCAATGTTATCTAGTCTCGGCTTCGAGAAATTATCATGGCTCGACAAAGCCTCGTCATGATAAATTATCCCAACCTCGACCAGATAATATTGATATTTTAAGACACTTACTTGTTATTCTCTAAAAGTCCCAAATCGACAACATTTTTTTCTGATTTCCAGAACTACCTGATACGAGCCGTCCAATCAGGGACTGTAGATGAAGTGGATGACGCTCTAACTAGACTCGGAGTGGATCCGAATCAACCAGACAGCGTATGTACAGTCAATCTTGATATCCTAAAATCATATTGAATTCTTACTAAATATTTTCATCAAATTATAATTTTATTAGTACTTGTCTGCTCTTTGAAGTGAAAGATTTGAATTCTACCATGCAAAGAACACCGTAATGATCTGATATCACCTGCCTGATAAGATTTCTTGTTATTGTTCTTGTAAAACAATTTGTATAATGGTGATCCGTATTGAACAAATGTTTACCCGAATTTCTTTGATGTATGGGTTTTATGCATTTAAATAAGACTCTAAAATGATTGCGTGATAAATGAAATGCTAGGTTCTTGAATATCAATAGTATCTGGTCTCGACTGTGAGAAATTAATTTGATTCGTCGAATTCTTGTCATGATAACTTCTTCAAATTTTGAAAATATAATGATAAAAATTATAGATACTAACATATTATTCTCTATACGTGCAAAGCGGGAATCAGATTTTAAATAACCGCTTATGTCATATCATGAGACAATTACATGTCCTATTCCAGAAAGGTCTTTACCCACTCCATTATACATGTACCAGAGACGAGTTTTTGAATGGCGAGGAAGATCGTATAGAAATGATTAAACTATTGCTGGACAATGGAGCAGATTTAAATTCACAGACACAAGTAGTAAGCATGTTCTTGTTAACCATCTTGCGGATGTAAAAGTCCATTTTAACTCGACTATTTGGCACAATATCAGACTATTATCATACCCTTGGCTTCAATCGTGTACGCATTGGCGTGTGTTTGACAAACTTTAACCTTTGTCATATCTCCGTTGTTATTGAAGATTCTTCCGCGAAATTTGGCATCTGTGATTACCACCAAGAGACCTATTCAGACTATAAAGGGGAATAACCAGAATCATTTTGGCTGGCACACGTTTTTCCCCACATAATTTAAGAAATCAGGTAGTTAAGACAAATATCAGACTATACGTCTATGCAGGCTGTTCATAGTCTATGATGTTTGCTTAAGCGTTTTGTATAGCAGGGTTGCACTATTGGCGGAATGGGAAGAGTCAACTTACATCTACGTACTTTTTAAAACCCTTTCGATGATATATTGTCCGTATAATGTTCTATGTATGTTGAAAGTAGCCATTTTGGCTTAATTTCTAAATACAGTTAACAATATCGTGAAATTGACAATCATTCCAATCAAAATCATTCTTGATCATTCACTCAGCGCTCCATTCATTCATTCCAAACACTCACTCAAATCGATCAAAAACGCTCCGAAATAATTAGAAAACAATTAAAAATCGTTCCTTTCAAAAATGAATTCAATTAGATCTACTTATTCTGTCGGATTTTATTAGCTGGTGTGGACTTTTAAGCGTCCGATTGGTCCAAAAAGACGTACAAACAGAAGAGTAGATTTATTTTGTTAAAGGGAGGTAATAAATTTCCCTTATTTTGTCCACTCTGAACAAAATTAGGAATATTGGATTACCTCCCTTTTATATCACTCAGAACTCGCTCCACACTCTCGTTCATTTTCATTCCGATATCATTCCAGAATCATTCATCTTGTCAGTTTTAAGATGTTCTTAATTGTAAAAAATAACAACTTTGAATATCAACGCATATCGACAACAGTTACATGACTGAGCCACGAATTTCTGCAGATTGAAGACTTATCATACTGACATTTTACATTATCGACATAAAATTTATCATGGGCGTAGCTTCCATTACGTAATTAACGCAAGTGCGTAAAGGAAATAATCATCTGCAGAAAAATATCGTTGATGAATGATCATAACATCGAAAGTATAGCCTATTCAAGCTTTAGTTACGATGTTTTGATTATTCACCAACGCTCAAATCATATAAAAGGGAGCGGACGGAGGGCATTCACCGTTAGTCCCAGTCTTGATATTGCCTTTATCCAATATATTCTTTAGTCGCGCCTTTAAGACTGCGTATAAATTTTAAAGTCCTAGATACGCCTATGAGATGCACGCGTTGAAGAGAGTAGTCAAAGGTCAATTTTGTCACAATTCACCTTTAATCCCCTTTTTTAATCTTGAACTTAAACAAATGGTACAAAAACATGCACTTATACTCTTTAAAGGTCTCTTGTCAGTTAAGGTAGCAATGGACACTGGGGCACTTTTTTCCCACCCAATGAATTTTCTTCTTGTTCACATATCCATGGCTCAGTGCGAAACAGTTGTAACTCCCTATATGTTTATTAACTGTTTCGCGGTGAGCCATCGATATGTTGTAGATTTACATTGTCTAGACATTATATCAAAATTTGAAGGCACATTTCCGTGCTCGTTTTCATGCTAGAGTTATCTGCCCATGGATAGTACTGTCCATTTTTCAGTAAAATGTCTACATTCGTTTTTGGTCTAGCATAAGCTCAGTACTATGTGATAGCTATAAAACACATACATTTTGATATACCTTATACATATACACAATTACCGTTGAATAAATCTCTTTGATCAATAAAAATTTGCATAAATTCCCTTCAAAAGTTGGAAAAGCTCTAATTATGGTAATTTTTAAAGGATAAACATGCTACAAAAACATTTTCCTGAAAAAAAAATAACGTAATTTCATCTTATTCTTCAATGTGTTAAATAACGATTTTTTTCATTTTGATCTAGTAAAAAAATCAGGACACCTTTCCGTGAAGTACTTTTTGCTTAAATTTATTGTTCAGATCAAAAGTCCAGTCATTAAATTGACATGAACAATTGTAAAGTATTTAGCTGATGAAATTTAAGTATAATTATTCCACTTTTTTTTCCTTCAGCAGAATCTTATAAAATCCGGTCTATACAAATAACGAGCAAACATTCGTAAAATAAACAAATACCGGCTTCCGGTTGATAGAGTCGAGTAGACGCCGTCCATTGCTAACTTAATATCTGACCTGAAGCTTTGTGTAATGAATATGCGATTGACCATGAATAAGTAGTATTCGGAACATCACCCAGACTCTTCCGTAAAAACGGAAAGTACCTTTGACGTTAGTGTAGTAATTTCGTGCCCTTTTTAGGTACATTATAATTTAATTCGGCTTCTGGTGGTACTTCGGTTATTCAATACGCTTGAAGAAAATCACATTTTGTTAATTCTTTCCGATCGTCTGCAGAGATCTTTTTGGTATATTTTAATTTGATGACTTAACGCAGTAAATCACTGCGTTTTGTTATCAAATGAAAATATGCCCGCCTTTATTCTTTCGTTGATTTTGTTTTATGCATTGTCACCCTTAGCGAGATCGTTGTTTGTGACGTCATAAAAAACCCACGTTAAAAATGACGCGCTTTCATGGCTGCGACCGTATTATTCCCGCAGAGGAATAACTTTTATACTGCCTTATATCTTTTCAGAGCAACAGCACAACCCTTCACATAGCAGCCACTAATAACCAGGATCACGTGGCAAAATTATTACTCGACACGCATCGATGTAACTATCATATGAAAAATAAGGTAATCAAAAAGATGTACTAAAAAGGAAGTTATTGATCAATAACCATGGTTTTACCCATTTATTGTGTATTTCATTTCGTCTTGCCATATATCAAACTATTTTTAGACAAATAACAAAACCTTAGTTATTCCTTCAAAAAGTGGTTTGGTATTATCAATGTTCATGTTTCGCATGTGCATGCATTACCCATTAAGAAGATTTATACCTACCTTCCATTGTCAATTAAGATCTACATAATCTGTCAATTTTAAACATGTTTTTTCTTGATTGAAAGATTTCAAGTATTTCATTTAAGTATACGAATTCACAGAATAAACATTCTTTTTATTTTTAGCTCGGCTGTTTTCGGAGAAAACCCGATGTATTGCTATAGCCTTAGTATCGTAGTCGTCGTCGTCGTTGTTGTCATCGTCGTGCGAAAACTTTGACATTTTGTGATATCTATGTTTCTACTAAAAGCATTCACTTGAAACTTGGCACACATGTTCACCATCAAAAGAGCAACCTTTAATATCAAGGGAGATAACTTTAGATGCAGTTTGTGCAAATTATGCCCCTTTTTCGACTTAGATGTTCTCCATCATCCAGCACTCAACAGCCGAGCGTAAGCACCCGTAGGTGGCGCACTTGTTTCTAGAAAGCTTGCACTTTGCTGAAAACATAATGAATTGGTCAACATTACACTATTGAGAGCCCCCACATGTGCAAACTGCTTTGGATTAAGATTTGAAATTAAGATAGATTTATAATCATTTAGAATTTTCAATCAAATTATTCAGACTGAATAAAATATTTTCACATGTTGACATTTCCAGTAGAATGCCGATATTTGGAAAATATAACACTAGTCAAATCCAAAAATTCAAAGTAAGCTTCTTTCGTTGAAGTTCATTGCCAAAAAAGGAAATATTTTCAATTGGGTCTGTGCGTGACATTTCCATCAATTTCAAAGGTGCGCGAATCAAAGCTTCTGGCCAGCTTGTGTGTCTGCACAGGCTGGCCAGAATCTTTTCTATACGCTATATAGATAGATAAGGTCTTAATCCATCTACAAGCAGTCAGCATATATTTTTATTGCATTGTGTCGTTGTCAACGCTACCGAACGTTTGTACCTCCCGCAGATGTGAAATTGCCAGAAATGCCACGCAAAGGCTCAATAACCTTTAGATTTGTCGATATTTTTTCTCTGTGAACGGAATTTCCGCTTTTCTTTTTTTATCATTCAGTCAAACATTCAGTGGACGAATAAAAACTGAACTACTCAATAAGATAAATTTTATTGTGATTTGGAAATCTGTTGTAGGACGGAAAGACAGCGTATGAGGTGGCCCAATCGGAAGGTAACAGAGAGGTAATGGATGTGATTGAAAAACATAGAGAACGAATCGGAGATCGATTAAGGAAAACAGCAAAGGCGTCTACATGTACCATTCTATAATTTTTGTTAAGTGTGTAATCTGCATTCAGATCAAAGCCTCAGTCTGCGCATCAAAGTACGAAAACTATCACCTGTGACTTGGATCAGCCCTGCGTTAACAAAACGATGCAAACTGTTTGCAAATTTTACCTCGCATTGCACTTTCATTTGCGTGCAAATCGGGGCATAATTTGCGAGCAGTTTGCACCATTTAATCATCTTTAGCGCAGGACAGATTTAGCAGAATGTTTTTAAACAATTTGGGTGGCACAATGAAAAAAGCCCTGGTTTAAAGATAAAATAAGGTAAATAGATTTGAACAATATACCCCGCTTTGCACGCAAGTGTATGTGCAAAGCGGGGTATATGTTGCAAAAGGTTCGCACCGTCTTATCATCCTAAACTCAGGACATGGGACAGTCACCATCAGTGCAGTATGATCGGGACACGTATTGTGCGTTTTGTGGGTGAAAAACTCCCTTCCAGTATTCTAAATGCATATATTTCCAGGCTGTTTAATGCCCCATTTTCAATATATAGGCCAATGCTTGTTCAATATTATTGACTAAAAATTGGAAACAAGTTTTAATCAATCTTAAATATCGTCTATGCACGCACAATAAAATGCCGTTTCCGGAAATTGGCATATATCATTGATCATGTACAGACGAAATTGCAATATTTGGCTACATATATTGATAATATAACAGGTTTTTGTTTTTTGTGTCAGGCAACTTTTGACTTCAAAAGATTTCAAACAATCAATTGTCAATCTATCCTTTCCACAATCTTTGCCTTTGCCTATAATTTATTCGTTATATTTCTAATTAAACTGTTTGTCAAACCCGTGTATTTTCATTCATTTTTCGTTACTTACGTATGTACACCATATGGTCATATGAGCGACGTCCCCCGAAGACGGTTCAAGACCTGTCACACTCGAACGATGATGCGATTGCGATTTAAAAATTTCCAGAGCGCTGTGAGAACGCCGTTAGAACGTCGCGCAAAATCGCATAGAATCCCGAATTTCAACACAGAGTGCAATCCAACGGTTCGGACATTGAGCATGTGTAGAGCAAACGCTGTGGGATCAAGCCCGGATCGCGGTATGACATTATTGCAGTAAGAGCGTCGTGAGATCGCGGTAGAAACGCCATTTGAACGCCAACAACGCCATGACATCGCAGTATGGACTCATTGAAAAAGATATAGAAAGGCAGTGGCGCTTCATCTTCGCAAGCCAAGGGTTCTTGCCCCACTACGTTCCTACGAAAGGAACGTAGTGGAGCTAGAATCCTTGGCTTGAGATGATGGTGGAGCTTGTACGGCGACTTAACTGCAATCTACTCGATTTCTCTACGTTCCTACTACGCTCCTATGGCGTTCCTACTACGATGCTCAGAATTGTCAGTTAAAACACAAGTGTATACATATTCCGCTCGTAACAAAGATGTTGATTGAGCGGCAAAAGGCATGGTTTTTGAACACGTAAACACATGTTAAAATGTATTTCTTTCCTTTCCGGCCTTCCTCTATTACATGATGGATTATAAAACGTCAAAAGCATAAACGTGCCCGCTAAAGATGACGTATGACATCATAAATGGGTGGAGCTATATTCTATTGCGAATAAATTTCTATGCTATTTTTCTTATTTTACATATGCGTTTTACGCCATAGTGTTATAATTACGTTAATCCACCTAATTGTAGAGAAAAAAATCTTCGTTGGGATATTTTCAGTGTCATTAGATCAACTGTGGACATTATAACAGTTTAAACTTTCTAAAATATTCCCCTGTGTTTTAAACTTAAAATTTTGATTCAAATAAATTGCCAAATTTTTGGACATATATAAAGGCTAGGATCAAGGTCTCGCCAAGTGTTGGGCAAAGTTTCAAGCGACAAGAATACTCCTATTAAGTATGAACCTGATCATATATCCAAGGATAACACAATACAGGAAAGAAAAACTTATTTCCGTCGTAGTCTTAATTCATAATAGATTTTATCATGTACAAAGAGAGTAAGGCAATGGATTCTAACCACTACTACCAACTTTTACAGCTGGGTGAACTGGGGCTCTGTCTGTAAAGTGCCCTGCCCATATACAGTACTCGCCGCCGGTGGGAATGGAACCCAATCATCAGTTACGAGTCAGGCATACTAAGCACTCAGCCAACAAGACGTATGTCTCTTGGTATCGGAGATTTTCTATAAATTGCAGAGCTTTTTTCGTTCTTTAACAGGGTACTTCCCAATTTCCAAAAGGCTCATTTTTCCTACTTGCGACAGAAAAAATCCAAATAAATGACAGCTTATTTTTTGCGTTGTTGTGATTTATTTCTTAAAAATTAGTTTTTATATTAATTTCATCACTGATTTAACCCTTAAATATAGTTATTTATCATTAAATCTTGAAAAGAATGCACAAATCTCACTTCAATAGAAACTTCTTTTGTTGAAATTACGTTTCCGATTCTTTTGAATAGCGCGCTAAAATTTCCAAAAATGAACAGGCTAAGGCCTCTTCCAAATTTCTAGAAAAAAAGCCCAGTATTGTGAATATAAAGATGTTAAGGATAGATAATGACCAATCCAATAAATTCCTTTTGAGCACATATGCATGAGCTTGACAGTTAAACCTGCTTTGTTCAACCTTCATTTCATTATCAAGCTTTGGCTGTGGTATAAATACGCTATCCCTGACCCGGTAAACGGAGAAAGAAAGAAAACACAAATACATTCTTCTTTATATAATTTTGATTTTATGTAAAATGTAAACACAATATATAGAGAGAGACGCAATAATACTAAGGTATTAAAGAGGTTCTGCAACGCAACACATCAATGATTTTTCTCCAGAGACGATGCTTGAAATATCAATAAAATCAAGTATTTCTATTTAAATACCAATTGTAATTTACGAAAATCCTATTTACTTCACCAGAGCGTTGATTTTTATATTGATTAATATTCAATACAGCATACATGATCAGCATCAATGTAAATACTGCCCATGGGTAATAAAAACCTTGTAACATAATCTATTGACATTCAGACACAATCATGCTTTCTTACAGTCCCATGATAAAGGCTTTGGAAGGTAAGGAATTTGAATATTTAAAGTGCTTTTAATAATACAGCACATTCATTTTCAAATATAACAAGAGGACCAAGATGGTCCTAGATCGCTCACCTGAGTCTCTATGACCCCTGGGACATCACATTAATTAGATAGGCTTATGTCAAAAAGAAGCAGAGAAGAAGATTTTTGAAGGTTTTCCCATTTTCACCCCTCGTGATGCGGGATGCGCCCAGGTGGAGCCCAAATATGACCCTATGGTCTTCATATTAACAAACTTGGTAGAGGTCCTCTTGATGATGCTACATACCAAATATGAAAGCTGTCTGCCTTCTGGTTTCAGAGAACAAGGTTTTTGAAGATTTTCATTTTTTTTACCCTTAGTGCTCAGAAGACCTATAAGGGATGCGCCCGGGCAGAGCCCAAATATGACCCCAGGGTCTTAATATGAACAAACTTGGTAGAGGCCCAGTAGGTGATGCTACATACCAAATATAAAAAGCTGTCTGCCATCTGGTTTGAGAGAAGAAGATTTTCTAAGATTTTCGCCCTTTGATTCTTTGTAAAAAGGGTTATGCCCGGGTGGAACCCGAATATGATCTCAGGGTCTTGATATGAACAAACTTGGTAGGGGCCAACAAGATGATGCTACATACCAAAAATGAAAGCAGTGTGCCCTCTGGTTTTGATTAATTACAGAAGATTTTAAAAGATTTTTGCTCTTTGATTCTATGTAAAAAGGTTTGCGCACGGGTGGAGCCCAAATATGATCCTAGGGTCTTGATATGATCAAACTTGGAAGAAGATTTTTGAAGATTTTCATTTTTTTACCCTTCGTGCTCGTTAGAGATAAAGGGATGCACCCGTGCAAAGCCCAAATATGACCCAAGGGTCTTGATATGAACAAACTTGGTAGAGGCCCTCAAGGTGATGCTACACACCATATATTAAAGCTGTCTGCCATCTGGTTACAGAGAAGTAAATTTTTAAAGATTTTCCCCATTTGATTCTATGTAAAAAGGGTTGCGCCCGGGCAAAGCCCAAACATGACCCCAGGGTCTTGATATGAACAAACTTGGTAGAGGTCCATAAGATGATGCCACATACCAAATATGAAAGGTGTCTGCCTTCTGGTTTCAGAGAAGAAGATTTTTAAAGATTTTCATTTTTTTACCCTTTGTGCTCATAAGAGATAAAGGGATGCACCTGTGCAAAGCCCAAATATGACCAAAGGGTCTTGTTATGAACAGCCTTGGTAGAGGCCCACTAGGTGATGCTACACACCAAATATTAAAGCTGTCTGCCATCTGGTTACAGAGAAGAAGATTTTTAAAGATTTTCCCTCTTTGATTCTATGTAAAAAGGGTTGCACCCGGACAAAGCCCAAATATGACCCCAGGGTCTTGATATGAACAAACTTGGTAGAGGTCGACTAAATAATGCTACATACCAAATATGAAAGGTGTCTGCCTTCTGGTTTCAGAGAAGAAGATTTTTAAAGATTTTCATTTTTTTACCCTTTTGCTCATAAGAGATAAAGGGATGCACCCGTGCAAAGCCCAAATATGACCAAAGGGTCTTGTTATGAACAAACTTGGTAGAGGCCCACTAGGTGATGCTACACACCAAATATTAAAGCTGTCTGCCATCTGGTTACAGAGAAGAAGATTTTTAAAGATTTTCCCTCTTTGATTCTATGTAAAAAGGGTTGCGCCCGGGCAAAGCCCAAATATGACCCCAGGGTCTTGATATGAACAAACTTGGTAGAGGTCTACTAGATAATGCTACATATCAAATATGAAAGGTGTCTGCCTTCTGATTTCAGAGAAGAAGATTTTTTAAAGATTTTCATATTTTCACCCTTTTTGTTAAGGGTAAAGGGAAAGTTAAGGGTGGATTTCATTTATTTGAACAACTTTGATAGAGCTTGACTCAAGGAACATCCCTGCCAAGTTTCATCAAGATTGGCCCACTGGTTTAGGAGGAGAAGATGTTTAAAGAAACTGTGGACGACGCACGACGGACATTCTACGATCCCAATAGCTCACCTTGAGCACTTTGTGCTCAGGTGAGTTAAAGAGTATATAAAAAGAAAAAAGATTTTCCATCAACTTCTTTTTAGTCAGCCAGTTTTAATAAAATTATATTTTTTTTGTTTAATGTCACTTTCAGCCATTATATGTGTTGAGCAGTATTTCTAGGTCAAGTACAACCAGTGCACCCTTTCCTAACCTCCTGCTTGAAAGTAATTTAAATGATTTGGGTTTTTTTAAGTTTTGAGAAATTTCACATTGACAGATGACATTGACATAAACTCATGACCTTGAACTTACTTTCTACAGATGCACATTATTAAGTTTTATCATCATGCCAAAAATAAGGCTTTTACCTTGCAAATGTATGTAGATACTTTGGAATTAATAAGTTTTTTTTGTAAGTTCTTGAGAAGTTTGACAATGGCAGATGACCTTGAATTTGTCACATGACCTTTAACGTGGTATTAGCAGAGGTACATTATTGTGATCTATCATTATGTCAAATATAAGGCTTTAACCTTGAATAAGTATGAAGACATTGTCATTGCTGGGGCATAAAAGTCTCATATTTTCTCTCAAATATTTCTGGTAAAAATATTTAATGATACACCAACATTCTTCATCAATAAAAAAAAAAAACTCTTTTAAATACACCCAAAAAGAGAATTTAGAATTAAAGAGACTAAATCCAAATGCTTGTCTTTGGTTGAATAAAAATGTTCATGATTACAAAAAAACGTTAATTTTATACAACAACGATGAATGATGAATGAATGGATTATGAAAGATAAGGTTGTGTACAGCATTTTCAACATTTTATACTTGTAATGCTGAATACAATTCTTGAAACAAATGTTGCATCAAAAACAAAGTGCTGAAAGCACTAGGTGTACTTATTTAGAGTCAGTATTTATTTCAAAAGAATAATTCTAATATTTTTCTTTTCAGATGACAGAAGTAAAGGTGGTATAGAATATGATTGGACTTCAAATATGTACAGGCTGATCTTTGTCTTTATCTCATGACTGAACAGAATTTTTTTTAAAATTTACACACTGAGCATTGACATTCTCCAAGAAGTCTCGAGCCTACACTCCAAAAGAATTATTGACTTAGTTCTTTCAACAATGAACAACCTATGTAAATGTCTACACATTTTAGATAAGCAACCAAATGTTGCAAGATATTTCTGGTTGTCTGCTAGCTGTATAAATAAATTCTAAAATAAACCATACTAACAGTAGATCTGATCTTACCTTTCAAAATAAACTGATTGGATATCTAGGTTGATCTTTATATCCCTTTTATCAAGATGTAAATTGTTGAAAATGTGGCACACATTATTTGATATGGTAAACAAGTCATGATTTTGAGCTTAACGGTATCACAGATTTTAAAAGATATAGATTACTAGAAATTGCAAATTTTCCTATATACACATTATGTAAATGCAACTTATCTCATGAAAAAGAACTGCCTGGGAAGTGTTTTACACTCTTTGTAGTTCTAGAAGCCGTCAATCTACCTTACCAGTCTCTATTCTAGTAGGGGTATTTTGCATTTTAGCAAATACTTTTGAAAAATATATAATGACAAGAAATGGTTAAAGAAGTTCCCAGTATGGACCTTTTCCATGTTACAAATCACATATACTGAGGGATCATTACAAAACAATTGTCACCCATATGAGCCAGGGTGTATCATTTCCAACAATTTCACATGTGCACAAAGCAAAGCCTCTGGCCAGTCTGTGCATCCGCACAGTCTGACCAGAGTTTTAGCTATGAGCTAAGTATCTTTAGACAAGCAGGTAAGCATCTAATTGAACTTTGTGTCCGTCTAGGGTTCTCAGTTTCAGCACAGTAGGCATAGGTCAAATTGTTGGAAATGTCATGCACAGGCTCATATATCTTTGGTTTTCTTCAAAAAGCGTGTAACTACAGCTTGAACAAATCCGTACATTTGGGAAGAAAATCAACAATATTCACAGGAGCACTCACAATGGATTTGCACTAGCCCCTCAATTTAATGTTTTACACTATCAGTCTACCCTGCTTCTAGAATACCCTCCATTTTGCGTAAACTTTGCCATCAAGTAGGGAGTGAGAGACAGCGCTAGAATTGTCAATCCAAGTAAAGGTCTGTAATATATCCATCCAACCGCTATCACTGTCAGAGATAAACTTATCGCAAATCCCATATTCATAAGACAAACGCCCATAGCTACTAGATCTCGCACCAGTGGAATCCAACCAACTGAAAAATACCAATAAATGTAGACATAATGCTCTGAACAATTATTTTGTCCTAGACCTTCAGTGTTATCTTACAATTGAAATACAGAAAAAAATCTTCAAAAAGCACCTCTACTCATTGTTGGGAACAATTGTGAGAAATCATTTTGGAATCTATAGATAAATGTAGGAATTTACTTTGGAGAAATTTGGATGGACATAATTTGTCATAGTCATTCACTGTACCCGTGCTTGACAAAAAGATAATTAGATGTCAATGAGAGTCTTATATAAGCATCTGGAATAAGTTTCCTACAATTTCAAATGCCCTTTTTCCAGCGTAATTTCAAAGGAAATATATAGTCACTGGTCAACCAAAATCTCATAACTTCAACTTTAATTTAGCAGAAGATAAGAGCTTTTGGATGCCCCAAAAATGAGACACAAGACCCTTCAAATTTAACAAAATTGTTAACACTTTCTTGTTAGGTTTTGATTTGTCCAAATTACAGTCAGTAGATAATTTTTCCATTATTTTTCATTCATTCGTTTGTTCATTCATTCATTCAATATTGGAATATACTTGCAAAATTAGAATAGATTGATACAGTTCAACTTACCCAATGTTGGTATTATACTTGTTAAAGCTGAAAACCCAATAAACATCAGTAACCAGCCACCTAATCTGATACCCCAAGTCATCATGCTGTTATTTAACTTCTCTTTGTTGAAAATAGACTGAAATAAATTATATGATAGACCTGAGCCTGAGAATATTTTTTTTTCCTGCTCACTTGATAATTAACTCAAACTTCATTATGAGATGAGAGTTGTTATACTGTCATGATAAATCTATGAGCATAAAAGAGTTGGTCAAATAACAAGCCAATAATATTATCTTTAATGTTCATATAAACATAAATTCTAAATTGAAAAAAAATTTATAATGTCTGGCGCTAAAGTTCATGATAGACTAAGAGTCTGCAAGGGTATGTAATTCCCATGCCCGACTTGTCCAGCATAAAGTTTTCTAACTGCCATCAAGAACAGATTTCTATGCCACTTGTCCATGACCAAGTTAATACCAGGACAAATCTAAAATTGTACTAAATAGCTCTATAAAATCTTTTTTCAAATGTTTATAGAAATGGGTAGAAAACATTGTTTTTAATAAAGAAAATATTTAAGTCCAGCATTTTATTCTTTAGAAAACACTATTTTATTCAAAACTGATTTATCCTCTTATTTGTGGACAAATTCTTTTTGATTCTTAACAAGAAGAAAATCATGCTATACTTGTCCATGGACAAGTGGAGAAAAGTTCACCACACTCCTGGTCTGACAATACCTCAAGGGTATCCCCAGCTACAGTTTATAGGGTAATACATGTACTTAATCCATCTTTTCCATTTTTTTGCTACAGTTTAACATACCAGTGCTGACATTGGTCCTACATACAAAATCTCAAGGTCATCCCCAGCTATGTTTTATAGGGTATTAAAAGTTCTTTATAAAACAGTGCATATTTTCAAAAAATTCTGCTACAGTTTCACATATCTGTGCTGACATTTGTCCTATATACAACATCTCAAGGTTATCCCCAGCTATAGTTTTATAGGGTATTAAATGTACTTTATTAAACTGTACATGTTTTCTGAATTTAAGCTACAGTTTTACATACCTCTGCAGACATTTGTCCTATATACAACATCTCAAGGTCATCTCCGGCAATAGTTTTATAGGGTAATACTTTGGCTCCAAACTGTCTGGCAACAATACTGACCTACAGGTAAAATAGTAAAACAACAATGTTATTCCTTATAAATACTGAATTCAAAATTTGTTTCAACCCTTGTGCCATTTTGTTTCTAGATTTAATTCATTCTGACTCTAGTTTTTCTGTTGACAATTAAGTAGAAAGCTTACAATATAGAACTGTGAACTGCCGGAAAAGGGTTAGGGCACAAGACTAACAATAGCTGAGCTTTAATCATATTGTATTTATATGGAGTTTTACAATGTCCTGTAGAATTTTCATGTTTATCTATGCATAAGTTTAATATACATTTGCCCTTAGGGCTTTATAGTAGTACATAGTAACAAACAGACTTTTAATTTCCAACAAGAGCACCCCTTGGTTGCCAACACTTGGCTACAGGTGATGGATAATGCAAAAAAATCTAAGTCAAAAAGGGGCAAAATTTCTACAAAAAAGCTTTCAGAGTTTCCCCTCTTGATAGCCTGAATAACTCATGTGATGGTGAACACACATGCTAAGTTTTTATGAAATAATTTTGAATAACAACAGAGATATGACCAAGGTTAAATTTTGTCAGGCAAGGGCTAACATGGCTGCAAACAACACCAAGGTGATGCCCATACCTAGAGTCTCTCACCCCCCCCCCCCCCCCCCCCAAAACAGTCGTACTAAAAAAGTATATCCTAAATGATTTTTTCCCTTTACTATTTTTGTATCCCATGGAGAGTTTTTTTTACAAGCTTTATCCTTTTCAGTCTCTTTTAATATGGACCAAGTCTTAACCCATTTCAATTTTTTGGCAGACAAAATGAATATTTACAATAAAATTTACCCTGCATTCATGAGGACAAAACGGTACAGACTATTGGTATATTATACCCTACTTTACATGCAAGTGCATGTGCAAAGAGGGGTTTATTTTGCAAATAGTTTGCATCGTTTTGTCATCCTGGACACAAGGCTAGCGTTATATAAAACTCATCATGTCAGACAGATAAAAACTTGGTAGCTTTTTTTCACTATTGGTCATTCAATTCTTATATACATACCACATCTGGTGCACCAAGTTGAGATTGTTGACCCAGTCCAGCATACTCAAACTTTACACGGACATCTCCTGTCTAAAACAGAAGAAAGCCAAGACATAAATACAATGTAATAATGTAGTCATAAATAATTCTATAAGGACCTTTTGAGAGAGCTATTCAATCACATATGAATCTTGACTGTCACAAAGTGGACTAATAGCCCCTTACAAGTGGTTGTCAATAATGAAGTCATTTTCCATTAAAGGACCATATCTCTGTCTGTCAAAAGACAATGGATAGTGGCCAAAGTATCACTTGCACTTCTCTGCCTGATACTGATCACATCTGTATAGTTTCAATGAAATCCACCCATTAGTTACAGAGAAAACTTCTAGACAAAAAGAGCTAAAGACAGAATGAGAGTCTGACAGTCAAGCTGACTCCTATATATATCAAACATAGATTTGGGGGTGTAATTACAATTTATATTGTCTGCTAAACTTGACATTTGTATGATTATTTATCAATAATTGCAATCCAATACAATCAAGAATTTTGATTGGTTTCAATTGCATCATGTGGGGAAATCCGTTGCACTTAATTACTGTAAAAATGCCAATAGATATTTCAGGAAAAACCCGACTATTGAACTGCAAGTGAAGTGTTGTAGGAACTTGAATACCTGTCGTTCCCCATTCATAATACTTCATTGCTATTTGATCTGTTAAGAATTGAAATATTACAAAAGAATCTTTGATTAGAAGCGATCAGTTCTGATTCATAGCCGCTGTTAAGCAAGAAGATGAAGATGAACAGTGAGTCAACGAACATCATCAGGCAAAGTTCTCAACCTGGCAAACCAAAGCAGTATGAAGCAGTACTAGGCAGAAAAATCATTTTGATAAAAATTACCTGTAGAAATGTAAAAATTGTCAACTAATTGTGTCAAATTTGTAAAACTTTAAGCAAGCAAATTCTGACCTGAGATACAATACACATTAAGATTCAATCTAACAAGAGTTGTCCGCGGACAACGTAGCTCGCCCAAACAGCTGCTTGTCACAAACAGCGCTTGACCGAAGACCGAAGTTCAAAGTAGTTTCTTTCAATGTTAAAGTCCATGATCTAATATATAGTAATTAAGAAATACAAAAACTTTTTTGTTTTAATTGCATGTATAAGGTTATGGTAAAGTGAAAGCCTGCAAGCACATGTGGTTACCAATGGAATTTCTTTGTATCAAACATGAAGTTTTTCTCTAAAAATTTTCTAAGTCCACAAAAGGTCAAGATCAAAGTCAATTTGTGAAGGACCTTGGTCTCTGTAGAAGCCTATCACCAAGTGAGTATGTGTATGAAGTAATAATGTCCCTGAGTAAAGCATTTAGAAAATATAAGCAAGGTTAAATTTTTGGTTAAAGTTTTTCAGTTTAAGTATTTCCAAGTCCATAAAAGGTCAAGGTCAAGGTCAAATTGTCAAGGCCTTTGGTTTCTGGTAAAAGCCTTTCATCTGGTGACTATGAATATGAAGTAATGATGTCCCTAGGTTAAAGCATTCAGAAAATATAAGCAAGGTTAAAGTTTTTGGTAAAAAAATTTCGGTTAAAGTATTTCTAAGTTCATAAAAGGTCAAGGTCAAATTATCAAGGACCTTGATCTCTCACAAAAGCCTATCACCTAATGAGTATGTATATGAAGTAATGATGTCCTTAGGTTAAAGCATTCAGAAAATATAATCAAGATTAAAGCTTTTGGTTAAAGTTTTCAGTTAAAGTTTTTCTAAGTCCACAAATGGTAAAGGTCAAGGTCAAATTGTGAAGGACCTTGGTCTCTGGTGAAAGCCTATCACCTCGTGAGTATATATTTGAAGCTATGATGTCCCTAGGTTAGAGCATTAAAAAAATATATGCAAGGTTAAAGTTTTTGGTTAAAGTTTTTTGGTTAAAGTTTTTCTAAGTCCACAAAGGGTCAAGGTCAAGGTCAAATTGTCAAGGACCTTTGTCTATGGTGAAAGCCTATCACCTAATAGGTGTGCATATGAAGTAATGATGTCTCTAGTTTAAAGCTTACAGAAAATATAAGCAAGGTTAAAGTTTTTTTGGTTAAAGGTTTTGGTTAAAGTTTTTGGTTTAAGTTTTTTTGAAAGGGTCAAGGTCACAGCCTAAAGGTCATTTCGACATGGATGTTGGTCTCAAATGAAAGCCTATGCCCTAATGAGTATTTCTGTCAAAAATAAAGCCTCTAGGATAAATATTGATAGAAATAAACTAGAAAGCCATGAATGGCTTGAGTCGCTCCACAGGCTTGAAATTCTTGAAATAGCAAATCTAAGGTTTGACTAGATTTTAAGATATTTTGGGTTCTACTGATGTTGAAATGGTTTTCAAAAATGCTACTATATAATATATAGAAAAATGATCTCCGTCCATAAAATACATATTTTTCATCCTATCACAATAATATTTTGCAGACTGATAAAGCTTCACTCAAGGATCATTCCAGTGAAATTTGGTTGATATCTATCAATTACATTCTGAGAAAATGATTTTCAAAATTTCCACTATGTAACATATAGAGAAATGACCTCCGCCCATAAAATGCATATTTATCATCCGATCACAATAATTTTTGGGACACTGATAAAGGGTCACCCAAGGATCATTCCAGTGAAATTTGGTTGATATCCATCAATGAGATTCTGAGAAAATGATTTTCAAAGTTTCCACTATATAACATTTAGAGAAATGACCTCCGCCCATAAAATGCATATTTATCATCCGATCACAATAATTTTTGGTAGACTGATAAAGGGTCACCCAAGAATTATTCATGTAAAATTTAATTGGCATCCATCAATTAGAATCTGAGAAAAGTCACTTTTTACCATATTTGGAAATTAGCCAAGCCCATTCAATCCATGTTTTTCATTGGATCAAAATTTCTTGAACAACTTTGAAAGAGGGTCACCCAAGGATCATTCCTGTGAAGTTTGGTTGAAATTCATCCAGTGGTTTCTGAGGAGAAGATTTTTAAAGAAAAAGTTTACGACCGCACGCACGCACGGACGGACGCACGACGGACACAACGCCATGACAATAGCCCCAGTGGCTTTCAGCCAGTGGAGCTAAAAACTTTAACCTAATGCGGACGCCGACAATGACGCTGACGCCGACATCCGAGGGTATGACAATAGCTCTTCCGAGGCTTTCGTCCCAGGCAAGCTAAAAATAGATCTTGTATTCTATATACACGCAGAAGGTAGACTTGAACCTTTTATTATTTGGCAAAATATTTAAATTGTTTCTTACATGTAAATCTAAAGGATTGCAATTATAAGGACTGAGTGAATTCTTTACCGCATTTATTGGAGAATAAAAGGCAATAGCCTTAACCATGATGGCTTAAACATAACGCCCTACGGGCGTTATTTGCCATGTGCCAAGGCAATTGCACTTTATACTCCAATAAGCGCAGTGAAAAATTCACTTAGCCCTAAAATAGTTTCTACAAATTTTTCTAAGAAAACAACACTTGTTGTTGTAGTTGATTAGTAGTAGATAATGATGATGATAATGTTGTTCTTTACTACAGCACCCTATTTTGCATATAAACATGATAGATACCAAAGATGTTGATACTTGAACTGTTAATTAACCAAAATGGTAGCCCCCCAAAAAATAACATTCATGGTCATTGAATTTATCAGTTCATGAACTACTATTATTAGTCTATTGTTTGGCTTTACTTTTATCTGTATAGGATGAGTTGTTTTTTCTTTAATCAATAACATATTTATAATACACAAAGAAGCATTATGTTCAGGATGACAAAACAGTCCAAATTGTTTGGCAATTTAGCATGAGCAAAGCAGGGTATAATTGGCAAACACTTTGTACCGTTTTGTCATCCTGAACAAAGAGCAGATTCATACCAAAGTGAGATATAATTTTTACTTTAATACCTCTGTGAAAACATTGAAAAAACTTTTCACTTCTTAATACTGAGAAAAAAACAGTCTGGTAAATGAGGTAAAATTTAATAAAATTTGAGACAGATTTTCAGAATACTGTGTATACGACTATACAAAACAAATGATTACTTAGAATAAATTTTAATTCTACATATAGGTAAGACACAACAGCCTCTTACCTACCTAGCAACATTTAATTTCATATCAATTCTTATTCTATAGACCAAAGCATTGACAAATTCTGACCCAATCATTGAATCTGCCTTTATCCAAGAAAGTTCATTACCGTCTAGTAATTGTGGATTTCCCTTTTCTCTTATGATATACAGTTTCCAATCCAAAATGGATTTTGAAGGGATTATTGTTTTTAGAAAACTTTATTCTAAATACTATCTTCTATCCACTTCATTTTGGGACCAAAATATCTATTCATTGTGATCACAGCCAATCTCCTTCCTTACCTGTGGTCTCATAGGATCAACACCGTGGTAAAACATTCCATTGTGGATTTGAACATTTTTGTCTGATAAACCAGTGGTGTCTCTGGCCATCCATCTTTTAAAGTTTGTAACTTTAGAAATAAGCCCTGTAAAATAGACGATTAACATGTAGCTTATCACACAAATGATTATTAAATCAATATTCTTTCTCTAAAAACTCAATCCGGGAGTGATAAGTACAATGTTTTTCTGAGGTTTTGTCCTTTTTAGAATGATAAGCTTAAAAATTAACACTTGTCATGCGGAAAAAAATCTTGACCAAATTGTATTGTGTCAAAGTGCTGATAGCACTGGATGCACTTAGTAAATAAGTAACTATTTTGAAAATTTAGTTAATAAACCTTTCTTGTTAAGAAAGCAAAATAAGTTGGTATAGACTTAGATCAGACTGCACATGTGTGCAGGCTGATCAATGTCTAAAGCTCCTTCAAAAGCAGGAATATTCTGGGTTCAGAAAGACAAGTATTTCAATGAGAAAGGAAAACAATAAAATAATGGTATGGTAGTTTTACGATAATTCTAAGGATAACCATTTGGAAGAAGAGCACTGCCTAACAGATGCCTACGCTTGGCTGTTGGGTGCTGGATAGTGGAAGAAAAATCTAAGACATCCAAAGAGGTATAATTCACACGAAATGCATCAAACGTTATCCCCCTTGATAGTAAACATTCCTCTTTTGATAGTGAACATAAATGCCAAGTTTCAAGAGAATGCCTTCAGGAGAACCAGAGATATCACAAAATGTCAAAGTTTTCACATGACAACACTAAAGCTTTAGCATTAAACCTTGGGTTTACTCTGAAAAAAGCCAAGCTATAAATATACCTAATACATATTCAAAGACTAATCTAAAACAAACCTGAACCATGAAAGAAACAAGCTCACCTTTTGATAAGAAAAACCCTCCAACTTGAACCTCATCTATCTCATAGGTGGCAGACTGCAGTGGCATAGACCTGGTAAAAGATACAAAAGAAATATGCATGTGTATGAAACATCCAACCGTTTCAATATTGGGATGATTATATTTTCACTGCATTTATTGGAGCAAAAAGTGCAATTGCCTTAGCACATGATAAATGATACCCAAAGGGTGTTATGTTTAAGCCATTGTGGCTTAATCATAACACATGTTATTTGCATTGAAGTAACACAATTGCATTTTTTACTCCAATAAATGCAGTAAAAAATACACTCAGAAAAAAATCAAAGCAAGAAATAGTTATTGCAAAATTATTTTCATTGCCTATATATTCCAGGGTAATAACTGTAGTGTTGCTCTGCCCCATAAAACGGCCTAACCAAATATCATAGAAACTATTTATCTTCACATATAAAAGGTAACTCCAAAACCATTGAACTCATAGCTTCTGAATATGCAATAACAAACTCACAATCAACCATCTGAGTTTTTAAAACAAATATGTTTTTGAGAAAGGCACAGTTTTGTAAGGTATAATTCAAACTGAATCAAATGATGATGAAATAATTTTATTTTCTCATTGATTTGTCCAGGATGAAGGAGAAGTTATATGCAAAAGGTAAAATCCAAGGGCATAGAATTTGTTGTGCATATAACTCCTTCCCCAAACAGACTTTATTCAATGCAAAAATGAAATTATGTCCATTATATCACGTTTGCAATTCTGAAATAAGTTAGATAAACCTTTTCAGGGTGTAAAATAGGAAAAATTATTTTTTCTGGATGAAAATTTGGTATGTAAGTAATGATATTGACATTTGGAGAATTTCATAGAAAACAACACAGTCATGTCAATTAGCACTTGAGTAATATGATGTCAAAAGCATCAACGTTCTTGCTAAAGATGACAAATGACGTCAAAAATAGGCGGAGCTATGTATGTTAAACATGACATTTGAATTTTATTGCAAATAAAGTTCTATATAATTCTTCTTATTTCATAAAGGCGGTTTATGCCATCTTGTTATAATGTAACTTATTCTAAATTTCAAATACATTTATTATGATATAGAATTGCTATTTTAAAATGGTTGTTATAACCTGCTGAATTCGAATTTTGATAGAAACAAATTTCCAAATTTGGGGACATTTCAAATATTTTAAGTCAAGTATTAACAAAATAAATAACTTGAAACAAGAAGCGTTTGTTTAACACTTATGCCCCTATCATACGTCACTGCCATTTTTGAGAAATGTTCAATATATTTGACCTTGAAATGTAACTATGCCTGAGAACCTTGGAACTGGTACCATCAGAAAGGTCTTGTCTCTAGCTATACATATGTCAAATATGAAAACTCTATTCCTTACAAATCAGAAGTGATTAAAAAATTAAAGTTTTTGACAGACAAAATAGACACAGACAAATGGACAAACAGACAGGACAAAATCAATGTGGGTTAAGACACATCTACATAGTTAATATGAATTATTCAAACTTACGAAGGATTTTTGTGGTAAAATGCATCATCGAAGCTCTGGCTGTTAACGATAGATGATCTCCATTCTTGGGCTGTTGATAAGAAATGAAAGAAACAGGTGAAAAAACAACCATACAATATGAATCCCAGGACTTTTTGGGAAACAATAATGCCGTGATCACCCGCAGCTGATGGGTGATGGTGTCTACTTGTTTGTCCAGAGCATATATCTGTCTTATTATGAACCTTGGTAGCTGTGTTCCTCTGGTAATGATGGAGTGCTTTGCACAAGAACCATAGCTCCACATTGCTTACATTTTTTATGTATTTTCCTTTTCTGTTTTTCACCCAGCAGTGTGACAGGCGTATCTTGTGACAATTTGCCATCTTGTTTAAATGACCATGATAACACTAAGTTTTACTTTAACAATGTGTGATGACACTCATGCAATGTAAAATTCCAATTCAATTGCCAGACAGCAGAATTTAAATACAACAAAAATCTTTGTCTATTATGGGAAAACACTTTTACAAATTAAGAAAAGGCTTGTAACAAGCAGCCCCACCATTTTTACAAAGTTTTCTGTCTTTTCTGTTTCTTATTATTTCTTTGTGGGTGTTAAAAAGTGAGATGGGAGTCAATAAGTTTTAACCCTTTGCTGTTTAATCCCTACTTTTTACGTGTCTGTGATTTTATTATTGAGAAAACATTGTCAAAAAAGAAGAAATTGCTTCTGACAAGCAATTTCTTCTTTTTCCACACTATTTTCTACCCTACTGTATGGTTATTTTTCAAATTAAATCCACTTTGAATTTTCGTCTGCAAAACCTTTGCATTTGCACAGGTCCAAAATTTTGTAAAACAGGAAAGGGTTAAAAGATTACCATAAACAATTATTTTGTCCAGTTGAAGGACAATGAAAGTTTTTGTGTTTTTTGGGTTTTTTTTTTTTGACATTCCTACATACTGCAGGTTTATGATATGTCTTGGCCCAAGGTTAAGTAAGATTTTTTGGGCTCAAGTGAGAATTTTTGCAAATAGAATACAAATAAATGAATTAACATAAAAGATAGCATTACTAAGTCGTTATTTATAACAACATATTGATATTATCTTTTTGATCATTCATTGTCACATGTATTAGTATAACAACAAAGTTACGACTTTAATCTTGAGTTGAAATTTGAGAAAATTTTGAGTTGAAAATGAGAAAAGTTTAATAACCTGGGTCCAAAATTTCTAACTGGTAGAAAAAAAAATTGCTATCAGTTAGAAATTATCAATCTCCAATTCTGATAAAAAGGTAAATAACTTACAGTATGTGTATGATGTTTCTACCCGTGTTTGACCATTGCCTTCATCATATTTTCTGTAATATTTAAGAGGTGAGGAGATTATTTTTTTTAATTCATTGAAATATTACAAAAAATTATTCAAACTATATGAATACACATAGTAGATTCATAAAATCATAGTGCAATAAGGTTTTTAGTTCAATACCTCAATGAACTAAAACATGGCTCCTGCTAAAGTGAAAACAATACAATTGTCATTAAGGCCTATTTCCTTGATATCAAATGGATCCTTGCCATTTTCAATAGGCTTAATCCTTGTAATCTGACAGATTTTTTGCCCAAATTCCAAACAATGTAAGGCCTCTTGAGTGTAAACAAGACAATTAGGAAACCTCATTTGAATCTGTTAAAGTTCTTTATTGCCAAAACATTGCAGAACTATATATTAAGTGTCCACTACCTTAATTGTGGAACTTTCAATGAATGGTATGAAAAACAGATGTCATTTATCATGATAGAGTACAATAATTGAACAGAACAGAACAGATACTGAATTCATTTGATTTATATCTTGCAAAACTAGTCTATATTTTGACTTGGCTGCTGCTTTGTCAGATACAGACTGGTTCTGCAGGGTACTCAAAGAAAACTCTTAATGATATTGCTTCATAATTTTGAATTACATTATATGATTATAGTAAATGTTGAAATTTATTGGGTTATGAAAGAAACTTTAAACCTAATCACAATCATGTATTAATCCACCTTGCATATTCATACAGAGTAATTCGGTTTAAAGTTTCATACCTCAGTAAAATCAATAAATACCATTGTCATCTCTTTAATGATTTGTTATAGATTGATTTAAGAAATAGAATATTACTTAAGTCGGTACAAAAATGCAGTAAAGCTGTGAAATGTAACTTGTGGGGTGGGGTGGGGTGGGGAAAATCAACAAATAAAGGAGAACATATTAACAGATTGATTACTATTTCAATTATTATTAGGCTACAAGGAGTGTACTTATTTGCCAAGAGCTGTTGTATTCAATTCTTGAAAACAACAGCTCTTGTCACATTAAGTCCACTCTAGATTGTACATGTATGCCTTTAGCATAGTTTTTGACTTATCAGAACATTTAATCCTCCAAATGAAAATGAAGTCTTACTTTTCATGACTGTGTTCAATCCATTGGTACATTTCTACCGTTCTTTTCAGTTTGACAGCACTAATAGCTACATTATAATCTGGATCACTTAAAACCTGAAACAAAGGTGTAAAGTTTGAACTATACAAATTCTGCATAAATATTTGAGAGGTCTAGTATTTGAATTAACATCTGGAGGTAACAGAAATGAGGATTCTTTGCAAAACTATTGTAAGTGCCGATATATTTATAGGCACTTGCAATAATTTTGTGCTGACTTACTCAAACCGTATTCACTGGTATAACACTTAAAGCAAGCCCCTCTCTAACCATGTGTGAAATTGACAAGAAGTTGGTGCACGCAACTGCCTCTTCTTCAGAAATATGAAAACATCTACATAAAGTATTTGAGACCTTGTCAGCCCTATTAGCTTAGTCAGTAGAGCAGGGGACTTCAAAACAATTGATCGTCAATCGCATGGTTCGATTCCAGGGCTGGCACACAAACAAACTTATTGTCTTTATGATGAGACATTAAACCAAGGTCACATGAGGCAGTGCTATACACCGAGCATTTTAAAGAACCATAGCGGATCTGAGCAGTAGTTTCATCATGTATGCTTGCACTATCCCCTCTAACAACTGTCATCTATGGCGTTGGTTGTATGGACATTTTCTACGGAAGCAATGCTAAATAAATAGAGGATAATCATTTGTTTCAGTGTAAGATCGATTTATATTTCATTGAGTGAACAACAAAAGCTATGTTTTCACGAGTGGCAGAGCCACGAGTGAAAATATAGCTTTTGTTTATTCACGAAAAGAAATATTAATCGATCTTACTCGAAAAACAATCAATTATTCTATTTCTTTAATGCAAAAATGAGGCAAAATGTGAAATTTCTAGGACATATTTTCATAAAGCATGTCATTTTGCGCGAGATTGCTATGCAACGCTCATTGTGACGTCACTTATTTCGCCCCGCATAGATGACGTCAGATAGGATGAAATGCACAAAAGCAGGGTATAAGATTTTGATAATTTCACTGCTTTTGCTGTGAGTTTATCAAGTGATAATCTACCGTTATTTCTCGATAAACCACCGAAAAGCATTAAAGAAACAGAAATAAACAATCTGAGACCTACACTTAGGGGTAAAATGTGGCCTCTAGAGTGCATACATAATTTTACATGACCTAGTTTTTGTACATGCGCAGGCACCTGCATGGTATGCTCTTCTATTTTTAAAAAAATCAATTGTAGTTGGGTCCATCCAAACTTGAGCATTCTGATTTGATGAAAAATCAGTTTTATTTATCAATGAAAACAACTCTGAGTAGCAACTATTTTGTAAGCATCCAAAGAAAATAGTCCATTAGAAATCTGTTTCTTTTTGGACAAATCTTTACACTTTTGCTTCTTGATATGAAATCATGAGAGATGAAGAGAATATTTATTGAATTCATGGAGGAATGAAATTAACAACCTAATCACACTGCATGAATCCACTTTGCGTATGAAATCAACAAATACTCTCAAATGATAACTTTTTTTCACAATAGTTCTTTACCTCCTTCAATGTTAGGTTTAATGATCTTTTAAAGGGATAATTCATTGACAATCCTACCTTAAATGTTTTAAGTGGACCTGTCAAATGTATCAGTTTTCCGTTATTCTCAGCAGATACAACTTCCGGATTTCCTAGAGACACAACCATCGATAATCCTTCATCTAATGACTTAGCTGTCTGAACCGCTCGCCCCTATAAAAATAGATGAAAAAGTATTTGTTGATTTCATAGAGTTAAAAAACTCTAAACCTTATAAAACTATATGATAATGTTAGGCCAACATATAATCAAACATGCATACTGCAGTAAGTTGATTGAATTAACCCTTTCCTGTTTTACAAAATTTTGGACCTTTCTAAATTCAAAGGTTTTGCAGACGAAAATTTAAAGTGGATTTAATTTGAAAAATAACCATTCAGTAGGGTAGAAGATAGTGTGGAAAAGGAAGAAATTGCTTGTCAGAAGCAATTTCTTCTTTTTTCACAATGTTTTCTCAATCATAAAATCACAGGCATGTAAAAAGCAGGGATTAAACAGCAAAGGGTTAAAACCTATTCCTGCTGTACACAAAACCTTACAGGGCTCATGTTTGACCTTGAACAAGGGTTTTGACCCTCAAAAATCTGATGATATCTATTTTGACCCTTATAGATTTATCCTAAGGGGGTCATTGTGGGCCAAAATGTTTTAATGCATACTATTGAAAATTTTACAAATCATTTGCTTACTTCATATTTCTATAAGAAAACGTCAATTGACTCTTAAACCTACAAAATTATATTAAAGATTTCCTCTGTCTGTTCTTTTGACCTGTTTAAAATCTGTTTTGGACCCCAGAGTTTAATGGTTAAGAGGTCAATGACTCCCTACTTTCAAACACTTTCACAAGCCCTGGCCTGAGCAGACAGTACAGACTAAGATCAGCCTGCAAAGAGATGAAGTTTGACCTTATTCTACACTGACTGCTTAACTAAACTTTCAAAATCATTGCTTGAAATACTCAATCAAGTGACTGATTGAAAAGATCCCCAACTTGGTGATTTGTTTGCAACAATATTTTAAGGATAGGGGTTGAAAAATACAATACCTCATTCCAGAATAGTAAGCATGTAGCAATCATCAGTAGCACACCACCAATCAATATTCCCACACAACTTCCACCAACTCTGTCTAGAAAACCTGGTGTCCTCTCATATCTCACCCTCGTTCTACCCTCCATTGTTGAAAATCTGAAAAATATTATATACAGTCAGATTAACCCATTGTCATGCTGTCCTTGGAATATTACATCTTTGGCAGGAGCTAGGTATGGACAAAGATCATACAGATGTTTATATTGATCAAGATATAGAATTAAGAGATATTGATCAAGATTTGGGTGCTTAAAAGATTTAAAAACAGAAAACTTGTGATTTTTCAGGTAAGGTACTTATCCTCTATTTACACAGCAGCCTTAAGCAGTTTATGAAAATTATCTCTTACCAGTACAACATACATATGATCAAGGTTAGAGTTTGTCAATGCAACTTATTGGTGCAGCCTATTTTCTTTGGTTTTAACCTATGTATTATTTACATCGATTGGGAAACAAGTTCTTACAACTTAGGTTAATCTCTTGACATTCTGCTTCCTGGAAAATTCACTAGTACTTGGGCAAAATATGTTGGCCAATGAAAGTTGCTTTTGGGAATCAAACTCATGACCGTCCTTCAGGTCAAGAGGCCGACTCTCTAGCTCTAGAACACGGACACCACACAATTTCTAAAGACAAAAAGGGTCCAGACAAAAAAAATTGAAATGATGATAACCACAGCTTAAGCCACGCATTGAAATTTACATAATAAATCCATAGAAAGTGAAATAAGATCATAGAAATAAGGGCAAGAAAATGTACCTTGAAACAATACATCGAGTCAAAAACCAAAGTGAAAGTAGAAAGTTAGATAGACTTTTTCCGTTTGAATGAATTCAGGATCTACATCAAATAAATGAACTTCTTACCTTTCTCACGTTTGTATGTAGAGTAGAGTTTACACGTTGAAAATAATTATTTCGAAAGATTACCATTAAAAAGAATTAATCACCCTCAACTTGAACCAATATTTTAGTAACACATTACATTCTACACCGGAAATTCGCGTCATTGTTTACATTGGCTGGTTCTCATTTCTTGGTTCCATCTCTGAAATAGACTAGATCTTCATGCAAGCCGCAGTACTTTGCCGAAATATCTCGCTGACTTCGAAACACAGACAGAAAGCGGAGGGATTTCGCATGAAAAGAAGATATTTTTTTTCAATTTAAGACGACCATTCAACCCTTTAAAGTAAGATAAATATTGCGTCATAAAAAAAACGTACAATTCAAGAGAACTTTATGACGTCATAATTATTTTTGGCGCGGAAATTGACAACCGTTCATCGTTATTCAGTGTGCGGTTAGGAGCTTGGGTTTTCAGAGGTTTCTATGTAATTTTAACTTGAGAAAAGATATATCACTGATTGGATATAAGTCATTATTCACGCATTTAGATATCTGTTTGATTATGTCTTTTAGTGTACCCACTTGAAATGATGTTTGAAAAGTACATAAAATCTGGATAATAAATCGGAGAGCCATTGTGCCGTGTGAAAAATGGTGTCGTGTGGAATATAAAGTATTAATATTCACACATTTTGGTATTTCTTGACTACGGTAGGAAATTTTCTACGATGTAGGCCCAGACATATAGATCTGTGATGAGATTTGTTTGAGACAACACCGTGTATCAACGTACACCGGATATAGCGATTAGTGAGTCGAGGGAAATGTCACGGAGTGTTTTACAAGGTGAGCTTTTTTCTCTTTTTATTTTTGTTAAATCACGTAAAACTTTCCTGTAAGCATACAAGAAAGGCGTTATTGATATAATCATGTAGCTATCAACCCGTATCATCCATAAGCGGCTACAATTAAAAAAAATACCCCCCTAATCACCGATGATTTCCATTTGTCCATCGCGAAAATACTGTTTTGACTGAATTTTTAGAGTTTCTCATACTAAAACCCATGATAAATTGCCTAACATAACACAGAAAATCACTAGAAACACTCCTGCCTTTTGTATGAAGTGAATATACCGATAAATTCACATCTTGTTTCTTCTCCCGGTGTACGGCCTATAGGGAGATGGTGTACATCGTATAGCAAATCTCCCGTTAATAGTGTACGGCCTATATCAAGAAAAAACATTTCTTAAATGGATTGTCTAGCGCTAAATTAAAACGTGTTTGATGGATAACGTTATCTTTTTATCTTTTGTACATTTGATGGAGCCCTTTTCCCTTACCAATGCAGTTGTCATGACTAATTTAATCTTTACCTCAAATGAATACCTGTTTCAGTATAATGTTATAGTCAAACCTTGGTAATTGTGTGCTTTTAAACAGGCTTTTGACAATTTAGATATGTATAAATTGGGATCAGCGAGATCCTCGCTGTCATTTTCTCTGTCTCGACTTAAAGAGCAAAGAAACTCAGCATTACTGGCATCTCTTTCATCCTTTCCAAATTTTGGATATCAAGATCAGACGAGTCGTACTGTTACTGCTCTTTTATCCCTTACTCAGTTTGAAGATATGATTTTAATTTCAATTGTAAATAGTGACCATTCTTTCGGTGAGAATCATTTGTGTTTTATTTTAAAATCCCCATAGCTTTTATCAGTATAAACATGGCCAAGCTTCATGGATATATCCAAAACAAGGGCACTGTCCATTTGTTGTCGGTACCGTAGTTGTCGTCGTCGTATGATTAGATAACAAAATTGAAATACGATTTTTTAATCAATTTAATCACGGCCGTGCTTCATGGGTATATCCGAAGCATAGACATTGTCCAATTGTTGTCAGCATCGATGATGTCGTTAGGTTCACCAGCCGCCGCGGTTAGACTTTTAAAGTAAGCCCCATTCAAACATATATTAACGAATTTTTAACACGGGTTTTAACGCCACATTTGGAGGGTTCAGCGCAAAACTGTATTAAGTGTCTATACAATATATAGACACTTAGTATAGTCTTGCGCTGAACCCTCGATTGATATATATTTCAGTCATGTGGCGGCGAATTTGCGAATTGTTTCTCGAACGTTTTCATTCAGTAGGCAGGGCGGACCTGAGATTCGTAATTAAAATTTTACTAGTATCCTTGTATCATGACTTGTGATTACGATAAATTTGTATACACTAACTGGCCAAACCCTGTCATATGTTTAGGATTAAAACGTTTGCAGAACGTTAAAGCAACGGTACCGTGCTAAATGAAAATCCCCATGTGGAGATCCGTTCTAAAACTATGCTAACTTTTGTCACCAAGAATTTCTTACAGCAACAGACTTCGACTGCAAGAGATTGTGTCTTGATTTTGTGTAGTAGGTTTACTATACTAATCTACAAAACGAAATTGGATTGTAAAACAATTGTATGTGGCTTCGACTAATCTATCAATTTCAAAACGGTAAAGAGACCAATCCGATTTATATTTATTATTGTATACCCCTACCTATCTGGGAACGTTTGCATGATGTAGGTAAACGGTATTTCAACCAGTCATGCGTTTCGAATATCAAATCGTTCCCAAGCGCTTCCATTTTGAACCACAATTGTGACAGGCTTGAAATGGATTTTGATGATGTTTTTTCTAACGTATTCGTTGGTTCTTATTTTTCGGGGATATTGGATATAGGAAATATATGTCAATTCAATATTGTTATCGGTCATATTGATGTGCGTGAATAAACATGGTTCGAAAATACGCATTAATTATTACCATGTGAATATCATAAATTGCCTGAGGCCGCTCAAATGTTTTGGGTGGAATCGTGATTCTTTAACAACCTTGTTAAAATCACATCTTTTTTCTCTCTATCTGTTAATATTTTGATGAAGAAAGGTATCTTGTAAAAAGACCCCATGGTTAAAACGCCGCGATTATTCAATGACATAGGACGATAGGGTAAATATTTAAATGATAGTATTCTGATATATCACAAGAAATCGACCTGCTATCCGATTCTGAAACAGTTCGTAAAAACTAGTCTGACATTAACCTGACGCTTAATCTGTAGAAATGCGAAATTATAGCTTATAAATTGAATTCAACGAAACAACTTGGTTTCACAGGAATGTGCCTTCTGCAACGGGACTAGCCGTTGTCTAAGAAAACCATGCTAAAAATATGTTTACAATCAATGTAATGAATAATTATGTTAAGAGGTTCGTAAAGTTCTGTAGATGATTATCATCTATAACTTTTAATCAATATGATTAACGATTCCCCCGTTTTTCGCAAAAAACTAGAAAAGAATCCTATTCGAAAACGCCAAAATGTTACTACAGAGTCATGTATGCGTTTTCATAATAATTTCTTATTTTGCGCTCGTTTAAGTAAGGATATTTTACCCTTCCCTTGAGCTATATTCGTACAATACTTTTTCTATCGTTCGTACACTGATTTGAAATTGTCTGCTATAGGCCGTACACTGGTAGATTTTTTTCCTATCTAAATATTCCAAAAACAAAAAATAATCTCTCAGTAAAATTTAGTATGTAAAATCTTTGGACAACAAAGAAAGTATAGCAAAGTAAATCGTGGGCCAGTTACGTAAAATATGAGCATTTTCATTCGATTTCGCAGAAGGCCAAGAAATTTTTCAGTGATAGGCGGTTTATTTTCCTTTATTCTATGACAGAAACAAATTATATCATGTTTTCCAAAGAGACAAACATAACCGACTACCTCAGTGGTGTAAATTCGTTTTTCACAAAGTAAAATCACAACAAACACAGAAATAACAAGAGCCATGTTGGACATGGGCATAAGTCCCCTACCGGCTTTGTTTGTCTCAATGTTTTCCCACGCCAATTCTATCAGGGACGTCAAAACCAGGTCTTGTTTTGGAAAGGGTTAAACAAGACTTACATGAGTTGTTGTCTCTGCTGTGCCCACTATACAATTCATGCAAGCAATAGACAGATGCAAGAAATAGTATCAATAACAGTTACCTTGTCTGATCCAAGATGTTTTTCTTCAGTCTTGTTGGTAAGAAATGAGAACTTTCACTGGAGGTGATTAATACTGCTGCATCACCACCCTGACTAACATGGCTTATAATTTTTTTTACATTTTAAAACAGGTTTCATCAAGTTAGCTTGCTTAGTTATTAAGTTATTGCAGGATCCATTTTTTGCCATATTTTCACTATTTCCGTTACCATAGCAACCGCACTTTTTGTCAAAGAACAAAGATAAAATGATGTGCATAATCTACACATTGCCATCTAGTCATATACCAAGTCTCATCAAATTAGCTTGCTTACTTATTAACTTATCGCAGGATCCAATATTTTTTGCCATATTTTCACTATTTCCGTAACCATAGCAACAACAATTTTAGTCAAAAAACAAAAATAAAATGATGTGCATAATCTTCACATTGCCATATAGTCATATACCAAGTCTCATCAAACTAGCTTGCTTAGTTATTATCTTATCGCAGGATCCCATTTTTGGCCATATTTTCACTATTTCTGTAACCATAGCAACCTCAATTTAAGTCGAAAAACAAAAATAAAATGATGTGCATAATCTACACATTGCCATCTAGTCATATACCAACTTTCATCAAAAACGCTTGCTTAGTTATTAAGTTATCGCGGGATCAAGATTTGAGCGGACAGACGGACAGACGGACGGACAGACGGACAGACGGACGGACAGACGGAGGGCAAACCTATAGTCCCCTCCGGTAGGGGACTAATAAAAGAAATACTAACCATGGATCCCACTTCGTAGATATTTCCCTCGACTCACTAATCGCTATATCCGGTGTACGTTGTTACACGGTGGTTCCTGATGGAATACAATTGAGGGGCATAGGGGAGACCGGGGCTAGTCCGGCCCCGGGGCATGTTCGGCAAATGGCTTTATCTAGACACTCGAAAAAGACAGAGAGCTGGGAACATACTTTTTAAGATACTCGTGAAAATTCTATAGACTACAAAAAGTATCACTCGTTTCGGATGATATATGAGAATTTTGGAAGCAAATTTGCGTTTTCTTGCTCTGAAAGGAATTTTTCGAGAGCGAATGTTGTTTTTTATTAATATGCGAAATCGTAAAAAAATTTTTTTGATACCTATTCAAATTTGGGATAATGTGTTTTTAACTCAAGCAATGAAAATGATTTTACTATTTACATTAAAGAAGATACAACTTATTATTTTATGCAAATATGTCTTGGGCTAGTTCGGCCTTTTGAGGCGGGGCAGGTTCGGCCCCAAAACAAGCTTAACCAGGGGCAAGTTTGGCTTGGGCCGAACTTGTCCCGAATTTTCCATTTTTGTGTAGTGTACTATATCTCGATATTTCTTTATATTTTCTATCTGAAATAAATCTATTGATATGTTCGAGTTTAATGTTCTATCATCAGAAGTTCGAAAAAGTTGAAAATCTAATATATTACTGCCCTCGACTACGACAAACTAGGTTAGACCGGATCTTTAATCTTTTTTGAACGAAACATATGTGTTGAATTATTTGCGAACAGCTTTCGCAGAACTCATTCCGGCAGTTATGTATCTTAAAACGTCTATTAAATCAAAGTATATCCACGTTCTTCATTGTTAGAAAAGATAACACAAGGAAAATATTTTAAAAAAGTGTGCACTAAGGTGTGGTTGGGTGTTCGATGCTGATTAGCTAAAGATATTGTTGATGCGAAAGAATAAATAATGTAAAATAACAGTGAAAGGACATATAAAAGCAATTATTATAGCAAAGATACTAATAAATGATTACAATTTGGAAAAAAAGATCATTCAAAAGACGGAATCTCAATCGATTTTACGTGGATTTTATGTATTTTCCTTATTTGTCTGATAACCTGGACATTTTTAATATACTTAATAAAGAACTCGAAGAAATAACAGATTATATGTATAAGTCAATTATCTAAGGTTACCTAGACCAGAAATATCATTGGTAATAGAAAAAATCTAGTCTTGTCATATGAGGCCGAACTTGCCCCACTGGATGGCCGGACTTGCCCCGGCAAGGGGCAAGTCCGGCCCTTTCGACCTGACCTCTTTGACAAATAAATACAGGCAATAGGAAAGCGATACTAGGCGTTGTTTGTCGTGATTATAAGAACTATACCTTGCTGTACTTAAATGTATAAATTTCGGTTAAATATCTTGAATAGTTTTTCTGAAAAAAAGTGGCCGGACTAGCCCCGGTCTCCCCTATGTTTATCTAGGACTTCGAACTTGATATATGCTCTCAGAAGGCGACAACAAAATAATTTTTAGGATAAAGGCGATATTTGGACTGTGACAAAAGATGAATACCCCAACCCTCCGCTACCCTTTTCTATGATTTGAGCGCTTGTGAATAATCAAAACATCGTAACTATAGCTTTGAGTTTTTGTGATCACGAAATGTCCGCCATCCATCAACATCTTGTGTCCACTCTAGAGGCCACATTTCTTTCTCTCAAGATTTCATAAAAGTAGTTTTGGCGCATTGCAACCACCACGAAGTCACGAGGATTTTTAGATTTTTAGGGTTCGAAACTAAGGGGAATCCGTGAGTCCGAGACTCCTTATTTTGCAAGTAAGAACTCCTGGGACTATCCGGTTATAGAATATTTCCTCAAACAAATGGCCAGAGAATTATCCTTCGAGTTTCAAAAGACGAACTCTATATGTCAAAGTTAAAGAGCTATTTGTTATTGTTTTTATATATAACAGTTGGTAATATCTACTAATTATTTTGAAAGTTAACCATCTTATAATTCTTGCGAAATTATTGTAGAAAAGGATGAACAAGCAATTTCTTCTTCTCCACAATTTTCTCCCTGAAGTATTAAACTTGGGCTCCCTAATTTTAGCATGGACTTCTTGATTTCATATGTTGGGAGTCCGTTTGACATCCGTTTTCTTAGAAATTAGTGTCGAACCCTGGAAAATGAAATATTCTAACTTGCGCTTTGCACGATATACCATACAATTTTAGGTTACAAATATATACTAGTGAGCAATAATTGCCGACAAACTTTTGACAGAATCTTAAAGAAGTAAACTAGCCAAATATGCCGTAACGTGCCAGGTGAAAAATACCGTTGAATACATCTCTGAAAGGTAGCTTTGGGGAGCTTTATGACATAAAGGACATGGATCACAAACTGCAGTTTTCGGCCCTGTAAAATGGACTTTTTCTGATTTCTAATGATCCCAATGAAACTAAGTTTTCATGATTTCCTTTTCCCCTTCTTTCAAATTGTACAAAGAATATTTTCAATAATCTTGCCATTTCTTGAAAAAATGCCTCTAAAGTAGCCCTAAAACTGTAAAATTGTCCATTTTTAAAAAAAAAAAAAAATTGAAATGTATGAAGCTAAAAAAATGTGAATCCCCAATTGCGGCACCACAATATTTCACTAAAACCTTCTAGAAGTCCTAGCTTGGTAAAATTATGGAGGTGTGGCAAGAGGGGCTTCATATGTTTTTGTTACTGTAAACAACTATTTTTTTGGCATTTCTGCGGATTTATGGCTATTCTATTGATATATTTTTATGAAAGAGTGTGGTTACATGCACGCTGTAAAATACTAATACCCATTTTTTTATCCCCAGATTGAAAAAGCAGTGGGCACACTGATTTTTTGTCAGTTACAATTATTATAGTTCTATTCCTATTTTAGTTGTTTGCACCAACCAAGACTATTGTATTCGGATCGGCTGAAAATGGTTTCATACCTCAGTGAAAACAATTTTAAGTATTCGACAAGCTTGCACTAAAAAGTAGCCCCAATAGAAATCTCATTTGCTTTATGATATTGAAGCATAAGATAAGAAGAGAAGTAAGTTTTTGACATTCATAACCTAGTCATACTTAAACATGAACGATTAACGTATTCAAACCATTAATAGATTTTTAATTTCATACCGTCATAAATTGAAAAAAATGCATCTTCGTATATATTGAATATAGATACATTTCAACATTTCATTTATTCAGTTTCGCTTGCGATGTACTTGAACAAGATAAACGAGATATATAATTCATTGCGTTTCCAGTACAATCTAGCTATGCACAGATTTGATTTCCAGCGATGAATGGACAACACTTTGCAATAATCAAATCTTAAATCAAATTAAATTTTGGCGGAAAGATTTCTGTGCAGAAAACTTATAACCTAATGCAATACTGTTATGGCAAAATAGATACTTAAAACACTGTTGCCATGTAAAAGAAATAGAAATGTATTTGGCAATGATACGGCTTGAACACATACCCTCTATGTTCTTGGACAACATTTTACTACCACCGCCAAATTTCCGTGTGCCTAATGAGACGTGGTACATTTAATCAAAGCTTTAAGTCGCAAGTTTAAGAGTATATCAAGATATATATGCGACTATTAATAGGGGTCAAAAGGAATATTTAATTAGTGCCAGGTCATTGTAGATCAATGATAAATGTGTTTTTTGAAAGATGTTTTCAGATATCTCCTAGTTCAAGAACATAGCTCAAAGTCAAAGTGAAGTCAACATTTGCGGGCTCGACATGTCTTTTGACAACCACCTAGAGTCATGTCAGTGATCATTTTGAGACCAGCTGGTATTATAGTGGTTCTTTGAACTGTCGAGCAATAAAAAACTACTTTCATATTTCAAACAAAATGTCGCGCTTTACAGCCTTCCTCTACGTGAGTCTCGGTTGTAATGATTCACATAAAAAATTTGTAGAAAAAAAAAAATGCACGGCGTTTACGATAAAAATCGTCATCGAAACGCTTGAAAATTGCTACCCGCTTCATACGTGTAATCACGTGCAAAGCAGGGAAACATTTCGCAAACGTTTTTAACTTGAACGTAGGATTTATTGATACTTCCCATTAAGATTGGAGTAGTGTCACGGTAGGACTAGTTTGATATCAACTAGTATTCTTTCTATTTTTGAACAGGCTTTGGATCATATAGAGGAAGGGATACGAGAGTAATATGTGTTATGCAGTAAAGTGCGACAAGTGTGGAAAGCAGACCTGGGCAGGTAATTTATTTGTTTGCAGGGATAATTCTTGCTCAGAAAATCATGAGAAAAGATATCTCATTTTCCTGAATCTAATGAGAAGTTTAGAATTTTTGCAACACGTTTAACCAAATTCTACTTTAAATTTCATTTTGCTTTGAAATCTTTCTCTCATTATGCCAGTTTCAATGAGATTTCTGGCAGAAAAGTGAGAGAAACTCTCAATATTTCACCTCAAAATGATCCCTGGTTTGAATGAGGTTGAATGACTCTTTTTAATTTTTTTAGTCATATCATGGCGGCTGAGGCACATAACAATGAATTCCTAGTATTTCTAGTGTCATTGTATCCTTTCCTGGCCCCCAGTTGCTAACCCACTTAGGTCTACGATTATGTAACCTTTTGACGGAGACAAATATCGGATAGGATATTTTCTTTGTTTGAATGGAGATTCCCGTCGCTTTTAACATTTGTTCAGTTATATCGGGGCGGCTTGAGCATCTAACAATGGATTCCTGTTATTTCTAACACCATTACTATCATTTCATTCTTTCCTATCTTCTAGCTGCTATCCCACATAGGTCTACGATTGTCGACCAATTGGTGGGAGACAAATAGTCGGCAAGAACGAGTGCCGCCGTCGGGGATCAAACCCGTGTCCTCTTGATTAACCGAGTCCGACGCGATATTAACTGCGCTACGACGGCGGCCTCGGATAGGATAGGAACCAGCCCGATTAGCTCAGTTGGTAGAGCACCGGACTTCAAAACCAATGAAGTTCGACTGCGTGGGTTCGATTCCCGGGCTGGTACACTAACAAAACTAATTGTCTTTCGGATGAGACGTAAATCCGAGGCCCCGTGAGACGGTGCTTTACACCGAGCACGTTAAAGAACAATGGCAGATCTCAGCAGTAGTTTCGTATCCTTGCACTACCCCCCGTAACAACTAACCGTCTTCTTGGGGCGTCGCTCATATGGGCATGTGCTACGGTAGCGACGATAAATAAATGGAATACACACACACGACGCCGGGGATCAAACTCAAGTCTCACATGGATGAGATTTGGAAGTCAAGAACCAAGAACATTTCTATTCCGTTTTTAGGGTAACACTTTTCTAAGAAACTATTTTGATATTTTTGATATTTTGAAATTAAAAACATATACAGGGTTTGAAAACATTAATCGATTTCCTGTAAAAGTGTGATTGGGTTAAAAACGTCAAAAACTTGATTCTCTCCATATCTTATAATTCAATATTATGAAGCAAATGAGATCTTTATTTAGACTACTTTTAGTGCAAGTTAACTAAATACTTAATGCGAGTTTTTTTCATTGAGGTATGAAACCAATCTAACACTCGAGCAGAATACATTAGTCTTCGTTGGTGCAAACAACTTAAATTGATAAAATGATAGAATAAAAAATAATATTAGTAATTGACAAAAAACTAAAAACAAATTATAAATAGGAAATATAATTTAAAAAAAAAAGAGAGAAAAAAAGAAAATGTTAATGATTAAAATATGTTTCTCTGACGGGAATTGAACTCGACCCGACACGGGAAGGCGCCTGTAACCACCGTACTACCGCGACTCTTTAAAGAAAATGTGAAATAATATAACTGAAACGGCGAAATAAAATTGAGTTACTCTGCGGGAATATTCGTGCACTGACGGAAGTAAATGAGTGCCAGGTCATTTTGGATAAATAATATGAATCACTGTTTCTTTGTGTAGCCTACTTTGAACAAGAGACTTAAATTATTAAAGCTTAAAGTCACATGTATTAATACTTATACTTGTTTAGGAAAATTAGGGAATATTTTTGCAGTGTTGTGTCATTGTTTGTTCAGCCAGAGACCAAATATCAATATTTTTATTGAATCGGAATGAATAATTAATCTGAAAGCGACTATGAAATATGATTTGTAGAGGAATTAAACAACATATTTTGATTCAAATGAATTTGTCTCTTCTTCTTCTTCTTCTTCTTCTTCTTCTTCTTCTTCTTCTTCTTCTTCTTCTTCTTCTTCTTCTTCTTCTTCTTCTTCTTCTTCTTCTTCTACTCCTCTTTATTTCCCCATTCTTACTGAACTGTAGAAAAATATCGATTTACCTTCACAATGACAGCTCAGTGATATTACATTAATCTGAAAGCGACTATGAAATATGATTTGTAGAAAAATTAAACAACATATTTTGATTCAAATGAATTTGTCTCTTCTTCTTCTTCTTCTTCTTCTTCTTCTTCTTCTTCTTCTTCTTCTTCTTCTTCTTCTTCTTCTTCTTCTTCTTCTTCTTCTTCTTCTTCTTCTTCTTCTTCTTCTCTTATTTCCCCATTCTTACTGAACTGTAGAAAAATATCGATTTATCTTCACAATGACAGCTCAGTGATTTTACATTATTGCGCCCGTTAGTCCGAGACTTATCTAGACTTATTTAGAGCTATGGTCACTATTTTTGTATGCTCAACATTATTTGACCTGGGACAACCATTTTAGTTAAACATTTGCTGACCGTTTTTTTTTTTTTTTTTTTTTTTTTTTTTTGGGGGGGGGGGGGGGGGTCACCTTAAACGCAGAGCAAAATATACAAGCAAGTTTTTACTTCCTACATTGTTTTCTTGAACATTAAACTAATGGGCATTTTCACTCTTTTTTCTTAAATGCTTTTCTGTGGATAATCGAGAAATAACGGTGGACTTTCATTTGATAAACTCACCGCCTTATCAGTAAAATCACCAAAACTTATACCCTGTTTCCGTTCAGTTTTTCCTTTTTGGAGTTTTCTAAGCGAAGCCCAATAAGTGACGTCATCGCAAACGCTGTATAGCAACCACATTTTGTTTCATTTTTTTTGTTTTTGTTTTTTATTTGAGAAATACCATAATCGATTATTTCAGTGTTGGGTCGATTGATATTTCATTTCGCGGACAACAAAAGCTATATTTTCACGAGTGGCTCTGACACTCGTGAAAATGAATCTTATGTTGTTCACTCAATGAAATATAAATCAATCTTATGCTGAAAAAGCAACTTTTTTATGATATTATTCTTAGGTTGTGGGCAGCACAAAGACTCGGTTATGGCCAAAATTCCGAAAGATCAACAATGTACATGCAAGGATAAATCGTAGCTGGGAGAGGTCAGTATTTCAATAGTTCAAATAATCATTTCAGACTTGAACCGCTAGACTGGCTTTAGATTGGAAACCGTCTATTTTATAGATGTTTATGCTTAAAATAGATCAAATATTGTATATTAAGTCATCGTCTATAGCTTTTGCTAGTCTACGGTGCCTTTCCATTAAAAAAAACGCTGAAACAATGTAATAGAAAACATACTAGGTAAAAGAGAAATTTCTCAAGCATTAGTTACGGGTGCGCAAAAATCATTGACTGTAAAATACATGTAATTAAAAACAAAAGTTTTCAAGAGAATTGCGGCTGTCATTAGGGCACTAAGGGTTGTGGACCCGAAATACCTCTACAACGATTTAGAAGTGGTGAACTTAAACAGTGCTAATCGACCTTTCCTAATGATTTTATTCGGAAATCTCGGTCAACATTGTGAAAGGTCGTGAGTTCCGAAATGTTGTGGTACTTTAACGAATCCACTACCTTTAGATTGTTTGATTCGTCGATTTGTCGTTTCATTGCTCTACGGTCGGGGCCCATGCAAGAGCTCTCTGAAATTCTATTTACTCTTAAACTTTTCTTTAAATCATTCGAGTGTTAAGACAGAAAAGCTTTCTGCAATTACTTTTCATTACCACAAAGAACTTTTCAACTTTTCAATAACACTTCATTATATATTGCATTATTCATTTGTGACCCTCACTCGAAAAGGGACCATCTGGGCAGTGCGAAAAGACTAGTGTCGGCCCTAGTTAGACGGCGCTGATTGTAGGATCGAAAGTTTTCGCATTGTGTTGATTTTCTGAATCTAGAATGACAAATCAAATTTCCTCTGAAAGATTTTTTTTTTAAATATGACCTGTGGTTGTCCTGTAAATGAAACAATCTCTTATTCAAACAATTGTTTTACGGAGTTCCCAGATGGCCTCTTTTCGCGAGACGCGTCACTCAACTTTTATTGTTACAATTTTCATTATTTTTCTATTTTCAGGAGATGTTTTACATATCGGCTTATATATCGAGATATTTGAGGACCTTTTCGACGCTTTCTATTTCTTTTTTGTTAACTTACCATTTCTTGCTTAACTCTTGGTGATTTAAATAGTTTTGTTTAAAGGTTGAATTGAATTCTTTTTAACTTTACATGTCTTCTTTTTGTCAATTAAGATACCAAACTTCTTTAATAGACGCAAACTTTAGTTTCTTGTCACATTACAATTACATAAAATAAATGCAAAATAAAAAGGCGCCTATTAAACGAACAACCTGAAGTCCATATATACAATTTTAAAGACAAGCTGCGACACATTCTTCTTTTGCTCGCAGCCGATAGTGGACTATACACTTACAAAAGTTCCAAGTGGCCACCTTACATATATTTCCGCCGCTTTATTTTGAACGAAAGAGTGGCTAATCAGTCGCCGTCTTCCTTTTTTTAAATGATATATTAGGAAGTCCTAAAGACGGAATCAAGCCCCACAAAAATCAAAATTTTCCGACACTTGAAAAACGCAAATAATATAGATTTTATACACTAATATCATCGGTGATATATTTCATATGGACTTCTAAAACTTCTAAAACTAAAAAGATATACCACAACCTTCTACACATTCCTTATCCCAACAATAAATTTCAAAAATACCCACCAATTATAACTTTGAACTCGAGGGTACTCCTACATTTGTTTAATTTTACAACATTTCTTGTTGAATTTCCTGGCTGATTTTTTCTTGTTGACTTCATAAATGACTTGTCTACTCCAATGAATGAAAACGGATTGAGATCACGCGGCATTTTATAACATATCCCCAAAAAAGCAAGTGGCCGCTCTATGGAGTTATAAGGAGTGCATATGTTGCTAATCTTTCGATATCGAGTTGCTGTTCCAGCTTTGAAACCCGCTTGTTAAATTGAAAGTGTCCCGAGATAAAACAATGCGGCGCAATTTTAGACAAATAATTTAAATGGCATTGTTTCCATCAAAATTCGAGCACTCATTGGCTGAAAATTTGGTTTCATTGCACAATGAAAACAATTTAGAGTACGCAGCTACTTTGAGAGCTTCCGCAAAAAGCAGTCCGATTGAAAACCATTTTGGAAAATATTAAGGTATATTTTTCATGATAAAAATCATAAGATATGAAGAGAGCATTTATTGTTTTCATGGAGAAATGAAACCAAACACCTAATCACATTTATGTATGAATCCGCTCCGCGTATTCATATAGTTTGATTATGTTTTTTACCTAAATGAAATCAATAAATACTCTCTTAATCTCTTGAATGATGATGAAATGCGTCTGTCTCAGAAGAAAAGTCGGGGATTGCAGAAGTACAAAAAACAAACTAAATAGGAAATGAAAAGCAAGTTTTATTTATGTGCGCATAAAATCTGATGTTCGCCCATGGACAATTTCAGGTGTATGCGTAATTTTATGAGTGCCCCTCCCCCCCCCCCCCCCAAAAAAAAAAAAAGAGAGAGAGAGAGAGAGAGAAAATCAAACCAGGGCGAACAAAAAGATGATGCATCATTGAACTTCACGATTAAGAAAGATCTCAAGTGAATATATTTTACTTGCCCCCATGAATTTACTCGTCAGTTTAAAGCGATAACGCCGTTCAACATGACTTTCGAACCGTACCGTACACCGTAGTGGCACACGCAAAGTGACTTGTGCGAACACGCCTTGGCCCCACAAAAGGGAAGTAGAGAGAAAATAAAGAGAGACTAGAAATTGTTTCATCTACACCCAGAGAGTAGAGAATAACGCAGGTTTGGTTGGTTATTTTTAACGGGGTTTAACGCAAACTTTAAAACAATTATTTAGTCATATCGCAGCGGCTTGATCACCTTACCTTTGATTTGTGTTCCAGGAATTTCTCTCGCTAGTAGCATATCGGTCCTTCAATAGCAGATTTTTCTAAGATCGGTGACGCATGCAACGTTTCGTAGGTTTGTAGCCATCATGGGGTCAGGGTTTCGATCCCGAACGACGGCACATATCCTTTCAAACCTTTGTTTCCCACCAATATGCGGATATCATAAACATTAGTCGGATAGCAGTTGGAGGCCAGGAAAGGATGTAACGGTAGTACAGTGGTGCGAGAAATACCAGGCGTCAATTTGAGGTGCTCAATTTGAGGTGCTCCAGTCGCGGCAATATAACGGAGAAATTGTAAGAAACAAAAGTAAAACTCTATTCAATTGATTGATTGAATGGAGTTTATCGCCGCTTTCAACGTTATTTCAGTTATATCGCGGCGGCTGGAGCACTTAACAATGGTTTCTTGGCATTTCTATCACCAGTACAACCACAACATTATTTCCTAGCCTCCAGCCGCTATCTCACATAGGTCTACGATAATGAACCCATTGGTCAGAGACAAATAGTCGGAAAGAATGAGTGCCGCCGTCGGGGATCGAACCCACGAACTGATTGATAGCCCGACTGCGCTATGACGGCGGCTAAAAAAACTCTTTTCAAACAAACAAACAAACAATTAATTTCATACTGACGCCCATAAATAACGCCTCATTGAAAATTTTGTATTTCTTTTATGTACAATAACATCATAAATAATATAGGCTAGAGGTTTAATAGGCCTACAGCTCTATTTATTCGTGAAAATATGAAAACATTTCGATTTCGTTAACTTTTTATGCCTAAACATTAGTAGTGGTCACTTAGTTTCCGAGCATCACACACGCCTTCTACACATTGTTACGTCGAAACAAAATTGCGTATGTGTCTCAATCATTCGATATTCCAGTGATCCACGCAAGAATCTTTGAAATATTCTGACTTGTTTGGTTGCAAAGGCAAAATAACGATTTTTGCTATCGTGATTTTGAGCTTTTGAAAATGGGTCGTATCCGGAAAAATGTTTTAAAGCCTTAAATTGAATCCAAGTCTGACATTTGTTAAAAAAAATTGTGAACCTTAACAGGGGATTATCTGGTGGACTAGGTAAAAGTTGGTCGCTCGTGACGTTCGTATGACAAGGCAACTTCATCGCACGACGTCATTGACGTTATCAGCATGTGTTTACTTAATCTTTATCAAAAGCATTAATAAAGGCAGATGGACTATCAGTGAGTCTAAATATTGTGATTTACTTGCCTTCAATATTTAGAAAACAGATTTAACGCGAAACGTCTCTTCTTTAAATGAAAACTCTTTCTCTTGACTGAGGCGTTATTTATGGACGTCAGTATATAATACGCAATCGATGAATCCAAAATCGATGAATGCTCTGATGATTTCCCTATACTGATATCACGTAGATATCAAGGGTATATCAATGAAGCGAAACAATAGACCAGTTAACTTGAGTTTTATTCATTACATTGCGAACGGGCACAGAGTAGAGAAGTAGTTTACCTGATATATTTATTGGTTCTATATTTCAAACGAGTTTTGGTGGAGAGAGAGAAATTAATATGTGTAGGGAAGTTACTTGTCAAAAGTGTAAAAAGAAGACTTGGGCAGGTAGTATTCTTTACTTCATTAACATCATAAATTACTCTGAATTAAGAGATGAAGAGAGATTTGATGATTTCATTGAGGTATGATACTAAAAACCTAATCACACTGTATGAATACGCGAAGCGGATTCATACAAGAGTGTGATTAGGATTTTAGTTTCATACATCTGTGAAATAAACAAATATTATCTTCATATCTTATAATTTGATATAATAAAGCAAAATTTTAAATATTTCTCCAAATAGGGTAGATTTCTTGCAGAACTACTTTCTGCGAAATCTTACAACATAACTTCGTACTCAAACTTAATTTCATTGTGGAATGAAACTAATTTTTCAGCCAACTAGGAGAACGAAAATTAATGGGATCGACTAAAATTAAATTATATGGTAATGATAAAGGTGTTAGTTATTTTAGTCTTTAATATATTGAGAGGTTAGAGCAAAACATAGTATGTGTCTATATTTAATATAGACACATACTTTGTCTTTGCCCTAACACTTCGATACAGGCTTGATTTTGAATGATCGAAATGTTCAACTTACAGATATGTATTTCAACGTACACATTAATACTGTCAATGTAAACTGTCGAGTAAAAAGTTTCAGGTGAGAAAGATCTCGGGCCCTGACATTTAAGTAAAAGTTGAACGAATTTGTACTCAATCGATGGTAGATGAGTCGGTGTAAAATATGTGTGACACGTCACGCGAAAAGGGACCATCTGGGTAGTGCGTAAAGTGTTGACCCTAGTCAGACTGCGCGGACTGCGCAGACTGACTAGGGTCGAAACTTTTTGCACCGTGCTTATTTTCTGAATCTAGAATGGCCAATCTACTTTCCAGTGAAAGAATTTTTGAAATGCGACTTATTGGTGAACTATGGTGGATCCAATCTCTTTTTCAATAATTCATTTTATAGAATTCTCGAATGGTCCCTTTTCGCGTGACGGGTCACATCTATTATCTAACCATTATTTCAGCAATTGGATACATTCGGACAAGAGAATTTCAGGCCATATTCTCTGACTAGTACAGATTTCTGTTCTCGAAATGCGATGCTTTTTTTGGATAGTCCAATGAAATATGTAACGTCCAAAATTGAGACTAATTCTCTGACTATACTTAAGATCAAAGAAACGCAGCGTTACCTATTGATCATCCTCTGTCGTTACATAGGAATACGTCTTAAGTCATCGGGTAAATAAAACGAGCTTTCGAAACCGGCGTTATTATTATTTTTATCATTATTATTATTGTTATTATTATTATTACATGTATTATTATTATTATTATTATTATTATTATTATTATTATTATTTCACTTTTATTAGCTCGGCTGTTTTCGTAGAAAATCTGAGGTATCGTAAAAACCTTTGCGATATTCGCATTAGCGCAGGTCATTAAATCTGTTGTTATTGAAGAAATCTTCATGAAACTTTACATGTTTGTTCACAACAAAGAGCTTTCTAGACTATGAAAGGAGATAGACTAGCCCTCATTCATTTATTTGTAAGAGATATGCCCCTTTTCGACTTAGATAATTTGCATTATCTAGCACCTGCAGTCGAGCGTTGGCACCCGTAGGCGGCGATCTTATTATTTTGTGAATTACATTAATTCTACATTTAAAATAAACTATAGATATAAACATTAAAATATATATAAATGGAATGAGTAATAATAATGCCTTTACTTGCAAATTTGTTTTGGTCGAATTATTCTAAAACTAAGTGCGTAATAGTTTTTGCAACGTTCTGTAGATGTTTACACAGTCAAAGACGAAGTATCAATATTTTCATTAATCAAAAGGATTATCGCCAAACTTCGGTATTTGTAAACACGGTAAAAAGTGGTAAAGCCATAAGTAGGGTTGTACTGAACTGCAATCTAAAAAGCGTGAGATAACGTACTTATAATGATTACAAATGCAATTACCTATATACTGTTCGAGTAAAGAAACTTATCACTAAAACCCTTTTATTCTCTCAATCGATATTCATTGCTTTTGGCATTACAATGTCAGTTTTTCACGTAAATTCAGTTTTGAAAGCACGTTAGTTTTACTCAATGACACGTAACGCTAGCGTGTAGAAGGTCAAAGGATGATAAATGCTAGTAGTGCAGCATTTCTGTACTCTTTCAGTATAGACATAGAGCGTGACAATAAATATTAGTCCCTTTTATTCTGCGTTATTATTCAACTGGCAGGGCATGGATTAGCCGTGACGACGGTGACGTAATTTGGCTGGTTTACTTTCCAATATTTTGGTTTCTTTTATAAGTTAGTCCGCGATTATCGATAAGGCCTGTTTACACATTTACGATTTTTGGCTACGGTGCCGCGACGATTCGTCAGGATTTGTAAAATCTTCGCGTACCGTGGTGATTCGTAGTAGAACCGTGGTGAATCGTGTTGACTCTTGATGAATCTTGATGATTCGGGAAACTCCACGGTAGCGCTACGGAAGTTTTAAACAGTTTAAAACATAATCGAGCTTATTCGTACTGACACCGTTACTATATTCGCGGCTATTCGTGAGAGATCGTAGCCCGCCGTGGAATCTTCGACATTACGACTTCTCACAATTCACCATAAATCATGTACAATTGTCCTACGTATCATCCACGGAGCTCAACAATTGGCCACGACCATGGTCGTGGGAGCTCGTGTCGCTACCGCCTTGAATCGTACTAGTACCGTATAGAACCGTACAAGCACCGTGAGCATTCGTTGTGCCACTGTGGTCAATCCTCATTGACCATGGCGTTGCCGTCATGAATCGTCATTGATTCGTAGCGATACCTTACAGACACCATACTGATATCGTGGCATTCTTCATGGAATCGTGGTGACACTGAATGCTTGTATTTTTCGACACGATTCATCCCGATCTATCCCGATTTTTCTGTCCATGGGCAATATGAGTGAATCGTGGTGAATCGTAGAGAAAATCGCGAATGTGTAAACGGGTCTTAACGCATGCAAATAACTTTACCATAAAACTAAATGGATTTACGTGCTCTTATCTCGCTTCTCTCTTTCTTAATTTATAAAATTTCGTCATCCAAACATCCTTTTGATCTGGTTTATGTTCATATTACATGTAATATGAAACAAAACCATTTTCGTCATGTCTTTTATATCATACATTTCAGGGTGTGGGATGCATAAGGAGTCGGTCATGAAAAACATTCCACCAGACCAGCAATGTAAATGTCCGAGAGGATAGTAGCTGTGACAGGTTTGTTTCTTTATTTGTTTGAACGGGATTTAATCCACTTTCAACAATCTTTCAGTTATATTGCGGCGGCTGGAGCACCTAAAATGGATTTATGGAATTTCTCTCACCAGTATTACCATCACGCACTTTCCTAGTCTCCAGCTGCTATCTTATATTGGTCTACGATTATCAATCATTGGTGATAGACAAATAGTCGGAAGAGATGAACACGCACCTTTCAGTTTTAATTGGATAATGCTGAGTAATAACAAAGCTACGGTCAACGTCTAATTTTGTCTCGCGTTAAACGCAAACGATCGTCACTGGACACCAGGATAACAGGCGGGCACGGAGTAAGTCCTAGATACGCCTATGCACAAGACGAGAACTGGAAAATTATGCAAGCAGGGGTTTTAGTTTGTGTATTTCACTTCTACTCAATGAGATCTATCCACCCGTAGATAGAGTTTCAAGATACAATCATCCATCAATGATACATGTATTTCCAGACAAGGGTTATTGTCATGTTTTACGCGCGTGCGTAATAATGTTTGATGGTAGTTACACCCTTGGAATTCACCCGACTCTCGAATTCCGTTCTTTTGTAACTAGGTTTCAAATGGACAAAACTCATGAAACAATTGAACAATTCTATTGCTGAAGACGTGAGGGTCGAGTCGGGGTGGGGGGGGGGGGGGGGGGGGGGTGGGGGGGGTGGGGGTCGGGGGTCTTCCATACTCTGTCGGTATATTTGCACCATGATGTGTATCATAACCGAACAATGAAAAGTAACGCTCATGTATTCGCACATAATTTGTTCATTCTTTATCCTGCTGCGTATAATTTTAGTTTCTAATAATTTTGCAATTTTCGTGACATTTTTAACGACAAAGACACAATTTTTCAACGTGATCTATCAAAGCGTTGTATGCAGCAGGTCAATGTCGGGAACACCTGAAAAAGTGTTAAAGCGACTTTCAGCATAAAACGAATGATAAAAGTAACACATTTAAGTGTATTGTTTGTAAAAAATATATATTACGAGGTTGGCGGAATTGATAATTGTCGAGGCTCTCTGCCTCGACAATTATCAATTCCCTCAACCCAGTCAGATATTTTTTCATACAATACACAAAGTACGCATTACATTTATCCTATAACCATTGTTTTCTTGTTTTCGTCCAAGGTTCTAACAGAAATGCAAGTTTCTAAAAATAACCGCATTATGTCATTGTTCTAAAATAATTTATGTGATATCATAAAAATTATCAAATTGGATGTTAACACGCGGATATTTGTATAGTTATAAAGATAAAGTAAAGATAAGAAGTATAAAGTCTCAACTATTTGTTATATAACTTTTAGTTTTGTCCGCTTTTTAATCGATTCATTCTCCATGAATAGGTCCACGCCATTAATATTCTGCTCTACTTAATGCCTGTCTATACAATCTGATAGGCGTAACATGACCCATTTTGTCACGTACAGTTGAAAAATGTAGATCAAATCAGTTTTTTTGAACTTGGCCTTCAAATAGCTTCGTAATGAATACCATTCATTATTCAGTATTTATTTTATGGTCTTTGCATCGATCGATACTGGCGCATGCGCGTTCTTTTGTAATACTCACGTAAATGCTGGCCTCATAAATTATGTATCCACGACTAAAAGCCCCCCCCCCCCCCTGAAGTATCTAAGGCCTACTTAAAATAGTTTCTTTTCTCATCATGATGTTGTGAACATGCGTGTTTCATGTTGAACAATTTAAAACTCTATCTTGCACCTAACTCTCTCCATCCCTCCCGAACCCTTCAAAATGATTAACTTTGGTTCAAAAATAAACAGTGGCCCTTTAGCCGAAATTTCGTTCCGATAAAAGGACTTAGCCCGTTACCGAGAGATCGAACTCAGAACCTTTTGATCTAGAAGCTGTTGTTTTATACCTCTCAACTTGGGACTATAGACAAAGTTCACCAAAGGCCCGTTTTACTAAACATCTTACGCAATAAATAATCGTTAGTTAAATAACATATCGTACCTGGTGTTTTCATTCATTAGTAGATTCTGCCTTGCAATACCTCATCGGAATCGTCTTTAGAAGAATTCAGAATTCATTATTTAGTTATTAATCTAGAAGAAACTTTAATTTTTGACTTACGCAAAAAATGATCGTAAGAAGTTTAGTAAAACGGGCCACAAGTTAACTTTAACCTGCAAGATTTGTTTCTAACAAATTGCATTTTTTTAGAAAATTTCAGCCAACATAGCAAGTCATCCACATTATTATTATTATTTCCAAAGACATGCAGTGTGGACTTAGATCAGACTGCACATCTGTACAGACTAATCTTGGTACATGAAATGTCTCGGAAATGTCGCTTGAAAGGGAAAAGAAAAACGACGATTTCGTCTCTCATATCAGGGACTTGAAGATTAGGTTCAATTCATTTTATTTCACATCGATTGGAAGGCAAGTTCTTTTACCTTAGAACGATGCCTCTCGTTTCTGCTTCCTTGGGAATGAACCAGTGCTCGCGCCGAATGTGTGAACCCAATGGAAACAGCAGGATCGGTAGCCGCTCCGGGGAATCAAACTCGGGACTTCTTGATCAAGAACCCGACGCTCTTTTGTTTCGAACAAGGACATCGCACAAAGATGAAAATTACATTTAATTGAAAACAAACCTCTGTTTAAAATTCACAATAGGATTGGACAAAACTTATACGCAATAGTAATAAGATCGTTTTTCTTTAGAATGTTGGATGTCTCGGAAAACACAAATACATGTAATGAGTCGTAGTATTGCCCTTAAGTGACTTGGAATTACATTTTTATCTCCACTGTTCATAGAATAGGGGGCTATTCCGGTCAACTCGGCGTCGGCGTTGGCGTCGGCGTTAGTGTAGACGTTGGCGTCGGCGTTGGCGCAATTCTTTGGTAAAGATTTAACGTGCTTATGTGTCAAATCTCTTTTTCTTCCAAAGCTTTGAAACTTTGTACATACATACTTAAAGATCTTGGTTAAGTTTTTACATGCAACTGATGTTCATCCGTGTTATATTTCTTTTTTTAACTAAATTTTTGTCATGGATTTTGCATATGCTTCTGTTACCAGTATACCTAGCATATAGAAAAAGATTAATTACTCTGATATTGAATTTAATTGTAATTTAACACTTTTCGGACTTATAAATTCTGGGTTTAGTTTTTACGTGCAACTGATGCAAATCTGATATATCTCTGTTTCTAATTAAGCTATTGCTTGGAAACTTTGCAAATGCTTCTGCGCCTATAATATCAGTCTCTAGACAAATATTCATTACTCTGATATAGTAATAAGTTGAATTTTTACCCTTTCGGACTAAAAAATTCTCTAAGATTTCACCTGCAACCGTCGAATATCTGTCATATCTCTGTTTCTAATAAAACTTTACTCTGAAGCTTTGTTTATGCTTTGGACATATTAATTATCAATAGATTTATTAAAGATTAATTTGTCTGATATCAAATTAAGTGGAATTTTAACCTTTTTCTTACTTAAGAAATTCTGGGTTTAGTTTTGCGTTCAACTGTTGTATATCCGTAACAAATCTGTCTAGTATTTTTCTACATGCTTCTGTAACCATGATATCAGCCTCCTGAAAAAGATTCATTTCTCTGATATTGAATTTAGTGGAGTTTTAACCCTTTTTGTACTTAAAATTCTTGATTAAGTTTTCGCATGCAACTGTTATATATTTGTAATAGATCTGTTTCTAGCTATTGCATGTTAAATTTGCACATGATTCCTTGACTCTATCATACTCTAGACAAAGACTCATTGCTCTGATTTTGAATTTAATGGAACTTTCCAACGTCGACATTGATTTGATTTTACTATCCAGCACTAGAAATAGTCGAGCTATGCTGTTCTCCGACAGCTCTTGTTAAAGTGGTAAGTACAAGTATTTCTGCAAATGTGAAAACGCCAAGCTCTTAATTTAAAACATTGCATAAATGAGATCCGTCACGCGAAAAGGGACCACCTGGGAAGTGCGTAAAGTGTCGACCCTGGTCAGACTGCGCGGACTGCGCAGACTCACTAGGATCGAAACTTTTTGCACCGTGCTTATTTTCGGAATCTAGAATGTTTATTCTACCATCCAGTGAAAGAATTTTTGAAATGCGACTTCTGGTTGACCAATGGTGGATCAAGTCTCTTGTTCAATAATTCATTTTACAGAATTCCCGGATGGTCCCTTTTCGCGTGACGGGTCACAAATATTAAGGTATATAGGTATCAATAAGCTTTATTGTTTTGAATCGTAACCTGGATTTTTTCTCCTTTTTTTAAGTTTTACGTCCTCCGTCAGAGCCAGATATTTGAAAAAAAAAAGTTTCTCAACTGAGAATTTTCTCAAATTATAAATTCTAATTACAGATGGATTTCATTCAAATCATAATTGAAAACGTCAAATGAATGTTTAAGCAATGACGTCTTTAAATTTTCAACAACAGTTTTCTGTAGTGTTCAAACGGATTTTGAGCACTTATTTCAACTTGAAATTTGAGTAAATTCTCAGTTGTGTATGAAATTGTTATATAATCTCGGTCCTAGGAATAATTACAGCAGTGAGAACTTTGTAAATCGCTTTTATCAAACTGTTTTATCTATTTACAGGCGATGTTGCGATTACGGTCACAGTAATTGGTGGATATGCCCCGGCGATTTCTATTTACTTGTTGTTTGCTCACAATCTGTTATTTACCGCTTGATATTTCTATTGTTTGTACTTTCATTGTTAAAATAAATCTGTTTGAAAATGTAGCTTTCATCTTGCATTAGTCAATTCATTTATGTCCTTGGCTAGCAGTCTTCGAGTTCCCTTGATACAGAACAATTTTTATCTTATAACTGTACAAATTTCCGTGTGATATCATCCAATATGATATTTTTAATGGTATCATATGGATATTTTTAGAACAATGATATAATGCGGTTATTTTTAGAAACTTGAATTTCTGTTAGAAACATCGACGAAAAAAAGGCAAAAAGAGGTTATAAGATAAATATGATACGTATTGTAGTGTATTGTATGAAAAATATCTAACTCGGTTGTAGGTATTGATAAATGTCTCGGCAAAGCCTCGACAATTATCAATTCCCCCAACCTCACTAGATTTTTTTCATACGATACGCTTAGTACGTATTATACATAGCGCGCTCATTTTAACTGTCGTCTGCCACGTCTTTGAATTTGGAACAGTCTAAATTTTCGAGCAGGAACATCATTAGCTTTTGCCAGGCTTGATTGAAGTAGCTTAATGTTGAAAAAAAAGTCGTAAAAGGGGAAAAGTTGATTGCTTTTGTGGAAGGGCAAATTTATACGAAGTTTCAAGCTCCACTCTTAAAAAAAACAAAAACTAAGGTATGGCAAGGTTCCCGTTTGTCTCTTCGCACGCCTACACCGATGGCATGGCAATGACTCGACTTCTTCATAAACAGACTACCGTGCGGTTAAAAACAGGAAAGGCGACTCCATGCATAATACCATTTTAAGCTCAACTGTTTTCGGAGAAAAACGTGGTATGCTTTAGACCTGGGGCCCGTTTCGCTAAACATCTTACGATCATTTTTTGCGTAAGTCAAAAATTAAAGTTGCTTCTACAGAAGTAAGTAAATATGGAATTCTGCCATGCAACATCTCATTGGAATCGTCTTCTTAAGACTATTTCAATGAGATATTGCAAGGCAGAATCTAACAAAGAATGAAAACACCAGGTACGATTTGTGATTTTGACTTACGATCATTTTTTTCGTAAGGTGTTTAGTAAAACGGGCCCATGGCTTCAATGTCGTCGACGTCGTCCTCTAAAATATTTGACAGTTTGTGATACCTGATTCCACTGCAGGCATTCACCTGAAACTTGCCATGCATTATACTATCATGAGAGCAAAATAACTCGATGGCTCAGCGCGAAACAGTTGTGACTCCCTATATATTTATAGGGAGTTACAACCGTTTCGCGCTGAGCCCCCGAACTATCAATTGGTATAACTCTAGATGCATTTTTATGCGAATTGTGTCACTTTTTCGACATAGATTTCCATACACCATCCATCACCCATCAGCCGAGCGTAGGGACTCTTAGGTGATGCTCTTGTTTTTCATCTAAACTTACACGCATAACAGAGGTCTTTTAGAAAAACATCTACATCGATTGGTATGCTTTTTCCTCAAGGTCGCATATGTGCGGAGCCTGTCATTGTTAGGATTGGAATAAAAATTGATGACGTGTAAAAATTGTAACTCGGTTTGAATTCAGGAATAAGTTCAAAACGGTATACGGTTTATTTAACGATTGCAAATGTTTTGATCTTGAACACAAACCTGGGTTTGTTGTAAAAGACGCACAATACCACTGTTTTATTGGCATTCTGTGGTGGGTTTTTGTTGTTGTTGTTCTCTCTCTCTCTCTCTCTCTCTCTCTCTCTCTCTCTCTCTCTCTCTCTCTCTCTCTCTCTCTCTCTCTCTCTCTCTCTCTCTCTCTCTCTCTCTATCTCTCTCTCTCCCTCTCTTGGCAGGGCGTGCCTTAAATTTGCTCCGTTTTATTTACAATAATCTGTGTTATTTTTCATCTTGAGGGGCTAGGCTTAGCCGTCACCAAATTTCACCAGTATTTTCTTCTTTTTAGCTCACCTGAGCACAAAGTGCTCAAGGGAGCAACTGTGATCTATCAATGTCCGGCGTCCGTCTGTCCGTCACGGCGTCAACAATTTCTTTAAACGACATCTCGTCCTAAACTTCTGAGTCAAAATTAACCAATCTTGGCAGAAATATTCCTAGGGTGGTCCCTTGTAAAAATTGCTAAAAGAATTCAAATCCATGAAAACTCTGGTTGCCGTGGCATCGGGAAATGGGAAATTTCACAAAAGCTCGGGCCTGTTTACACTCTAGTGGCCATAAATATGGTCCACTCTTCATGAAACTTGGTCTGAATGTTTGTCAGGTCAAAAGGATGAACCCTATTGAAAATGGAAGGCATCCGTGCCATATGACGGGAAAGGGGGCCTTAATGACAATTTTCTTGTTTACATTTTAGAAGCAACAAATATGGTCCAATCGCCATGACACTTTGTCAGAATGTTTGTTAGGTCATGAGGATGAACTCTATTAAAAATGGGAAGGATCCGTGTCATATCACGGGAAAAGGAGCCTTAATGACAATTTTTTGTTTACACTCTAGTGGCCACAAAATGGTCCAATCTTCATGAAACTTGGTCAGAATGTTTGTCAGGTCACAAGAATGAGCTCTGTTGAAAATGGGAAGGATTCATGCCATATCACAGGCAAAGGAGTCTTAATGATAATTTACTTGAAATAACTCTAATGGCCACAAATATGGCCCAAACTTTGTGAAACTTAGTTTTATTTAGAAATTATCTTCTTTATGTTTTCTGCCTTTTTAATTGATGTGATGTCCTAGTGATCAAAGAGACTCAGGTGAGCGTTCTAGGACTATCATGGTCGTCTTGTTTATAAAAGAAGTTTAGTTTTCAATCATCATCGTTAACGCAAGTTAAAACTGTGCCATTGGACCAAATGGATTATCATGCTTAGTGAACACATTTCATCGTTGGATTACTGAAGTTACGAGTGGTTGGCTACCTGCCTCGAAACAATTAGCATTTTTCTCAATAATACACATCTGCTTATGTCAAAGTCAATGTCATGTGTCAAGGTCAACATCTGTCAAGGTTAATGTCAAATTACTCAAAAACAAATTACTCAAAATAAGCCCCGCCCTGCCACATCAAAATTTATAGGTCAATCAAAGTTTTCTTTGAAAAGGGCCACCCAAGGAACATTCTGGTAAAGTTTCATTGAAATCAGCCAATGGTTCAGGAGGAGATGTCATTCAAAGATTTCGGGCTCTAAACAAGCCCCGCCCTGCCACGCCCATTTTAATGGGCCGATCAAAATTTCTTGAACAATTTAAGTAATGGTTCACCGAAGAAATATCCATACCAAGTTTGATTGAAATTGGCCCAATGGTTCGGGAGGAGAAGATTTTTAAAAATTTCAAAGAGAAAAAATGCCACGCCCTGCCACGCCCATATTTGGGGGTCAATCGAAATTTCTTAAACAATGTAAGAAGATGGCCACAAAAGAAAAAAATTTCTTCTAAGTTACATGAAAATCCGTCCATTGGTTTGGGAGGAGAAGATGTTCAAATAAAAAGTTTACGCACGGACGGACGGACGCCCGACGGACACACCGCCATGACTAAAGCTCGCTTGCCTCCGGCCTGTACAGCTTTAAAACTTAACATTGCCAATATTTTCAAAGCTCTTTAAGATACAAGCCTCATATTTGGGATGATGATAGATCTCAATAATACGCATCTTGTGATACCAAAGTCAAGGTCATATGTGTCAAGATCAAGGTCATATTTCAAGGTCAAATAACTCAAAAGCTAAACCAAAAAACTGAACATTGCCAATATTTTCAAGGTTAATCAAGATACAAGCCTCATATTTGGCATGATGATATATCTCTATGGTGAATATCTGCTGATCCCAGAGTTAAGGGCATGTATTAAGGTCTCGGTCATCTGTCAGATCAAATAACTCAAAAAATTAACCAAAACTTAACATTGCCGATATTTTCAAGGCTTTTCAAGATACAAGCCCCAAAATTTGGCACGATAATAGGTCTCAATGATAAACACCTGCTGACACCAAAGTCAAGCTCATGCGTTAAGGTCAATGTCATAGTCAAGGTCAAATAACTAAAACTTAACCAAAAACTAAACATTGCCAATATTTTCAACGCTTTTCAAGATACAAGCCTCATATTCTGCATGATTATGGATCTAAATGATACGCATCGGCTGATGCCAAAGTCAAGGTCATGTGACAATGTCAAGGTCATCTGTCAAGGTAAAATAACTCAAACTTAACCGGTTGACCTCTTCTGAGACCAATCCATATTTCAAACATTCACTAGGCGGAGTAAAGAAAAAATTGACAGACGTCGCACCCTCTTAGGTGTTCAGACTTTTTCCCAATAGATGCAAATGTATTTCTAAATTACTTATATCGATTATTAATGTCAATACATGTACATGTATTAGTAAGGAAAATACTGTTGGTTTTTTTCTATCTCTCTTAGTCTTTTAAGAAGCCTTTAGACAATTCAACGCGGAATCATCATTGGTCTAGCGAGAAATTTAACATTGACTGTTCATTTCTATTTATCACAATAGTTCTGAAATCCACATTGAAGCTCTTGTTCATTGTCATCGAAAAGTATACCATTTTCAAGGGCGTAACTACCATTACGCACATTGCACAGTTGCGTAATAGAAATAAATCCTCTTTCGGAAAAAAAGTAGTTGATGAATGATCATATCATCGAAATTACAGCTTATTCAAGCTGTAGTTTCGATGTTTTGATTAATCACCAACGCTCGAAAAGGGGAGCGGAGGGTGGCATACATCTTTTGTCACATCCACATATCGCCTATCTTCACGAGTCAAGGGGTATCGAATCGATAGCTTCTTTTCGATGTAAGATAAGTAAAATGTTCATAACCCTTGGTTCGACAAGATGCATATCGCCTTAATTCTCTTTATTCTATGTTGATCACCTTCCGAGTGCCCAAATTTTCAAAATTCTTGTAACGCCTATGATCTTCATACAGAAGAAGAGATATTTGAAGCATATCTAATTCAATACCTTTGAATTCATTTCAACTCATTGACGTACAATGCGAATGCAAAATGGGACATCCCTTTTTGCCACCACCAGAAGACACATGAAGCTGTTGCTTGGGGGATGTTTTGACTGGAGATAGTACGATACCATTTGGCTTTTGTTCCAATCTTTTTGAAATAAATATATTACTTAGAGTTTATCCTACGATAATTGAAAAAAAAACAACAACAAAAAACGGCAAAGCTTTCCATGGATTGTTCGGTGAAATTGTGATTTTTGAAAGTACAATTTCTTCTTGATGAATGTTGATATGAAATATGATGAAGAAAAATTCAAGTAAAGCTATATCGATATAGCTGCTGGTTCATATAATTTTAGAGAATACCTTGTTTTATTTATCTCTTTTACTCTGCAATTAAGTTTTTCAATCGCGGTATTCAGCATAGATGATAATTGCAAAACAAAAATGCCCATTCAAAATTTTAATTTTCAACCATAAGGATTGTGTTCGTGACATATCAAATAATTTGGCTCAAGTGATCACCTTACCAAGACAATGTGTCGTGTGCAAAATTATGTCACGAGTCTAGAGGTCATAATTCGTACGTAGGCATATCAATTAATCAGTATTCCCTATATAAAAGTAGCGTGTGCAAAACAGTTCAAAGTTCTGAATGTCAAGGCTGCATAATATAACTGTGTGGGATGAAAATCTGCGAATGCTTAAACATGTATTTCAACATGAACCGACTAAATTTTCCCTTTTTTTCAAGAAAACGAACCTTACTAAACCAAGTAATATTATCGTCAATTTCATAACCGGAACGAACAAGAGTTTCAAAGGCACAATATACGTACCAAATAATTGCACAGCAAAATATCATTAACCCCGATAATATGCGCAAGTTTAGGTGACAAGGAACATTTTGTGAAAATTTCATCCAAATCCTTCTATAATGTAGGGGAAATTGTTTTCAAAGAAATTCGGACTTTCGTACGGACGGATGGACACACAGAGAAGATGATACCAACGTCCACATTCAGTTGCGTATAAATAGGTAAAATAAAGAAGAACAAAGTTCCTTTCGAGGTTAGATCTTACCTATGTATATTGAGAAACCCCGAGGGAACACAAATACCTATCTTGAACGGGACAGCATATAATTTGCTATTCATTTTTAAGAAAGTTCGTTCCTTATACTTATGAGCCAAGCTGAAGTAGAAATATCACATGAGCGCCAGAACAGTTGTTATACAGTAAAACTTGTATTAAGCGACCAGGAATGGTACCACCAAAAAGCGGTCGTTAAAGAAAATGGTCGCTTAATACACGTTTTGTTTACAATTAAGAAACATGATTTTGATCGAATATTTATGTTATAGCGAATTTCTCAAAAACCCTATGCTGTAAAAACTCAAAAGAATCGTCTTATTGAGAGTTTTAACATCATAGGATTCATTTACAATATTTTTTATACCAGTGATATCTATTTTTTTTTTTTTTTTTTAGATATTTCGATTTAAAGAAGGGGATTTTTAAAACGGTTGATAAATAAAAATGGTCGCTTAGTAGACGTGGTCGCTTGAGCAAGATAAACTGTATTTCATATCACCATTACTTTGCTCAATACCAAATATTCTGAATAACAAAGACACAGAAGGCATATATACTGAACTACAAAAGAAACGCCGCATTATTCAGGACTATAGAAAATAGTGAAAAATAAGGAGACATCAGGGCCCGAGGTTATAAAACTTTTCTCATGCTCAATTCAAATTTTCTCAAATTTCAATTCGAGATTAACGCCGTAATTTTGTTTTAATACTCCTTTTAATATATTAACATAAAAGATAATATTAATAATTTGTTATATATAACTTATTAATATTATCTTTTATTTTCATATATTTATTTTAATTCAAAATTTTAGAAAATAGAGCCTGAGTCTGAGAAAAGTTTTATAACCTCGGGCCCTGATGTTCTTTGATGACAATAAATTCAACTTGACTCGAAGTTAAAGAAAAAGTAGCCCTTATGTCTGTGCTTTGCTGTTAAAATAGATTGTGAATAGTATTGGCACTCCATGCTTTCGATAGGAAGTTGATTTTTGCAAAGATCGAGAGTTTCCTATTCTCGTGAGTGGATCTGGTGCCAAAACAGTCAACAAAGCATCGTCTTTCGATGGCAATTACTACAAGAAAGCTTCCAGGCTTCCTTTCTAAATAAGATAAAAATGCATTCAAAGAATTCTTCCACTATCATCAACCATACTTTTTGTGACTGATATCAGTTATCGACATAAATCATTAAAATATTCAAATCATACAGTCAGCTTGTATCGGCAAGTTACAGGAAAAAATGAAACTCTCGAGTATTCAAGAAAATTTGGTTAATCTACAATATCTTTGGAATAGGTTTCCGACAAAGCACATCACTAACCACTACCTCGAACTCGGTAAGTTTGATTTCACCATAATGCAAGGTATTATGTTTGAAGCGCTATATAGAGGACGCATCGTCGTTATCTCAATTATTGCTATCAACGGTGGTTCATAGGGGTCCGAAATACCCCCCCCCCCCACACACACACACACACCACCACCACCACCATATAGACTAATAATATAAACATTATTAGTCTATATGGTGGTGGGGTTATTTCGGACCCCTATGCGGTGTTTTACATCGGTTTTAAAAATAACATTTCAATGTTAACTTAAAATACTCAGTGTAAACAAAGTTTTACTTTAAAATAAAAGTTGTTTTGATGTGACGTTTCTTTTGTGGTTCAATATATATATTCATGATCTGATAAAGGTCGCCCTTTTTGAACTTAAAATATCACACAATGAAACCAAATTATGTCTTATTTTGTCAGTCGACCATTGCATGATTTAAAAAGAATGAATGATTTAATAAGTATATATATATATATATATATATATATATATATACTGAGCGACTTTAAAAAGGCAATACTTAAAACGTCACTTACATGCAAATATTGGTGAATAGACTCGCACTAAAATATACTTCATTTCTTACCTAAACAAGTTACCTTAAGTCTAACATCAATGTCATTTTGAAACATTCTCTTGTATTCCCAATACGGTGACAATTTTAAGCATACCTACGAAAGTAGAAATTTCTCCATAGCTCTACTGTTTGGACGATATTTTCTTTGCAAATGAAACAAAAGCAAACAAATTTCAAGCTTTAGTTGAATGAATCAAGAAGTCAAACAAATCATGAAAACTGCGTTTAAGAACGTTTGGTGCAAAAACGACACCAAAACGTCGTCTTTTTGACCAGAAATGACGTCACTTTTATGCTTTTCCATTCCTTTCGTAGAACCACAAACGTTGTTCACGTGAATACGGTTTTGGCAAACAAAGTCTGTTCACACTTTTAACCCCTTACCAGACAACTCGTTTAGAAATAAGAGGCCATTTTAAGCGTGTTTACGGCATGACATAAACGTCATTTTAACGCGTAAAGTCTTCTGAAATTCCTTTTTTATCAAGGTCCTACCATGCAGATGTTTAAATATTGATCGAATAAATCAATAATTTTTAGTCTAATCGAAGTTAGCGACGTTCCGATTCTAAGGAACAATTTCCATTTTGACTCACTCAATTCAGGGTACAGTCTTTGCAAAGCGAGTGAATTGATTTCGCTTCTTATAACGGTTTTGGAAATGTCTGTCGTTGATTAACCTCTACACTTCTGATTTGGTAAATCAATCAACCATGAAATGTGCAATGAAAAAGAAAGAGAGAACAGTAGATTGCTATGCCGAAACTAACCAAAGCGTCAAATCAAATCAAGATTAAGTCGATTCAACAGAGGATCTTGTTTGTTTGATTTAATCTTATTTTAGTTAAACCAAATCTACTTTTCTGTACTCAAATATCAAATTTACTTTGTTGCGTTTTAAAAGTCGCTCAGTATATGTATATTTCTCGTTAATTAAATGTTGTTGATTTTGTTGTTTATAATTTTTGAATACCGTGTTATTCACACAATAAGACATTGAAGCAATAAGTGTAAACTAAACCTATAGAAAGGTTTCGTCGCAAGCAATGCACTTGTATGTCTAATATAAAGATCTATTGTTTCGAGACCATAGAAATGCAAGGTGAACTTTTTTCAAGATTGGAATATGTGAGCACTTGTCTTGTGAAATTTGTGAAACGTGTATAGATGTACGGGTTTATGTGAGTGATAAAAAGTCAACTTTCTCTATACAGGTATAGAGAAAAAATGACTTTTGATCCCTCACTTAAACTTGTACAGCTATAAATGTGATTCCTGTCCAAATAAAACTGTCCCTACCAACATGATCATCACAGGGGAACCTTCAGCCGAAGAGGAACGATTCATTTTAATATATCAAAGAAGGTAGACAAATCACCAAAAGGTTTCCAAGAAGAACTAAATGCCCATCAGCATTCCATAGCTTTAACCCTTTGCTGTTTAATCCCTGCTTTTTACGTGCCTGTGATTTTATGATTGAGAAAACATTGTGAAAAAAGAAGAAATTGCTTCTGACTAGCAATTCCTTCTTTTTCCACACTATTTTCTACCCTACTGAATGGTTATTTTTCAAATTAAATCCACTTTTAATTTTCGTCTGCAAAACCTTTGAATTTGGACAGGTCCTAAATTTTATAAAACAGGAAAGGGTTAAAGATAACTTAATCATTCTAGTTGGTTGTAGTTGATGAAGAAAGTATAGTTACTGTAGACTGTATTTTGGACAACCATTAGTTATTAGTTTAAGTTCACTTACCCCAGAAAGTTTGTCGATAAGTATACACAAGGAAAAAAGTATTGCAACATCTAAATTATAAAGATACAAAAGTTCTTTCAATAAAGTTAGATGTGAACCTCGCAGGGCATGTATTTGGCATTTATCTTATAACTATACAAACATCCGTGTGATAACATCCCGTATGATATTTTTTATGATATCACATAGTTATTTTTAGAACAATGATATAATGCGGTTATTTTTAGAAACTTGCATTTCAGTTAGAAATATCGACGAAAACAAGACAAATAAAGGTTATAAGATAAATATAATACGTACTTAGTGTATATATGAAAAAAAAATTATCTAACTTGGTTGTGCCTTGGCAGAGCCTTGATAATAATCAATTCTCCCAACCTCGCTAGATATTTTTTTCGGTACGTATTATATATATATCTAATCGCCGAATCTGTAAGAAAGCACATCCAACTCAAAAACGGGCACTTTTGTTACATGCGCTGCAAAAGTAATGACAAGTTTGATATGCAACGTCTGATCTAGGGTATTGGGAAAAAAGTAAATGCTGTAAATGCCAGTGCTGATTGATATAAAAGATGTTCACCGTACAGTTAGTGTTATGGTTACTCTTGGATTAGAAGCAACGGTCAGTTTCAAATCTCACCTAGCACATTCGTAGCAGCCAGAGTTAATGGTGGAATTTTATTATTTGAAACATATGCTCTTTTAAAAACGTCCATTATTTGCAAGAAACGCCTGAATCGGGAATAAAACATATTTTATCCGTTTCATTTAATATTATAAGGTTCAGTGGAAATATCTTCTTTTGTCTTAAAAGCGCAGAGCTACCAAAGAACGCCTTCATTAAGATCTACTTTATTGAAAATCGGGTGTTGCAACACTTTTTTCCTTGTGTATAGAACGTTCGCAACTCTTGGTACGATAAGATGACTTATGCATTGACGAAAATGCAAAAATACTCAGTATTTTCATCCAAGTTCAGTATATCAGTATTTCTTTTTATAACAGGGGAGGCAAACTTGAAACCAACAAGAAAACGTGTCTACAATTTTCTCCCTTTATTTTCAAAGAAATGCCTGATTGAGCTTAAGATGCATGACTAGCAAAAACTGGATTGGAGCCATTTTCAATACGAAATTACGTATCCCATCGCTATGAGAACTAGTATCAACTTTTTCTACATTGCGAGACTGCGAGTCAAAATAGGCGACTCTATGAAAGAATTGATACGATTAAGTTGAAAGTCGGATGATAAATTAAAACAATGTTAGGTCCTAATCAAAAGAAACAATATTGTGTGGTGAGTGTTACTAGAGTTCTGTCATAGCAGCGGGAATTTCTGTTATATTTTTAATCCATTTCACTGCCCTTTAAAGTGAATGCAAATGAAGCATAATTTAAATATACATATTTATCCAGTTTAAGTAAAATATGGTTCTTTCTCTCTCCTCTTTTCATTCAATAATGCTTTTCTATAGTTCCGTATTCACGTTCTCTAAGAAACAGTACTTTTAATCATGCAGTTTAAACTTGTTTGAAAAGTACAACTAAATTAGCAAGCGAAAAGGGCCTTTTAAATGACCATCAAACAAATAGCGACGTCTCATGGTTGATGTTAAGACATGCGATGTCTACATGTTCCTTTATGGGTTGAAAGACGATAAAAAGTAGTTGATTGAAAATCTTATAATTAAGGATAGTGTGTGCAAGTTTTTTGGTGATGCGCTTTTATTCCGCTTGACTATATATACGACATAACATGCTATTTTGCAATTAAAATTCTTTTATGAACCATTTAAATTATTCATAGATCATTTCACTAAGTATTTTTATTAGAAATGGAGGGATGCATTTTGTTATCTATTGAAGACTGATAATGACTGACGACTAAGAAGACCTCTCGTCGGGGAAATGGACCTCTTTATTCACAATAAACTTAAAGTTTTCTTCATTTAGTCCTAAAATAACATTATATAGCTTGGTTTTTATATTATTATGATATTTCAAGGAAGAAATAAAATAATGTTATGCAACCAATGTATTCATAATGATAGCCGTTGAATAGCGAGCACGAAATTGGCACTCGAAATTCATTCTGATCTTGATTAATATGCAACAGATTTCTTCCTTCAGTAATAAGCTAGGCCTCAGTGATCATCAGTTACAATAAAGAAATTAGAATATTGTTTGAATAGTTGTTATTCTTTGATGTCCAAAGTCATTGCTTAAAGATTCGAACAGCGAAATTGACACACTAATAGAGGACCTGATGCGGAACTAACTGGCAGGTTGTCTAACAGACCTTGTCTTACTTGACTTTTCCAAGGCGTTTGACAAGGTGAGTTATCAGAAGCTACTGCTCAAACTTCACAACTACGGTATAAGAGGTCCACCCCTAAATGGATACAAGCTTTTGTATCTAATCGGACTCAGACAGTTTTCCTAGAAAATGAGAAATCCGATACTGTTCGCGTCATCTCTGGGGTTCCTCAAGGTTTTGTCCTTGGCCCCATATTTTTTTCTCTCTTACCTAAACGTCCTCCCGGACACAATAAAATCCAAGGTATCGTTGTTTGCTGATGACACGGCCATTTACTTGGCAGTCTCTAGCTTGCAGGATGCTCAGATTCTACAGCGGGATCTTGATCAACTCCACTCGTGGGAGCTGGAGTGGAACATGGAGTTCTAGACCTTGTAATGTGTGCTGTAACACACATTACAAGGTCTAGAACTCCTATCCAAGGCAAGTACCTGCTGCATGGCCAAGTCTTAGAGTCATTTGTGGGCTCTTAGTATCTGGGCGTGGAGATAAGCAACAACATATCATTCAACAGTAATATACAGAATATCACAAGCCGTTCTCTTGGCTTTCTTAAGAGAAACATTAGGACACAAATCACAGCACTTAGAGAAATGGCCTACAAATGGAAGATTCTTCATCAGTGTGGAGACACTACACCGACTCACCCAGGCAGCAAAGATTTTGGGACCCATCTGGGTCGCATGTGGGGATCTATATAGGACCTATATGGGCAACCCATGTGGGGCCTAGACGGAATGTGCAACCGGGATCTGGATGGGCCACATGGGCAAGATATATGGGCCATATATGGGCCCCAAATGGGAATAAATGTGCCCACAACGGACCCACGTGGTTTCCAGGTCTTTTAAATGGGCACTATATGGGAAACATATTGGACCAAGATGGGCTTAAAAATACCCATCAGGGACCTATCTGGTACCAAGATTTTGATTTAATGGGAATAATCTGGGACTAGTATAATCAATATTTACCCATCATGTTCCCATATGGTTTCCTATATATTGTTTTCTTATATTGTTCTTTATTTTGAAGCAGTTTTGACCCGTATTGGGTATTCATCATAAAAACAAATATGATAAAATTGCGCAATGCAGATCCTCAAGTCCTTGATGTAATCTTCAAAAGCATTATAATGATGATTCTGTCCATTATCAAAACTGTTAACTTTTTTAAGGGTGAAACTCTACATAAAAGGGGGAGAGCATTTTTAACAGTTTGTATCCAAGTAATTCAAAATTTCTGAATTTAACACGACTTAGTGAGTCATCGGGTCAGATTTATTAAAGGGACCAATACACTATCAATATTATGGGCAATAATATTGAATCACCATGAAGAACAATTTGGGGATGGAGAAAAATGTTCAACTTAATAAATCAATATCATTGGCAATAATGTTGAAAATGTGTGAGATAATTATAAAGACGGACTGATGTAATTATTACAAACTTGTTTGTTGAGTTTAGTTGTGCCGAATAATATCAGTGACGATATTTAAGTTGTTCTCCCATTTCTGTGTCCGTTTTGATAATGTTTAGGGCATTGGTAATTGATTCATAATCAGATTTTGTCACATATGTTACTACATTTGTATATAATATTTAATATGACAAAACCGTATTGTAAATTTACTTGCTTGTGGTTCAAAATGTCGTTTGAAATCTGAAAGAAACAACTCTTCGCTGCTAATTAATAAACCAAAATAAAACACCTTTTATCAAAATCAATATGACATATTTATATCTAGTATAATTTCAAAATAAAATCATAGTAATCAGACTAAAAACAATTGCCTGCGGTTCAATGGCATATTTTGCAAGCAGTAGTCTGAAATTTCAAAGGAAATCGCTTCTCCTTAACAAAAAGCTCGATCCATTTTTTATTATTCCAAAAAAAAAATCAATTAGACTTAATTAATGGTAATAAGATTATAGTTAAAAATTAAAAATAATAATAATATCAATCGCACGAAAAAGAGACAGTTCCCGCAATCAAGATGATAATATTTGCGACACTTTTGCGTAATCCTGGCCCACTTTGCACGTGGACTTACATACAACGCAAAGTAATTTTTTCAAACGCTCACAGAAAGTTTCACTTCCTGAACCCACGACGGAACATAAATGAAATATTTTTGACTCCTGGTGTATCTCATACTAGAGAAGAGACGGATTTTTCGGTAGGAAAATGGTTATTATTCCATTATCAATTATTTATTCAAAACTTCCAATCTAGTTCTGCGTTCAGGATGAAAACATTCACGAAATTGCTTAACATATGATACCCCTCTTTGAAGTTGTAATCATATTCAAAGCGGAAACAGTTTCCAAATTTCCAAAACGTTTTTGCATCCTGAACGTTGGACTATTCAACCGATCAATTTTCTTATAAAATCCTTAATTGATATCATTTCTGACTCCGGCCTTATTTACTTCTGACGAGAAATTTCAAACAAAATTTAAGAACACTTTTAGAAAATTTGATTTATGTATCTGATTTTCATTATTTCTTTTTACGCTTCCCCTCCTAAGCATACATATGTTACTATGGTAACGAAATTTAAGGCCGCTTAATATGATTTCAATATTTTTTATAACACTTGTGCTCTTCGAGGATACTGAACTGCACATACAACGAATTATACACTGAACAAGCTAGAAATGCAAAATTTATAAGCCCATTATACGAATTTCTGGATCATCCCTCGTATATATATATTTGTTCATAAAAAATGATTAACTCAAATTTCAGATGTAACCTTGGTGATATCTTCCGTATTTCATTATTCGTCATAATTCCATTCCAAAGATATTCATTTAAATACTTGGGCAATGATAATGGTAGATGATGCTGGGCTCATTGTAAAAATCGTCATGTACAATTTTAGACATTAACATCTGGCTATATGAAGAAAGAACTGGATAAAGATAAAAATATTTGATAATATAGTATAGAGAATTTAATCTTTTTACGCCTTCAGGGCAACCTGTATTGTTATTCTTTCTTCTTAATCCATTTTATAGCTGATAAACATACTATTCAGATTACTGCACAGTCCAAGTTTTATCTGTATCACAGAAATACACCAATGTCAGCACAACCTTAAGTTAAATTTTAACAATTTCAGAGCTTCATGTAGCTAAAGACATTTAAAACATAAAACAGCTTTTACATGTTGAGTTAATACGAGAAGTATATACATGTACTTATAATGTGTAGATATATTTTTTTATTGGAATTTTCTGTTACAACTTTCATTTAGTACATAACATAAAGTAATGAAGAAATAAATAATACAAAAATAAAGTTAGAAAAAAGAATGCCACTAACAAGCTTCGAAAGTTTAAGGCTTTATCGGTCCTTCATGGGTCCCTTATGGGCAATATTTCAGTAAGGGACGAAGATATTTTGCCACCGATCTGCCCATATGAATCCCACATATACGAGGAAAATAGTCACATGGGTCCTATGTGGGCCCTACACGGACAATTGTTTTACAAACGGGACTCAAATGGGCCCAATATCACTATTTTGCCCTGATTCTTCCCATATTGGCCCAAAAATTTCATGTTTGCTGGGCAAACATTGACAAGCTGGAAATTATTCAGCGTAGAGCAGCCCGCTGGAACCTGAATAACTTTTCCCCATATGATAGTGTGACTGAGATGATCCATTCTCTAGGCTGGATGTTCCTTGACCAGAGGAGGTCTGACGCTCGTCTTTGTCTATTTTATAAAATCTTATATGGCATTGTCCCAGCAAGCATGAAATTTTGGGGCCTAAAACAATTGCCCTCGTAGTGCCTACATAGGACCCATGCGACTACTGTAAATAGTAGATGTAGATTTTTACAATGAGCCCAGCATCGTCTACCATTATTATTGTTCGAAATGTATTGTACTTGAATTTAATATTAATGTATTTAAATGAATATCTTTGTAATGGAATTATGGCGAATAATGAAATACTGAAGATATAAGAAAGGTTACAACAATCAGTTGAGTGAATTATCTTTTATTCACAAAAGTTTGTGTTTTTTTTTAATATGGTATTTATATCTTTTTTAAAAATGTGTGTATAGACCTGCAATTTCAAGTGAGTGATAAAAGATCAGCTATACATTGAAAATGATAGGCGATAACGATTTCTCGAACCTCACTCTTTTTTTGCGAAACTAAACGCCCCTTTTTTAACTAAAACAGGCTGTACACCACATGCTCTTATTCATTCTACACAATTAAAAAAGAAAGAAATGGGGGAGAGTGTAACAAAATTGTATGTTTCACCACAAAATTTAGAAAAATATTGTATAATCAAATGATATTGATGAGTAGACAAAAGTGCATAAAGTTGCTATAATAGACTTGTACTAAATTATCTAATTAAAAAAATGTTACCGTTAGAAGCTAATTTGCTATTCCTCAACATGTGTGAGATATAAGATTTTCATCATATGTACATTTTCTATTTCTATGTTGTCTCCATACATAAGAGCACGGACATACATGAAAAAAGAAGCATAGGCCTAGATACTTTAGAGCAATCATCTAACTGATGCCAAGAAACAAACGACACTTGTACTAAGTACAGTTTTACGAAAATGAGAAGAAGTAGAAATTTAAAATCTTAATCATCGTCTGCATTTAAATATCTCCAGTGTAATAAATGTGTTCAAGATTCAATTCTAGCAATAGCGTATCCTTAGTGAGCCCAATGTAAGAACTAAATGAATCATGTGGGATTTTCCATCGAGTTTGTTATTTTACATTCTTCGTAATTGTTCCGCAACGTTTCAGAAGTAATGTACTTTAAAAGTGTTAACCGAGTTTTCCCAATGATTTTCATTAGGAAACCTCGGTCATCATTGTGAAAATTCAAGAGTGACAAAATGTTGCGAATCTATAACGGTTCTACTACCTTAAGACTCATAGTATTTTCGGTTGGTAACCGAAAACTCATAAAAAGTCCATCTCTAATATAAAATTGTAGTTATGAAGTTTCTGTCACAAGAGAAACCACGACTTTACAAACAATTACGATTCTTTAACTTTTTGTACGGAGGAAATTGTCAATGTGGTCGGAGTCAGGATCGATTCAATTCAAATTGAATAGCCCAACGTTCAGGATGCGAAAACGTTGCGGAACGATCAGAAACTGTTTCCGCTTTGAATATGAATCCAGCTGCAAAACGGGGTAACATATGCAAGTAATTTTGAGAATGTTTTCATCCAGGACGCAGATCTAGGTTGGCTCTTTTAAAATAAATTTATAAAGGTATAACAACCATTTTCCCACCAATAAGAATCTGTTTCTTCTCCAATGTGAGATACAACAGGGGCCAAATCTATTTCATTTATGATCTGCCGTGCTTTCAGGAAGTGAAACAGTCTGTGAACGTTTGAGAAAATTACGCGTTGTAAGTTCACGTGCAGAGTGGGGCACGATTTCGCAAAAGAGTCGCAAACATTTTCATCTTAGAAGCAGGGATTGTCCCTTTTTCGTGCGATTGTTATTTTTATAACTTTTTAATTGTAATTTTAAAATCATTAGTTATGTCTAATTAAATTGTTTTGTTGAAATAATTAAAAGATTTTTTTATTAATGAGCAGCCATTTCTTTGAAATTTCAGAAAGCTGTGCGAAAAATATGCCTTTGAACCGCAGGCAATTGTTTTTAATCTGATAACTATGATTTCATTTTGAATTCCCACTAGATATAAGTATGTCTTATTATTTTTTCATAATAGTTTTTTCCCGTTTATTTAAAAGTAGCAAAGAGTTGTTTCTTTGAAATTTACAAACGACAATTTGTAAAGTATTAACTACAAGCAAGTAAATTTACAATACGGTCTTGTCATATAGATTATTATATAGTCACCTGTGTGACAAAATCTGATTATGAATCAATTACCATTGCCCTATACATAATAAAAAAAGACACAGGAATGAGCGACAAACTTGAATATCATCACTGCTGCTTGCATTCATGAGCAATATTCGGCACATTCAACCTCAACAAAAAAGTTTTAAATGAATCTCAATAGTTAACACAGCTCATCTTTGTAAATGGTTGATTTGATTGGTATGTAACATCAGCGGTCCATCTTTATAAGTATCGCAAACATTTTCAAAATTATTGCAGTAGAGATACATACATATATTTCGTATTCTAGGCAAACCATGAAATGTATTCACAAAATGTGTTACAACTTAATCCTTCTATAATCATCCACTCTGTGGTACTGTCATCTTACACAAATTATCCATTGCGTATTTTGATCAAAAGTGTTTTTTAGTCCGAGCCCCCGACCTTGACCTATGATTAGCAGTCAGTCATGTGATTTCTGTTTTCGCCGTTCAACCCTCCATTGTTACAGGAAGTGAAGTGTAGAAAATAATCATGTTACAGTTTTTCCAGAGGATCTTGGACTGGTTTAAGAGTTTATTTTGGAAGGAGGAGATGGAACTGACCTTGGTCGGCCTTCAGTATTCAGGGAAAACAACATTTGTGAACGTTATTGCCGTAAGAATGTCTTTGTTTTCATTCCCCACCCACTTCAATTCGCCGGTTTTCACGAGTTTGACACCTGTCATTTCGATTACTCCAAAGAAGATTTAGTGAACTTTGATGTGAAGAAAGATCAGATAAGAGAAAATAATTGATCGTTATGTATTGAAATGGGTTGGGGTCAATTTTTGATTGATTAAAAATGATGCGGATATTGGCTGTGGTTTTATAACACTGAATTGTCATGTTAACGGGGCATGGGGGAACGTTTTCTGGTATGCGCCAGTATTTCAAGTTTTTGGAAAGAGGATTGACCCATTTGTCTGGATCCTATAAAATCTGGTTAAAAGATTTACAGGGGATGTAGGGTGGAGAATTATGGATATTTCGTACCATAACCATTTCATACCAGACATTTTGTACCATATGCAAAGACGTTTCGTACCATATGTGAAGACGTTTCGTAACATAGGTGAAGACGTTTCGTACCATAGGAAAAAATTAAGTTATTTTAGAAATTAACTTTTTGAAAATCATTTATTCCATTTTGGTACAAAATGGTTATCGTATGGTATGAAACGTCTTCGACTATGGTATGAAATGGTCATCGTATGGTACAAAATGGTAATATATTTTATGGTATGAAATGGTTATGGTACGAAACGTCTGTATACCAGGGTGGAGCGTTAAAAGTGAGATGAATTGGATATTATTAAGAGGCCTCATAAAAAATCTATTTATGACCAGTCACCTTCTTTGAACATTGTCTGCTTGATTTTTCACCTGTGTATGTTCTTCTAGGCGACAGATTTTGCATGTCAGTAGGCTAATTAACCTGTAACTGTAGCATTGACCCCCGAAAAAGGTTAAACCCAAAAAGGAAAACTCTGTAAGGATATAATTTATTGGTTGATACTTGTCACATAGTACAACAGGGTTGGCAATCGACCGGTCGATTGGAGTATTGACCAGACCAGTGGTCAATACTGGTTTTAACCGGTCAATACTGGTCAAATCCGGTCAATACTGGTCGATTGGTGGTCGAATGATCAATTTATATAACCATACCCTAACATCATGCCTATATGTACCAAAGTCTTGTATTATGATTAAATATACTTGATAACTATGGCAACCATTATTAATGATGTAGTAATAGAAATAATAGAAACAAGTTTTTCCATTTTGAAAGGCTACAGGCTATCTGGTCAATGCAGTGGTTAATTGGTGGTCAATTGGTCTTTTCAAGAATTTATCAAATTAATGTAGTTGCTTGTTTTATTGTATCTTTAAAATAATATGAACAACTTAATAACCAAACAATAAAAGAAATCATAAAAGCGTTATAGGAAAAACTTGTCATTTAAGGTGGGATGTTACAGTTTTGGGGAGACAACTCGCCTATAAAAAAAATTGTGAGGGGGCCTTGTTAATATCAACTTTATATGAAGTTGCGAGTGCATAGTGGAAGGCTTTTTTTTTCAAACAATCGTAATTTTGTCAACCTACACGCAGGATTGTCCTGAATTCAAAATAAAAACGTTCGCGAACCATTTCAGAAACACACGACTGCTAAGAAAGCTTCACTTTCTAAATGTTTGCAAATGTTTTTGCATCCTGAACTGCAGGGTTTGGCAATTGTTACGAGGGACAAAATGAAATCCGGTCATGCGTTCAATATAACGAATCACAAACGATCATCCGAATAATGGTAGTCTGCATTACCGTGTAAAGTATATCTAATGAGTGTTTCACACTTGTGCTTCGTTATTCCAACGAAGTACGGGCGACGTTGATAGACCTATCACAAGCCATGTCAAAAACGGAGCAAACAATTTTGCTATTTATACCCTGCATTGCTCGCAACTGCATGAGCTAAGCGTTTACTTCGCCTTGTTGTCCTGAACGCAGGGCTGTCACGTTTTCTTCATTACCGAAACGGAATGTTTGAGTTCGGGTCATATCGTTGTATATAATAAATGCTTACAAAAGGTAGTCAACTTTCAGTTATTTGAATATTGCTTGTAAAGGAGAAAACATATGCTTTTTTATTTACGACTTCGATAAAAACTGATACGGGATGACGAATCATATTCCAAAATAATAAGATTTTGCCACTTGGATGCGATTTCCTGTCCTTTTCAGTTTAATTTCTGCACTGTTAATCGTCTGTTCGTTTTTCACTATTCTTTTTATAAATTTTCAAAATGATATGTATTTTGCTTATAAAGATCCCATTCATTACGTATGTTACACGTTGTAAAAACGGAAAAGGAGACAACGTAGAAAAATGACAATTTCAACCTTTAAAAAATTCATTTCTTCTCTCTAAATTTCCATCTTTATTTGATTCTGTTTATGTGTGTTTGTAAGAGCGAAAACGATAATTTGATAACAATTATTAATATTCCATCAATAGCTTTGCCAACATTGAATATTTCAATAAGCAATGATTTCAAAAAGCTTTTGTATTATTCGAAGAGCGTATGTATTCGAGAGTTACTGCGTCTGCTCCTTGACCAAGAAGTCCCGAGATCGGGTATAAATACCGGCGATTGTACTTTTTCCTTTTTTTGGCCCTGAGACTGTTGAACTCTTCTGTAATCCATAGAATCAAGAGGGATCAATGTAAAATTTAGGAAATTGTTTCCAAACCATTGTAAAATAAATAAGGTTAAAATTATCAACAAAATCACAAAATTCTAAAATCTTCAAAATTAATCGAAAGTCATGTTTTCTTTCTTTTTTGTTTCAATCGAGTAATAAACCATATTATCTTCCATGGCAACTGAAATGACATATTATATTTATATGTTATTGCCTCATATCGAAAATGAGTTTATGGAGGAAAACCTCGTGTTTTGATCAGGATAATGGCTGTGCATGTGGCGGATCCAGAGGGAATGGGGTGTTCAGTCTTTCACTGAGTAATTCGGCAAAACTTTGGTAATGATGTGAAATAAATACCCCCCCCCCCCCTTAATTGTAGTTTAAACCCCGTTACAGAAATCCTACAACTGCCATAGGCGTTACCAAGTGCATCAAAATTACAAAAATGGTTTTTATCGTTGATTGGGAAATCAGGGGACGTAACAATGCCTAGACAAAATCAAATTAGAGTAGAAAATTATGGGGGGTACTGTATTTCAAACTTATGAAATTGACTAAATGTGCCTGGATACATATACATTTCTTTATTAATTTCAGTTGTACGATAGTTGGGCTAATTTTCTATGGACATATTTCGATTTTATTTAATATAAGAGTTTGGTTTTTTTGCCTTCAAACAAAATATTCACTTTTTATCTTTGCGGAGCATTTAAAGCAAAATGCCCACTTGAGACTTATTTATGCCCTTACTAGAATGTTTATTATATTTTTATCTTTTCCATATCTATGGCTATAGATATATGTTGATTTAGCACACCAGCATTGTGATTGGTTGGTATAATAAACAGTTTTCTTTGATATTTTCGAAAACATGGCCACCTTGAGAAAATGTAAATATTTTCAAAATATGCGTGGAAAGCTATGTTGATATTTTCAATATATCTGTGCATATGAATGCTCTAAAACATACATCTGTTTTGCGGATATCTGGAAATCCCCCGAAACTGTAACGGCCCTCCTTAAAGGCCAAAATATTTGTATGTAAAATCTGAATGACTGTTTAGATATTTTGGGATCTTCTAGGGACCAAAAATGTTACACAAATTAAGTCTGGACTGTCCTATTGATTGCATGGGTGTGTCTTAGTTTTATCAATTTACAATCACTGGTCATTGAGATGTTAGTTATTAATATTGCTTGACATCTGATAGCAATTTGAAATGTATTGTGTGAAAGTGTTTCCAGTGAAAATAAGTGTGAAAGTATGGTCAATTAAGTTACCTATGCCAGTTCAGAGTTTTCATTAGAAATGACATTATAGCCTTTACCATGACCATAGTCAGCATAATGATTAACCAGTATATCCATGTATATACATTCATAACAAACACTTTACTTCATACAGTAATAAAAACTAATTTGACAATTTAATCACTGCTAACTAAAATTTCCAGTTAACCAGTAATAACCACCCTGTTTCTTGCAATCAACCAGTATTGACCGGTATTGACCAGTATTGACCACTCTGGGGAGTATTGACCGGGGCGGTTTTAACCGGTTAAAACCGCCCCGGTCAATACATGCCAACCCTGTAGTACAACCAGATGCCACATTGCTTATTTATGATGATATATAGGACCCCTCAGTCTTTTTGGAAACCTAGGGATCCCGGGATACTGATAGAATTGAACCCTGATTTATGGTAAAAGAAATATTTCTTATCCTATTTACAGTCTGGTCAGTTCAGTGAAGACATGATACCAACAGTTGGGTTCAATATGAGAAAAATCACAAAAGGAAATGTTACAATAAAGGTAAGTACATGTATTGGATAAGCAGAATATATTTTATAATCTAGTTTGTGAAACTCAAATACTGAGTTTGCTTACCCATCACCAGACAATGAAAATTCTAGACCGGTCGTCCAATCTTAGAGATGTTGCAGCTGACAATTCTGATTTGATGAAATTTTAAATGTTTGTCTTTTGGGGAGGAAACATTATGGACTATTAAGAAATTGCTTGTAATAATTTTCAAGAATGTTTATAACTTTAACAAAGTTTTTTTTTTTCACTTAAATGATGTCAAATATATATTGTGTTAGAATGGATTGAATGAACAATTGCAACGAGGCTTGGCGGACACTTAATCTGTAATTAGAAAATTAACTATAATAAAGGATAATTAATTTAGTGATGTAATATTATGAAAAACTGTACATAGTTTTATAAATAAATTAAATAAAGTTTCGAAGTCTTACCCAGTCAAGTTTGAAGCTACAAGCTATGGACCAGAATCCATAATGGCACAGATCCAAGAGGCCCAAGCCTACATAGATCTCGAAAACAACAGTAAACAACGGAGACAGTAGGCAGTGTAGACTACACATCCCTGCATGTTGGTTTTAGTCTTTGCTGTGTGCTAAAACTTTGTGTTCAGCAGGAATATGTTGTCAAGAGCATGACAGGTTAAAACTATTGAAAAACATTCTCTATATGCCATTGAATTTGAGCCAATCAAGCCACACAAGTATGCATTTTTAGCTCGGCTGTTTTTGGAGAAAACCCGAGGTATTGCTATAGCCTCTATGTCTTTGTCGTAGTCCTTGTCGTCGTCGTCGTCGTCGTCGTGCGAAAACTTTGACATTTTGTTATATCTCTGGTTCTACTGAAGGCATTCACTTGAAACTTGGCACACATGTTCACCATCAAAAGAGCAACCTATACTATCAAGGGGGATAACTCTAGATGCATTTTGTGCAAATTATGCCCCTTTTTTGACTTAGATTTTTTCCCACCTTCCAGCACTCGTCAGCCGAGCGTAGGCACCTGTAGGCGGTGCTCTTGTTTTTGTTTTCCTCTGAAGTAATATTTTCCTTTATTCTTCTATATTACAGTTGTGGGATATAGGTGGACAGCCACGGTTTAGAAGTATGTGGGAGAGATATTGTAGAGGAGTTAATGCAATTGTGTAAGTAAAACATTAGTAACAGCTTTGTCATCTTCAAGTTCTTTTATGGAAGGGAAGAAGCCTGACTTGAAAAGAAATCCTTGGAATATAAAGTCAGGACATCATTATATTTAAAAGATAACATTTCCGACACCTCAACCTGTTACCAGGGGTGTGAAATTCCCAGGTTTCACACCCAGGTTTTTAGCTCCACTCGCTGAAAGCCACTGGGGCTATTGTCATGGCGTTGTGTCCGTCGTGCATCTGTCCGTGCGTCCGTGCGTCCAGTCGTAAACTTTTTCTTTAAAAATCTTCTTCTCAGAAACTACAGGGTGAATTTCAACCAAACTTCACAGGAATGATCCTTGGGTGACCATCTTTCAAAGTTGTTCAAGAAATTTTGATTGAATGAAAAACATGGGTTTAATGGGCGTGGCTAATTTCCAAATATGGTAAAAAGTGAGTTTTCTCAGATTCTAATAGATGGATACCAATGAAATTTCACATGAATGATTCTTGTGTGACCCTTTCTCATTCTACAAAAAATTATTGTGATTGGTTGAAAAATATGTATTTTATGGGCGGAGGTCATTTCTCTATATGTTATATAGTGGAAACTTTGAAAATCATTTTCTCAAAATGTAGTCAATGGATATCAACCAAATTTCACTTGAATGATCCTTGATTGACCCTTTATCAGTCTACCAAAAAATATAATGATCGGATGAAAAATATGTATTTTATGGGCGGAGGTCATTTCTTTATATGTTATTTAGTGGAAACTTTGAAAATCATTTTCTCAGAATGTAGTCAATGGATATCAACCAAATTTCACTGAAATGATCCTTGAGTGACCCTTTATCAGTCTACGAAAAATTATAGTGATCAGATGAAAAATATGTATTTTATGGGCGGAGGTCATTTCTCTATATGTTATATAGTGGAAACTTTGAAAATCATTTTCTCAGAATGTAACTGATGGATATCAATCAATCTTTTTTTTTATGACCTTTGGATGACTCATTATCATGCAGCCAAAAATTATTGTGATTGGATGAAAAATATGTCTTTTATGTGCAGAGGTCATTTCTCTGTATGTCATATAGATGAAACTTTGAAAATCATTTCAACATCAGTAGAATCCAAACTACATGTATCAAAAAAATCTAGTCAAAACTTTTATTGCTTTACAAGAATTTCAAGCCTGTGGAGCGACTCAAGCCATTCATGGCTTTCTAGTTGTACCTGTGGGCAAGTACATTTTTCTTTGTCCCTTGTCCGTGGACAAGTAAATCAAGGACAAATCTTGGAATGGTACTTGATAGAGATAAGAGATTATTTAGCTAAATGTTTGTTTTAAAAGGAAGAATCTATTGTTTTCAATGAAGAAAATGCTGCATTTTTATCTTGATAAACAATAATATTTATCTCTTCTTTCGTTTTTTTAGCTTGCAAATTCATGTTGATACTGGACAAGTAGAAAAATTATGTTTTACCTGTGCAGTGACAGCTTTGCCTACCTGCTCCTGTACATCAAATTATTTTGAATGTGAAATAAGTTTTGTGTCCTGGTTTGTTCATTTCTGGCATTAGACTAAAAGTTGCTCTTTATGTGGTCCTTAATCAATAGAGACCACATAAAGAGCGACTTTTCATGTTTACAATAAATTGCCACACTGTTGATAGACAACAATAAATTAAAATACAAACTTGTCAAATTATGTTATAGTTAAACCACGCCCTACCAGATTAGAGGTTCAGATAAGAGGGGGTACAGCCAGTCAAAAATCTTTATTTCTCAATGAAACACTATGTTGTGGGTACTCATTTGAATCGTCTCGGCGAGACGATTCCAATTAGTCCCAACAAAATAGGTTTTGTCCTATACTTATTGAAAAACTTTGTTCTAAAATATTAAAAAAAAACCTCTTTCTGTAGCTCTGCCATGTAATACAACTTTTTCAATTATATATTTGACAGATATATGGTAGACGCAGCAGACCATGATAAAATAGAGGCCTCACGGAATGAATTACACAATTTATTAGACAAACCCCAGTTACAAGGTATCCCTATATTAGTGTTGGGTAACAAGAGAGATTTACAGGGAGCTTTAGATGAAAAACAACTTATTGATCAAATGTAAGTACAGTCCATATTGCTCGAGCTGCCACGTCTATTAAGCATCCAATTCTAGGTAGGGACCACCATAGAAAGTCCCTTCACTGTAAGCAAAATCTCTGAAAAAGAGGATATTCTTAACAAAAATTTTGTTATTATTGAATCTTATGATGTTAGAGCTCATTAGAATCATTTCAATAAGACGATTCTACTTGGCCCGAACATCATAGGATTCAGTACGACTTGACCGACAATCTATAAATGCTATCAAAATAAACACTCACATTTATCATGATATTTTGAATTAAACAACCATTCCCATAAACGACTGCTTTCTGGTGGTCCCCTAAGATGTCGCAAGTTTTACTGTACACAGTTAAACAATATTCACACTCTAGCTCACCTTAGCTTTTGTGGTTGTATGATGTTCATTGTCTGTCTAGAGGTCACATTTTTTGCTCAATCAACCTAGAAATAGATCATATTGATAATCATGATGAAATCACAGTCAAGTTTAAAATGGAGTCAATTGGGCTCAAAAACAAGGTCAAGAAGTCAAATGTAAAAAAAAACTTGTAGACACATCTAGAGGCCATATTTTTTGTTCAATCAACCTGAAAATTGGTTAGAATGATTTCTTGACGAATCTCGTACAAGATTGAAAGGGGCTCAAGACAGTTAATATCGGGCCACTATGGCCCTCTTGTTTGGATTAATTGGCCACTGAAGGTTTTCAGGAAAACCTTTCGCATATATTCAATGTTTGGTAACATTCTGTTAAATTTTATTGTGGCAACGGCTTTTTGAGACCAAGTGTCTTATGAGAGTATATATTTGTGTAGGATTGGTTTATAGTTCTCATAGGGTAAACAATAAAAAAAGAATGTATTCACTACTTTTCCATGTGGATTTATCATTCTTACACTAAGAATAAATGATTGTTTTATTTCTAAAGTATAAATGTGAGTTGTAATTTATGGGACAAAGTCTGTCAAAGGGCATCAATTAGTCAGGGGTGTGAAAATACAACTTTTCTGTACTTGTCCATGGACAAGTAAAAGTCAATTTCCTACTTGTCCAGGATCAAAATGAACTAGCTCATAAAAATGACTTGATAAATATTGAGAAAAACATTGTTTTAAAAAAAGAAAATGCTGTAACTCAGCATTTTCTTCATTAAAGACAAAGTTTTCTCCTCTTTGATATAATCAATAGGATGACTCTTCTCCTAGATCTTTTTAGTACTGTATCACGATTTGCTCTGGTATTTACTTGTCCATGGACAAGTGGCCAAGAAAAATGTACTTGCCTGCAAGTAGGCCGGTGACGGACAAGTTTGGCATGGGAATTCCACACCCCTGATTATTATGTGGTTATGCATTAATGGGCCCTGCTAAGATGGTGTTGAAAGGATGAAATGAATGAAAGCAGGGTATAATCTTTCTGTAATTTCACTGGTTTGGTGGCGAGATCGACTGTCAATTCTTGATAATTCTCCAAATAGTAATAAAGAAAGACCTAGTTATCATTCTTTATGACTTTAAATCTGTCTAAAAACCTCAAATAACACAGTTCATTATAACAAAAGCACAATACCGGTACATTTTTTAAAGCAAATTCAATATGATGAAATTCATTGTAAAAAAATCTAAGTACTATGTACAGAGGTCAGTTGCATCCATTTGTGTGAAAGTATTGAATCTTGATGGGTGTAAACTTTTTCTTTTTTTTCAGGAATTTATCAGCCATACAAGACAGAGAAATATGCTGCTATTCAATATCATGTAAAGAAAAAGAAAATATAGGTAACTGCTATATGATTAATGATTATAATTGATTTTATATAGTGGGTCTTGATGGAAACTGGCATATTTGCAAATACGCCAATATTCACTAAAAACACTCGAAAAGGCTCTTTAATAGTTCAAAACATTTTACTGGGAAAGTTTTGTATAAATGAGTATCATTCAGTCTGCATTGACAATGTTCATCATTTAAGGTAATGGACCCTTAATAGTTCCACAACATTTAGCAACCACATCTTCTTTCACAATGTTAACCAAGGTTTCCTAATGAAAATCATTAGGAAACCTAGGTTAACACCGTTAAAGTTCATTACCTCTCAGACGTTGCAAAACTATTATGGTTCCACTACCTTAAAAGAAGGACTTGCTTTGTCAAAACCTTGAGTTTATCATCTTGATAGGATTCCTGCTTTATGAGTTTCATGAATAAAGCATTAAAAGAAAATAAACTTGGAAATTCATGAAGACTCAAGGTGATAAGTTTGTTATATAGCTAGTTGGTCAGTATCTTTGGTTAACATTAGCAACATATATCTATAATCTAAAAGTAGAAATAAAATCGATAGTCCAAGTAAAAAAAATAAGTTTATCATCTTGATAATTTCATCATTATTCTGGTGAAATTATCAAATGATAATCCTTTAAAGAATTCTTTGAAATCCATTTAAAAAGCATTAATTTTTCCATTTCAGACATTACATTACAGTGGCTGATACAACATTCAAAGGGCCATTAAAACGGGGTAGCTGTCATTTAGTCATTTATTTTACATATTCACTAATATATACCTGACAAGTTCGTGTACAGCAATAGGTGACTTGAGAGTTCTTCCTACACAGGTATCAAGGGACGTCGGACTTTTCCTGTACAGGCTGCTGTCAAATTGGCTCTGAATCATATTCACCCTTTTCCTGTTGGATTTATTGTTTATTTCAAACAAATACTCATGTTCAGAATAATTGAATCAATCTAACTTGAAATTTTCCTTAAATAGCCAATTGAAAGCACACTGGATAGACTTAGATGGGGCTGTGCATCTATGTAGGCTGATCTTAGTCTATACTGCCTGCTAAAGCTTTTTATCATGCAATGAAGCCTGTATTGACCTGATATCACCTGTCTGATAACATAATATGATATCAGACAGTCTATTTTTAGAAACAATTTGCATACAATTTCACATGCATTTTTTTATTTTAAGGAGTTTATTATAATTAAGCACTGAAAAATGATTGCATGATAAATAGAATAACATGTAAGTGTCGTAAAATATCAATGTTATCTGGTTTCAGCTGAAAGAAATTATCGTGACTCGGCAAAACTTTGTCATGATAAATTCTCCCAACCTTGACTAGATAACTTTGAAATTAAAGGACACTAACATGTTATTCTCTATGTGTATGGTAAAAAGCAGGAGAAGGGCAAAGGGACAGGTAAATGTTAATGGAAGACCTACCGTATTTCTCCTAATAAATGCCCCTAGGAGCTATACATAACATGGTCCAAGAGCTTTTATTCAGTATGCATTTTCTGATTTAAAAAAAAATCCATTGAAACTGATGTCTTTAAGGCTCATTTCCCTGTCATTTGAGGTGAATTTCCTCTAAACAATCATATAAATGATTGTTTAGAGGAAATTCATCTCAAATTAGAGTTCAAAACTCTAAAAGTTCCTAAAATTAAGGCACTTGAAGTGGGTCTTGTAAATAAAAAATGTAGGGGTGCTACTATTAGGGGAGGGTGCTTTTATTAGAGGAAATATGGCATGTTATTTCTGAATCATTCCAAGTTCTGAATAAGGTGGTCATGTTGAAAAAAGATAAACAAAAAATTTAAATCCCAATCTATTATCGATTACAAAGTACAATGTATAGACTTATGAAAACGGAAAGATATTAATTGCAGACATATTCAAATTGAAATTTCTGATACTTTCTCCTCAATGTGAAGAGAATAATTAGGAAATTAAAGAAATTGCTTGCTGTAATCAATCTCTCCATTTTCCACAATGTTTTTCCAAGTTTTGTAAAGTATTGAGTCTAAGATTACAGAGATGATAACTGTAATCTGTGACTGTACAGAAAATAGTGTAAAGGAAGAACTCTATTAGTTGGTGTGAACAAAGTCTTTGTGACAGAAGGCAGCCATTATCATTCCATGTTGATGTCTTTGCTGCGTACTTGATTGTGGCTTGAAAGTGGATAATTTAATGTAAAACAAGTTCCCCCTTTACTTAAACCCTTATCAATTTTTCAAAGATTTAAACTTAAAATTGAAAAGGTTGCAGATGACCAGTGGCGCAATTTGAAAAGTATTTTCTGGTATGGTAGAAAATATTGTGAGAAAGGAAGAAATTGCTTGTAACAAGCAATTTCTTCTTTCACAATTCATGTATTTTTCTCAGGTATGAAATTACTGGGACATGAAAATCTTGTGATTGTACAGAAAAGGGTTTAAGACTATTCCTGAGTTCAGAATGACAATACAGTGCAAACTGTTTGCAAATTATACCAGCAGAGTACAATTTGCAAACAGTTGCATCGTTTGGTCAACCTGAACACAGGCAGGTCCTCAAGTTTGGAACTACCAATGACTACTGGTAAATTTGAACAAAATAGATAACATTTTATATTAATGAACTTTTGTAAATCATGTTTTAAACATGAACTCTATGAGGGATTTATGTTAAGCTTGCTTTATTATATCCTCACCTTTATAATTGCTTATTTAAATTATCTATTTATCATTGATTGCAAAGCATACATTAGCAACCAACTAAAAAGCTGTATTTAAGGTGGATAGAGAAATGTAGAGGTCTTGTTGATATTGTAAAAAAAGACAAAAATAACAAAAGAAAAAAAAGAATAATCATAAAAACAAGAAGTGCTCAATTTGGTATCCATTTGGTAACAGTCTTTTTTTTTTAAAAAATGCAGTTAAAGTTTTGAACGGTTTCCTTTCTCCTTTAAAGAGTAAATAGGAGTTAAATCGAAGAAAATGAATGATTTTTGTTCATAGATGGTTTGCAAAATTCAGAACAGAAAATATATGCACAAATCCTCCTTTAAGTGAATCTTAATCTAAATATTTATTAGTGGATAACTTGTGCAGAAAAGGAAACATGAAATGGAATCCTTAGTTTCTATAGAATAAATAATTTATACATGTAGATGCAAAAAGAGCGTGAAAGAGTTTTGTGTGATAAATGTCATATGCCAAATTGAAGATACAAATGTGCGTTAGCCCTCTACCACTCTGTCATGAATCTGATCAGTTACGCAAGCTACAGGAAATCCAATGAAATCAAGGTAGGCAAGTTTTGATTGCAAGGTGTATTTGATAAAAGAATAGCAAATACATAATGGATAATCAATTAATCAGTGTAAGAGCGATTTATTTTTATACCCCCGCAAAACGAATGTTTTCGGGGGTATACTGGAATCAGCCTGTCTGTCTGTCCGTGCGTCTGTCCGTCTGTCTGTCCGTCTGTCCGTCCGTCTGTGGACACAAATAGTAGTAATTTTGTGTCGCGAACTCCTCCTTCAGTTTTCCTTCAAAAGCCTTGAAACTTTATAGAAACATTCATCACATGTTGAAGTTTTGCAAGACGCAATTTTCAGGTCCCAACTTCCCCTGGTTCATGAATTATCTCCCCTTGAACTTAGACATTTTTCCCTATTTGTTACCATATACTTATCATTTTGTGTCGCAAACTCCTCCTTCAATTTTCATTCAATAGTTATGAAATATTATACAAACATACATCACATAATGAAGTTTTGCAAGACGTAAATTTCAAGTGTCAACTCTCCCAGGTTCACTTATTATCTCCCCTTGAACTTAAGACATTTTTTTCTATTTGTTACCATTTACTTATAATTTTGTGTCGCAAACTCCTCCTTCAATTTTCATTCAAAAGCCTTGAAACTTTATAGAAACATTTATCACATGTTGAAGTTTTGCAAGACGCAATTTTCATGTCCCAACTTCTCCTGGTTCATGAATTATCTCCCCTTGAACTTATACATTTTTTCCTATTTGTTACCATATACTTATCATTTTGTGTCGCAAACTCCTCCTTCAATTTTCATTCAATAGTTATGAAATATCATACAAACATTCATCACAAGTTGAAGTTTTGCAAGACGCAAATTGCAAGTCTCAATGCCCCCTGGTTCATGAATTATTTCCCCTTGAACTTAGACATTTTTTTCTATTTGTTACCATGTACTTATCATTTTGTGTCGCAAACTCCTCCTTCAATTTTCATTCAATTGTAATGAAACATTATGCAAATATTGATCACAAGTTGAAGTTTTGCAAGAGGCTAATTTCAAGTGTCAACTCCACCAGGTTCATGAATAATGTCCCCTTGATCTAAAGACATTTTTTTTCTATTTGTTACAATGTACTTATAATTTTGTGACCCAAACTCCTCCTTCAATTTTCATTCAATAGTTATGAAACATTATACAAACAATTATCACATGTTGAAGTTTTGCAAGACACAAATTTCAAGTGTCAGCTCCCCAAGGTTCATGTGTTATCTCCCCTTGAACTTTGACATTTTTTCCTATTTGTTATCATGTACTTATAATTTTGTGTTGCAAACTCCTCCTGCAATTTCCATTCAAAAGTAATGAAACAGTATACAGATATTTATCACATGTTGAAGTTTTGCAAGACACAAATTTCAAGTGTAAACTCCCACAGGTTTATGAATTATCTCCCCTTGAACTTAAGACAATTTTTCTTTTTGAACACATATACTTGTAATTTTGTTTCCCAAACTCCTCCTTCAGTTTTCCTTCAATAGCTTGAAAACATTTATCACACGTGTCAGTTTTGCAAGACGCAATTTAGAGGTCTCAAATCCAAGAGTTATCTTTATATTTGAAGCATTTTGCTTCTTCTGTCAAAGTATCTCATTCTCTGAAAGCACTTGCGGGGGTATTAAGTCACATTCAGTGACAAGCTCTAGTTCATTGTGTGAACAACAAAAACTATTTTTTTGTTGTGAATATTGTTAACAAATTGAAATATAATTGATCCTACTTGGAAAAAATGAGACAAAATTTGAAAATTTCAGGACACATTTTCTTGAAGTGAGTCATTTTGCATGTGATTGCTAAGCAATATTGATGATGACGTGAAATGAACAAAAATGGGGGTACCAGTGTTTGATAATTTCATTGGTTACGCAGTGAGTTTATCAAAAGATAATCTACACATTATTTCTTGATTGTTCACTGAAATGCATTTAAGAAAATGAAACACTATCAATTGCAAAACCAAGTTCTTCAATTTTTAGTCACAAGCTTAAAGTTGCAATTTAAAGATCTGGCTTCTTATATAAATCTTTAGTTAGTGCCAAAGATAGCTGCAATTAAGCACTAGCTATCAATTGCTTATAGTGGGATTGCAACATTTTGATAGTGTCTTCAGGTCTGTGTGCACTTATCTGTGTCTACTTGTGAGTTCTTGAAAATATCAAGATCAGCATGCACATGGTAAAGGTGATAATGTATATATTGAACAGTGATGATTTGATTACGTGGATCAAAGTTCAAATGTACATATTTTAGCATTAATTTGTAAATATGATTCAATATATTATAACATGTTGTGTGTGAGATAGAATTTGTTGTGAGTTTTTTTTCATTTTGATTTTATTATTTAGTAATTCATTAATGTTTTTATGCCCTGCTTGCAGATGGGCATTATAGAGATATAATCCATGATTATTACCCTGGCAGGGTGGAGCCTAAGTAAAGTGTCATCCACTTAAGGTTGAGGTAAATCAGATTTTATTATCCCCGGCCTTTTTCGGCGAGGGGATAAAGTAATGTTCTCCTTCCGTCATTCTGATGTTCTGTCACTAAACTTGTCCGGAGCATATCTCCTAAAGTATAATAGCTATCAACTTGAAACTTCATGGGTGGATAGATCTCATGAAGGAGAAGTGCAGTGCACAAGAACTCTAGCTTGCATCATTTTGGAGTTATTGCCCTTTGTTATTTTAAATACTTAAATTTCCTCTGGAGCATATCTCCTAAAGTATAATAGCTATCAACTTGAAATTTAATGGGTGGATAGATCTCATGAAGGAGAAGTGTAGTGCACAGTAACTACGACTCTTGCTTTCATAATTTTGACATTATTGCCCTTTGTTATTTTTAATACTTAGATTTTGATCAGAGCATATCCTCTTTAAGGATAATAGCTATCAACTTGAAACTTCATGGGTGGATAGATCTCATGAAGGAAAAGTGCACGGCGCAGGAACTACAACTCTTGCTTGCATAATTTTGGAGTTATTGCGCTTTGTTACTTTTGATACTTAGATTTTGTTCAGAGCAAATCTCCTAAAGTATAACAGCTATCAACTTGAAACTTTATTGGTGAATAGAACTCATGAAGGAGCAGTGCAGTGCAAAGGAACTACATCTCTTGCTTGCATAATTTTGGAGTTATTGCCCTTTGTTTCTTTTGATACTTAGATTTTGTTCAGAGCAAATCTCCTAAAGTATAACAGCTATCAACTTGAAACTTTATGGGTGAATATAACTCATGGAGGAGAAGTGCAATGCATAATAGCTACAATTTTTGCTTGTAAAATTTTGGAGTTATTGTCCCTTGTTATTTTTGATACTCTGGTTTTGTAGGGGGTAAATTTCTTAAAGTTTAAAAAAAAATCCTTTTTATATTAGGCTTCAGTTTTACTATCAAGCTTTCGCAGCGGGGGATTGCCATGTCCAACATGGCTCTTGTTTACAATTATTTATATAGATAGCGAACATAAGCAACTTGAAACCTTAAATCGTAGGTTGGTTACCAAACCATTTAACTTCAGCTTGTCCAAGCTGAAGTTATGATGCTTTGGTAACCAAACCATAAAATGTGTTCACTTTCTCTTTGCATGTAAATCCTTAAGGTTAAAGGGCACAGTTATTTGCACATGTTAAAGATAATTGTGGACAAACTCTTGAAAGAAACCAAAATATTGAAAGTAAACTCGCCAAATTATGTCACGTCTAAGCCACGCCCTGCCAGTTAAATAATAACACAGAGTACCTGTATCTTAATCCGATTGTGTGTCTAAGTACACATGTACTACTATCAAAAACTATTGTAAATGGTATAAATTTAGGGATCACTAGCCCCATTCCTAAACCTCTGTCGTTGGAACACTGCCTCGGATATCAAAATGTCATTTATCTGCAAAATATACGGCCATGGACAAGAAAAAAAAGAAAAATAATTTGTTTGGCATCCTCAAGGATATTTAAGTTACTTATCTTCAAAATATTTTTCAAAAGTATTTAAGTGAAATGTGTCTTTAAATACAACTGTGAAAAATAATGCCAAAAAACCCTTATGAAAGCTTTTGTCAAACATGTTTTGTTTTCTTAGAAAGTTTTACCTCACTTAAGGCATGTAAAGTGGATCAACTGTCCTTCAAATGTTCATTAAGATTTATGCAATCAATCCATCGATGGATTCACCGGGGGTGTAGATTTCATACCCGACTAGTCCACCACCTCAACACCTGGGGCCTGTTTTACTAAATGTCTTGCGATCATTTTTGCGTATGTCAAAAATTAAAGTTGCTTCTACAATAGTAAATAAATATGGATTTCTGACATGTATTATCTTATTGGAGGATTCCAATGAGTCATTGCAAGGCAGAATCTAACAATGAATAAAAACACCAGCTACGATTTGTGTTTTTGACTTTCGATTAATTTTTGCATAAGAAGTTTAGCAAAACGGGCCACAGCTTTTCTAACTGCAGCCCAGTACATTTCCTTGTCCTCTTGTGTATGGATGATTAGATACCAGAGCAAATCTTTAAGTGGTGCTAAATAGATCTCTTAGAGAATAGTTAGCAAAATGATTGAATCAAAGGATAGAAGATATTGTTTTTTATAAAGAAAATACTGAGTTCCAGCATTTCCACACCCCTGAATTCATATTTCGATAAATGAAGTACATAATATACATATATCATCGTTGGGCTATCAAATTCATTTGATACTCAAGTGATAGTAACAGGAATCAGCTTTTGTCGCCCATCAAGGATATATATAATTTATTTCATTGAATTAAAGATTATGAAAGTAGGTGAAACTTTCAAAACTTAAGAAAATTAAGGCATCCGTACATGTATAGGTGTATTTTCAAAACTGAGCTCTGACGTAGGGGTTGAATCCATTACCACAGGTATATAAGGTATATTTAAAAAGCATATGATACATTTGTAAGATAATTTGTATCTTTTTCAGGTATTGTTTAAACCTGTTTTATCTATTTTGAAAGAAAAGCACGGGAATTTAACCGTTAAAAGTAGATTTCACGGCTCACCGCGCAAAATCTACCTATAGGTGTAATTATTTTGATTTATGAAATGAGTATTTTCATTTGATATTTTTTTGCTTGATAATAAAATATATTTACTTCTGCTACTTTTGATGTAGTGCATAAATTTAAACAGTTCTGTTATTTCTTTAACTGGTAATTCTAGCTTTTAATAAAAGGAAGAAAAAATTAGATTAAATTTTTCGTAAACTCTTGTCGTTAACATAAGAAAAACTTACTTAATCATTGCAAAATTTTATTGATTCAAATTTATCAGTACCAAAAGTACAATATCTTCCATGGATATTCTAGGGTATTGATACCTAGACCTTTTCATGGAAGATATTTTGTACTTTTCACAGCATTTCTTTCCCACAAAAGCTAAAACTGTTTTATAGTAATTTAATAATCATTTGTTTTTGTGCGAACTTGATAAAACTTCATTTAAATGACCAATAAAAGCTACATTTTCATTTGTAGCTTTGCCATTCAATAAAAATATAGCCTTTGTTGTTCACTTAATGAAAGATATATACCGAGGGCTCTGCGCAACACTATTGTAACTTCATATTTTACCGAAATGCACTTTTTTGCGTTTTTGGATTCATCGGTATCTAATACATCTTTTGGTGAAATTTCGGGTCCTTTGCTTCACAATTTAAAAAGATATTCTAATTTTCCAAATCATTGTATCTCAAAAGTTACTTATTTGAATTGCAATACTATTGTAAGTCGACTTACAATAGTATTGCAGTACAGAATGATAGGGATCATTCATATAAGATATTTTTTTATTCACTTTTTTCTATCTTTACAAAGTGAGAAACCACTTTGAAAAATATTCTTTTTAATTTCAATCATCTATATCAAACTTTAAGTACAATATAAAAGTGAACAACTGTAAAGAAATCTAATTTTGACCCTACAATAATAGCTAGAAATAATGGTAGCTCACAATATGCTACTTTTCTTTACTTAAATAGATACTTTCTGCCTCTAGATGATTTTAATGTATAACAATTCTCTCCAAATTAATATTTTCAAGCAGGCTGCTGATGACATGGACCTGTGAGGCTCTACTAACTGAAAAGTATATTTATGACCTGATAGATCTGTACAATAATAATAATGTACTGGCAATATTTCAAGTATTGTGGTCCAAAAGGCTTGGAATGTTATAAAAAAGAAAGCTTACAAATCATTATACCCCCCACTTACGAAGTAGAGGGGGGTATATTGGTTTCACCATGTCTGTCTGTCTGTCCATTCGTCCGTCCATCTGTCTGTCCGTCCGTCCATCCATCCGTCTGTCCATCCGTAGACCTTTTCGTTTCCGGACTCTAACTCAAGAACCAAATGACGTACAATCATGAAACTTTATACAAATGTTTCTTATGACCAAAGGAAGTGCCCTATTGTTTTTGGGTCATATAGGTCAAAGGTCAAGGTCACAGTCAGCCTTTGTTCAATTTTCGTTTCCGGACTCTAACTCAAGAACAAAGTTGCCTACAATCATGAAACTTTATACAAATGTTCCTTATGACCCAAGGAAGTGCCCTATTGTTTTGGGGTTACATAGGTCAAAGGTCAAGGTCACAGTAAATTTTTGTTCAATTTTCGTTTCCGGACTCTAACTGGAGAACAAAGTGACCTACATGCATGAAACTTTATGCAAATGTTGCTTATGATCCAAGGAAGTGCCCTATTGTTTTTGGGTCATATAGGTCAAAGGTCAAGGTCACAGTCAATTTTTGTTCAATTTTCATTTCTGGACTCTTAACTCAAAAACCAAGCAACCTAGAATCATGAAACTTCATGCAAATGCTACATATGACCTCAATATTAGATACAAACACATCCTGCAATAGTAGCACTTACATTCTGACAAAGCGCTTGTGGGGGGTATTAGTCCGCTCTGGGACAGTTCTAGTTTAAGTTATTTTGTTTATATTATTGCACAATAATGTTGCATTTGTATGTCAAACATCACATACAAAAGTTGTTAATGTACAGAAGAATTTTAAAGGTCAGATCTGTTGTAAAATGATGTCAAAATAATCAAGCTATTAATGAGTCCCTTTTTAAAAGTGATGGCTTTAGGTTCTATAAACATTTGTTATTCAACCCTTAAAACGCTGTTTTTTACTTTCACTGTACACAAGTTTTTGAGACATTATAGACTTAGATTAGCCTGCACAGTTGTGCACTCTAATCTATGCCTTATTGTTTTAAGCTATAACCTGTTGTTTGCGTTGGTGATGACGTTGGCTTTCAAGTGACAAACTTAAACCTTGGTCATATCTCTGTTATTGAAGATATCTTCATGAAACTTGGCATGTGCGTTCACTATCACAAGAGCTACCTAGACTATCAAGGGTAAAACTCTGGAAGCATTTTTAAAAGAGTTAAGCCTCTTTTTCGACTTAAAAAATTTTGCATTATCAAGCACCTGCAGCGGAGTGTTGCACCTGTAGGCAGTGCTCTTGTTTAAGTTCCGTATTTTCTTTTATAAAGAAGGGGATTTAGAAAATGGCCGCTAAATAAAAAAGGTTGTTTAATAGACATGGTTTCTCGAGCAGGATGGACTGTAATGATATCTTAGGACTCATCCCACTATAAACTGGAATTTAAACCAATCTTCATAAGACACCTTTTCCTGTGAGCTTGACATACTCAACTCATTTTCAAAGGACTCTTTTTATGTATTATTGTAATTTAATTCTGTTCAGATTTGAAGATGAGAAAATCGAGTTTTGGACTCTGTAAATTTATTTCAACCAAATTTATCATTTTTTCAGTAATACTGGCAAACTTGACAAGTTTTTTCAAGGCATAATCCATTTGATGGTACAATCTTTCTTGGAAAGTTTGATGGAAATCTGATGAAAACTGTTGACTCTTTCTATTGCGACCAAAAGGGAAAGTTAACAGAGTGGACAGACAGATGGAAAACACACACCTATATTTATTCTGATCTGCCATCAATTACTATACGAGGGACGATCCAGAAGTTTGTAAAATGGGCTAATAACTTTCGCATTTCTGGCTTGTTCAGTATATAATTTGGTGAATGTGCAGTTTATTAACTGCGGAGTTCTTGAATAGTATTATTTTTGCAGAATAATCTTTAGCGGCCTACGAATGCGTTACCACAGTAACACATGTATGCTAGGGCGGGGGAGCATGAAAAAATATTTAAAATCTGTTAAATAAATCAAGTTTTCTTTAAGTTTTCTGAAACTGTAGTTGAAAATCCTTGGCTAGATTAAATAATAAGTTAATAGAAAATTATTGGTTATATTTTAAATCTTGTTGGGAGACTTTCACGGACACAGAATATTTTTATAACACAGATTATTTGAGAAAAAAATGACAAGACGTCAAAACCAAAATACGGATGTCGTTTATTTTTCGATTTTTTTCTCGTGATCTATGTTATTCACCAACCCAAAAATTTCAGATGTTTTAGAAAAATGATAAAATAGTGCAGAAGAGAATTTTTCGTAAATCTATTCTGGATATTAAAAGAGGGCCAGGCTTCGTAGAAGGATTTAGAATGGTGCAACTGAGATTGAACGAACGAACTTATCCCAAACGATTCTCATAATTTTCCAAAAGAAAGGCCCTGTATCTGGATCTCAACTTTACAAGAAATACCATGCATATAGAAATTGTAAACTAATTTGGTTCCAAATGATATGTGGATAATTTCTGTAAGTTGGTTTATCAGGCACAGAAAGGAATAAGAGTTAACAGAGGCTATGTAGAAGAGTGATAATAATGACGTCACATTTGACGTTCTTGCTCCCCCGCCTACATGCAGGGTCTCTGTCTTGATTTATGCCCTTTACAGCCGCTATTATATGTAAGCATATACAAATTTTCATGTTTATAACACAGATGATGTATTAAAAGACTGTATAATTTTTATTTTGATAGTAAGCTTTTCTGTAGATTTATAACCTCATTATACAAACTTTTGGATCAACCCTCGTACATGTACTTAACAATAAAAGAAACATGTCATAGTTAAAAAACATGTATTATAATTGGAAGTAAATCTTTTAAAATCCTTTCCTTTGAAATCAGAAGGTAAAGTTCTGCAAGAAAGAGTGAGGTTCAAGAAACCATTATCTCCAATCATTTTCAACATGGAATTGATCTCTGATCAGTCACTTGAAATTGCTGGGCTATAGACAGCCTAGATATTTATTATGTAGCTTCACCCAGATTGTAAATACCGTGCTGATGGATTATATATTTGTCTTCAGCCAGTGAACATCCCTTTTTAGCTTATCTCAGCAGACTGTGCTCAAGGTTAGCTGTTGTGATCAGTTTTGTTCTTCTTGCTGTCAGAAGTCAACAACAGTTCTTTAAACAATTCCTCTATAACCACTGGGCCAGATTTCAACTAAACTTGGCATAAAATTTTCTTCGGTGATCCTTTTTTAATTTTATTTGCAATTTTTTGATTCATCCTCAAATGTCAGTGTAATTTATTTGATTGATCTTGATGGTTGACCTTCACACTTGCAGAAGACTTTGACCAAATTATAAGCAGATTTGTGTTTCAAATTCAATGTGCCACATTCATGAATAATAAACAACCTTATGATTGAGACCTTCAAGAAAATTGGAGAGTTCAAGACTTTACTAGTTTTCAAATTCAACATTAAGGTAATGAGCTTAAAATTTGACATTTGACCCGTGACATTAAATTCACTTCATTCATTGAGAATTGATATTAAAGACATACAAACCACATGTTTTCATGGAACACTTATGCTATTGAAACGGCTGCACTGGAAATTCTGGCCTTGGTAATTGACCTTGACAAATGACCTTGACCTTGTCCTTAGAACATTTATTGTTGAAGTTTCATTCATATCCAATATGAGCAAAGTAAATAAAAGTTACAGAACAAAAGTTAAGTTTGCAGATTAAATTCTTAAGTTCAGTTTTGGGGATAACAGTTGAAATATTGACCTTGACATTAATGATGTTGCCCTTCTCAAGGTCATAAATGAGTTTAAAAGGTTAAATTTGACCTTGATAATATGGACCTCCTCAGATGGGTATTGTTGTAAGTAAGATGAATTTCAAATATTATAGCATTGTATCTTAGTTTTAGAAAATTTAGGGATATGTTTAGTTCACAGCTTATTTTTTTTCAGCAGATGGACAGACAGACAGATAGACAAATTCATAGACAGACATTTGTATTAATGGACAGACAGACTGACCCCAGTAAAACTGTATGTTCCTGATCATTCAATGTTTTGCAGGTGCATAAAATGAAAATTTTATCTTAAACAGTTTTAATGTTACAGGAACTTAAATATTTTAAAAGTTTTCAGGTAGCTTCCAAACGGCCAATGAATAGACAGGTAGACAAACAATATTTAAAAGATAAGTCCTCAATAATTTAATGTTGAGGCATATAAAAATGCTTTTCTGAGAATCAATAATTGTAGTTACAATAGTTTATAAACATGTAAAAAACTTGTTATTTCCTCAAAGAAAATTGCAAAAACTATTGTAAGTGTAGTTACAATAGTTTTGCATTACAATTATTTGTAAAATAGTTACAATTTTTAGAGCAAAACTATGGTAAGTCAAATTTCTTTAAATAAAATCATATTTTTTCAAAATATCTAAAATAATCTGATTGGTATATATTTTCAATGTAATATAGTATCTATTTAAGAGATTTCAAGTTTCAAGATCAAGTCTGAAATGTTTAAATCAGTTTTTTCCCTCTCCTGTAAAATTTTGTAAAATGTAGTTACAATAGTGTTGCGCTGACCCCTCGATACATTCTGCACTGAAAAAGAACAATTTTTATTGCTCTATAATATTTTGGGTCTTTAAAAATTGGAAGCTTAAAAAGACATCAAAGATTTGCCCATTCTCATTCTTAGAATTAAAATATCTTAACCCTTGCCATGCTGAATAAATTTTGGCTAAAAAATTTCATCAAAATAAAAGTGCAAAAAGCACTTAAAGTAGATCTACCAACTGTAGGTCAATTTTTATTTGAAAAACCAAATCTATTGACAATTCTGGTTTCAAAGTGCAAAACAGAGTGTAGACAAACATCAGGCTGCACATATGTGCAGGCTGATGTTTGTCTATAGCTCCTGCCAAAACAGGAATATTCTGGGTTCAGCATGACAAGGGTTAAGATATAGATATTACTGGTCAAAAAATTATTGTAAATGATTCCTAAATCGATTCAGTGAGATGATTCTGCTGAATTTTAACAACCCAGGATTATTGAGAATTTCACAATAATATGCATATGCAATCAAATAGTATATTTCTTATTTGTAAAGCAATAGTGTATTTAGCTACCATTTTCTTCAATGGCTTTGTTTTGGTGGTCCCATTAGTGGTCGCTTATAACAAGTTTTACTGTACACGGTAAAGGCACTTTGGACCTTTAAGCACTTGGATGTCAAATGATGATTTTATATGCTTCCATGCTATCACTAAAACTGCAGAGATTGTTTAAGAAATAATCAATGCCTATTTATCAAATGTTATATAAATGATTATTCCACAATTGTCCTATGTCTCTATTTAAAGTGCTGTTCAAAAATACTCTAGGCAAGCTTCTGTATGGGTTAGTTTGCAATAGCATATTTAAATCATTCTGTTTATTAAAGCATACAAACTACATAATGTGTTGAAGTTTCTGTTTGATCCTCCTTAATTAACCCTTGTCATGTTGAATCCAGAATATTCCTACTTTGGCAGGAGCTATAGACAAACATCAGCCTTCACATATGTACAGTCTGATGTAAGTCTACATAACCTGTTTCTCATTTTCAAACCAGAATTGTCAATAGATTTAGTTTTTCAAATAAAAATTGACCTACAGGTGGTACTTTCAGTGCTTTTTGCCCTTTTATTTGAATGAAATTCTTTAGTCAAAATTTATTCAGCACGACAAGGGGTAAAATCATTGATTGTTGGTAAGTTGTCCCAAAATAAAAATGTGACTTGTCGCATGAAAAGGGGCCATCTTGATAGTGTGTAAAGTGTAGACTCTAGTCAGACTGCGCGGATTGACAAGGGTCAAAACTAATTACATTTTACACTTTTTCTGAAACTTGAATAATTTACCTTCCTGTGAAAAAAAATTTAAATGCGACATCTATTTAGTTTGTTCTTGAACCATCTCTTTTTCAACAATTTATTATACGGCCCTAATGGTCCCAATATGTTTAACCCTTTGCTGTTTAATCCCTGCTTTTTACGTGCCTGTGAATTTATGATTGAGAAAACATTGTGAAAAAAGAAGAAATTGCTTCTGACAAGCAATTTCTTCTTTTTCCACACTATTTTCTACCCTACAGAATAGTTATTTTTCAAATTAAATCCACTTTAAATTTTCGTCTGCAAAACCTTTGAATTTGGACAGGAAAGGGTTAAAGGATTCGGGGTCAAAATAAGTCCCACCCTGCCATGCCCTCATTTGGAGGTCATTCTAAATTCCACTTACAAGGATTGTCAGAAAAGTCCGTAGACATCATCTAGTTCATACAAACGGTATGTCTAGGGCTTTTTAACACTACACATCAATATTCAATATTATTCAAAGAGCCCTTATGCAAATTTTGAATTTTGTAAAGGCATGTTAGTTTGTGCAAAGCACAAAATGAAGCTGTAATGCACATTATACGGCTACTTTTAGTCAATTTAATAGTAACAGTTACAGTTATTTATCAATGTTTTGTCTTATTTCAACAAACCAGTTATATTATGTTATGATAATAAAAAAGCAAGCCTTGTCCACTTTTCGAAAAATGTGTATTGCTGAAAATCAGGGAAAAAATGAACACCCAATTTTGCTGCTTTGTTTTGCAATGATATTGCATTTATCGAAAAAAAATCAAACATGGAAGTAGTTGATGAGAATTTCAGACTGTCTTCGAACTTTCCGGACAACCCCTGTACAAGTTGAAGTTAATTATCACAATATCTCACCTTGAGCATGATATGTTCAGGTGAGCTTAAAAAGGTTAGTTTTGTTTTAAAAGTGAAGCTGTTCTCAAACTAAAGTTCCCTCAACGACTCTGCATAACATACCATACATAACCCGCCATCATTTAGTTTTTTAATCAGCTATTTAAAAGATGTAGCAAATTCAGACACAATTTTAACATATAGCCCTCAGTGTACGCATTTATCCACCTAGGTTGAGATGAGCAATGTAGAGTTGAATTTTTGCATAGAAAATTTCCATGATGCAAGCAGGATTCAAACTGGAATACTTACATCCAGAATCTCATGTCTTGCCACAAGGACTTCTTAATGAGATACATATATATCACTGCAAATGATCTCTAGAGTTCACATTTATGGCAAAAATGTCTTGAAACCTAGTCAAATGTTTGTCCATATCAGCCCGCTGACAATCCGAAATTGGGTCAAGTTGGGGTCAAAAACTAGGTATCAAGTTCATTTTTTGGCTCGACTGGCCGAAGGCCAGTGAGCTATTGTTATGGCAGGGTGTCCGCCGTGGGTCTGTCCTTGCATCCATCCTTGCGTGCATAAACTTTTCTTTAAACATCTTCGTCTTCTAAACCAATGGGTGGATTTTGACTAAACTTGGCCAGAATGTTCCTTGGGTGACCCTCTTTAAAAGTTGTCCAAGAAATTAAGATTGACCCCCAAATATGAGCGTGGAAGGGTTGGGCTTGTTTTGCCCCCAAAATCTTTGAACGACATCTCCTCCTGAACCATTGGGCCCTTTTCAATGAAACTTGACCAGAATGTTCCTGTGGAAACCCTCTTCCAAAGTTGTTCAAGAAACTTTGATTGATCCCCAAATACGGGTGTGGCAGAATGGGGCTTATTTTGACCCCGAAATCTTTGAACGACATCTCCTCTTGAACCATTGGGCCAATTTCAATGAAACTTTACCAAAATGTTCCTTGGGTGACCCTCTTTTAAAGTTGTTCAAGAAATTTGGATTGACCTCCTAATATGGGCGTGGCAGGGTGGGGCTTATTTTGACCCCCAAATCTTTGAACAACATCTCCTCCTGAACCATTTGGCCCATTTCAATGAAACTTTACCAGAATGTTCCTTGGGTGACCCTTCTGTAAAGTTGTTCAAGAAATTTTGATTAGCACCCAAATATAGGCGAGGTAGGATGGGGCTTATTTCGACCTGAAACCTTTGAAAAATATCTCCTCCTGAACCATTGGGCAGATTTCAATGAAACTTAACCAGAATATTCCTTGGGTGACCCTCTTCTAAAGTTGTTCAAGAAATTTGGATTGACCCCCAAATATGGGTGTGGCAGGGTGGGGCTTATTTTGAGCCCAAAATCTTTGAACGACATCTCATCTCCTGAACCATTTAATGATTTCAATGTAACTTTACCAGAATGTTCCTTGGGTGACCCTCTTTTAAAGTTGATCAAGAAATTTGGTTTGTCCACCTAATGTGGGCGTGGCAGGATGGGGCTTTTTTTTACCCCAAAATCTTTGAACGACATCTTCTCCTGCAGCATTTGGCTAATTTCAATAAAACTTTACCATTATGTTCCTTGGGTGACCCTCTTGTAAAATTGTTCAGGAAATTTTGATTAGCCTCCTAAATATGGGGCTGGCAGGGTGTGGCTTACTTTTACAAATCTTTGAACAACATCTCCTCCTGAACCATTCAGCCATTTTTAATGAAACTTTACCATAATGTTCCTTGGGTGACCCTTTTCCAAAATTGTTCAAGAAATTTGGATTGATCCACAAATATGGGCATGGCAGGCTGGGGCTTATTTTGACCAAAAAATCTTTGAAAAACATCTCCTGAACCATTAGGCCGATTTCAATGAAACTTTACCAGAATGTTCCTTTGGTGACCCTCTTCTAAAGTTGTTCAAGAAATTTGGATTGACCCCAAAATGTGGGCATGGCAGGGTGGGGCTTATTTTGACCCCCAAATCTTTGAACAACATCTCCTCCTGAACCATTTGGCCGATTTCAATGAAACTTTACCATTATGTTACTTGGGTGACCCTCTTCTCAAGTTGTTCAAGACATCTGGATTCACCCCCCAAATATCACCGTGGCAAGGCGGGGCTTATTATTACCCCGAAAAACTTTGAACGACATCTCCTGAATCAATGGATAGTTTTCAATAAAACTTTAACAGAATGTTCCTGTGGCGACCCTCTTCGAAAGTTGTTTTAGGAATTGGGTTGACCCCAAAATATGGGCGTGGCAGGGTGAGGCCTATTTTAAGCCCAAAATCTTTGAACGACATCGTCTCCTGAACCATTGGGCCGATTTCAATCAAACAAGAATGTTCCTTGGGTGACCCTCTTCCAAAGTTGTTCAAGAAATTCCATTCTGGTCCTCTTGTTTTTAAATGATATCTAAATAGTTTTTTCCTCGTGATTTTACATATTAGTTAAATAAGTAAATTTCTTCAAAAGTCAGTTTCAACTTAGAACTAGAAAGCCATGAATGGCTTGAGTTGCTCCACAGGCTTGAAATTGTTGTAATAGCAAATCTAAGTTTTGACTAGATTTTTAGATATTTTGGGTTCTACTGATGTTGAAATGATTTTCAAAGTTTCCACTAAAAAACATATAGAGAAATGACCTCAGCCCATAAAAAACATTTTTCATCCAATGACAATAATTTTTGGCTGCATGATAATGGGTCACGCAAGGATCATACCAATGAAGTTTGATTGATATCCATCAATTACATTCTGAGAAAATGATCTTCAAAGTTTCCACTATATAACATTTAGAGAAATGACCTACACCCATAAAATACATATTTTTCATCCGATCACAATAATTTTTGGTAGAATGATAAATGGTCATCCAAGGATCATTCCAGTGACATTTGGTTGATATCTATTAGTTACATTCTGAGAAAATGATTTTCAAAGTTTCCACTATATAACATATAGAGAAATGACCTACACCAATAAAATTCATATTTTTCATCCAATCACAATAATTTTTGGTAGACTGATAAAGGGTCACTCAAGGATCATTCATGTAAAATTTAATAATTATCCACCAGTTTGAATCTGAGAAAACCCACTTTATTCCATATTTGGAAATTAGCCACGCCCATTAAATCCATATTTTTCATTGGATCCAAATTTCTTCAACAACTCTGAAAGAGGGTCACCAAAGGATCATTCCTGTGAAGTTTGGTTGAAATTCATCCAGTAGTTTCTGAGGAGAAGATTTTTAAAGAAAAAGTTTACGACCGGACGCACGACAGACACAACGCCATGACAATAGCCCTAGTGGCTTTCAGCCAGTGAAGCTAAAACATCAGGAATTCCTTCTGAATGCTGGTGACTTTCATAACCTTTTTTCAATATCTATCTTTCAAATCTTGAGATTTTTAAGCCAGTGGAGCAATACAACCCCTCTTGGGCCTCTTGTTTGACAAACCTTGTGTGCACTCTGGATGCCATATTTTTGGGCTCAAATGTCTTGAAACTTGGTCAGAATGAATGTGTTCATGATACTTCAAACAAGAAATTGGAATTCTTACCAAGCTGTAGTTCGATGTTATGATCATTCATCAATGTATATTTTTTACATAATCATTTCTATCACGCACATACTGCTGAACTGGTAGGCACACCCTTGTACATGCTCATACTTTGATATATTGTGGAAATAGGATTGCAATTTCTCCTTTTCCCACAAAATCATCAACCACATATGACCAGTTCTTTTAATATTGCATTCACTTTCATTGCCTTCTGCAACCTCAATAAATCTGGACCCTCAAAAATTACGAAAAAAGTCTAGGTTTAAAATATGTCGGACTTGTTTTTGCAGAAGATACAGTTATGTTTTCCAGTCTTAATTTAGAGCAATCAAACATTGTGTATGCAGTTTAACTCTTTATTCGGAAATATTAATGAATTCATCTTAAGTGACGCAATTATCAACCCAGGGGTCCTTTCTAAGGCCAATTCATATCTTAACTTGTGTAGAGCACAAAGGTATTAGCATAATTCAAATATTTCTTGCATAATCTTGATTTTAAATGAATAATAAAGTTACAATATTAATGTAATACACTTTGAAAAGTAACCAAAAATCATGAAGAAAATATTGAGGAAAAGAAGAAAATGCTTGTAAAAAGCATTTTCTTCTTTTTCCACAATATTTACTCAAGTATGGGATCATAGGAACATGAAATTTAAGGACTGTTAACTGCATAATTATGCCAATTATTACAATCAAAACAAATTTGTACAATGTTTGTAATACAAAAGTATCGTAAAGTTTGTCATTACCAAATTTTGACCTCAACAAACTATTTTGACATGGATACTGATTTGCAAAGGGTTTAAGGCAGTGATCTGGCAGTGATCTGGACATTTTAGTCACAATCATTTGCAAAAGCAAAACACCACAATAGTCCTTTACTCTGTTTAAATGCTTATTTCTGTAGTACTAGGCTATAGTGGTCAACATAACTATGTGCATAGTAAACTGTATTTTGGATTATAAAAAAAAACAAACAATCATTCATTTTTAGCTCGACTATTCGAAGAATAGGGGGGCTATTCCAGTCACCCGGGCGTCGGCGTCGGCGTCTGCGTCGGCGTAATGCTTTGGTTCAGTTTTTACGTGCAAGTGTTTAAAATCTCTGTTTCTATTAAAGCTATTGCTTTGAAACTTTGCACATGCTTCTGTGACCATGATATCAGCATCTAGACAAAGATTCATTACTCTGATATTGAATTTAGTGGAATTTTAACCCTTTTCGGACTTAGAAATCTTGGTTAAGTTTTTACGTGCAAATGTTGTTTATCTGTAATATTTCTGTTTCTAATAAAGCTATTGCTTTGCAACTTTACACATGCTTCTGTGACCATAATATCAGCCTCTTGACAAAGATTCATTACTCTGATATTGAATTTAGTGGAATTTTTACCCTTTTCGGACTTAGAAAATCTTGGTTAAGTTTTTACGTGCAAATGTGGTATTTCTGTAATATCTCTATTTCTACTAAAGCTATTGCTTTGAAACTTTGCACATGCTTCTGTGACCATAATATCAGCCTCTAGACAGAGATTCAATACTCTGATTTTGAATTAAGTGGAATTTTAACCCTTTTCGGACTTAAAAATCTTGGTTAAGTTTTTACGTGCAAATGTTGTACATCATTTATAGATCTATTTCTACATAGGCTTTTGCTTTGAAACTCTACACATGCTTCTGTTACCATGATATCATCCTCTTGACAAAGATTTATTACTCTGATATTGAATTTAGTGGAATTTTAACCTTTTTCAGACTCAGAAATTCTTGGTTAAGTTTTTACGTGCAAATGTTGTACATCAGTTATATCTCTAATTCTATTAAAGCTATTGCTTTCAAACTTTGCACATGCTTCAATGTTCAAAACAACAGCCTCTTAATAAAGATTCAATTCTCTGGTATAAAATTTAGTGGATTGATAACCCTTTATGGACTTAGAAATTCTTGGTTAAGTTTTTACGTGCAAATGTTGTATTTATGTAATATCTCTATTTCTACTACAGCTGTTGCTTGGAAACTTTACACATGCTTCTTTGACCATAATATTAGCCCACAGAAAAAGATTCATTACTCTGATATTTAATTTAGTGGAATTTTAACCCTTTTGGCCTTAGAAAATCTTGGTTAAGTTTTTACATGCAAATGTTTTATGTTAGTTGTATATCTGTTCCTACTAAAGCTATTGCTTTGAAACTCTGCACATGCTTCTGTGACCATAATATCAGCCTGTAGACAAAGATTCTTGTCTCTTGACTTTCATTTTATTGAATTTCCAATGTCGATATTGATTTGCTGTTACTATCCAGCACTAGGAATAGTCGAGCTTTGCTGTCCTCCGATAGCTCTTGTTTTTAATACATTTATTGCAGTAATTAGTATAATAATCATTATAAATGTAAAGACAAAAGTAGAAAAGATTTGAAATTAGAAATAACAATCAATAGCACTTTTCCTGAATGCAAGCACTTGGCTGGTTATTGCTGGCAACAATAGTGGTAAGCCTGTTACTTTATTTTCTGGTTCCCTGGAGAGTCAACCCAGTTTTTCTCATAAAAATAGAAATACGTAACATTCACAATATGCTGTTTTTTTTTTCAGAAATGTTTAAATCAGGCCACAAAAATTGATTGGATTGTCGATTCTTAACACATGAACAGTTATGACAGAATTATTCAGAGAATTTTAAATTCTGATATATCACCTTAGAAGTGTAGTGAAATTTGATTTAGGCTGAATTTTTGACAGAAAAAAAGCAATGTGCTTTTTAAGTTGTATTTTTAATTTTAATCCGACTACAAGATTTTTTTAAACTTTATTTTCATCTTCATTACCTCCTCCTACCTTTTGTCTTGTTTAAGGCTATGGACCAGTAATAGTTCTGCAACATTTCGGACCTCATGATCTTTCACAGTGTTAACCAAGATTTCCTAATGAAAATCATTAGGAAACCTCGGTTAACACTGTTAAAGTTCATGACTTCCAAAAAGTTGTGGAACCATTACGGGCCCATTACCTTAAATTGCCCCAAGAACCAGAAAATGAAACAGTAAAATCCTCATACACATTTTAGCTTAGGTTTACCTACTACACCACTGTTTGGAGGGACCAAAGAAAAGCAATTTAGCAAATATTATACAAAACAACATTCTGAATATGATTTTGCTTGACTGATGACTAAATTGTCTAACTTTGACATTTCTCCAAGTAATTAATTAAATAAAACTGACTTAAATAAAGATTCATTGCAATTATCATGCAATTATTACAGCACCAATTTAAGAGGTAGTTATCTAGATGACAATATACATTTTCAGAATATGAAAACAATTTACTAGAAATACTATGTAGAATATTCATATAATTATTTAAATTGCACCTTAACCACGAACAAGAAGGAACAAAAGATGCATAATGACGCAACAAAAACTGTTGCAGATGTAGGAAAAAATGCTTCATAAATATTTAATTTCTCTACAACCAATTAACTTGAGGTATATTCTGTTCAAAAATACTGTAGAACTTGAATAGAGGTATGAAAAATGAAAATACCATAATTATTCTAATAAAAGCCCATGTTCTATAATAGCCGATTCCCTTCAATATCATTGAAATAAGAAATTTTCTTAATTACTGTGAATTCTATAAATAGCCCATCCCTTTTTGCGAAAAACACACTTTAATGTTAAAGTAAGCCCAGATTTTCATTTTCAAACAACAATGATCTGGATTTATCTTTTAATTCATTTACTTTTTTGTGGGAGGGTATGTTTCCACTATGCCAGTAATATGCCTCATACCAAAAACATGGAAGACAAGAAATTCTTTTATGCAGTTCCAAGTTCTTATAAAGACCAATCGCCAACATTTCTAGGCTATTCTTCAGCTATTAGGCTTAGAATAAATAAGGTAATCATTTATGAATAATCACAATGCAATGTCTCAGCACAAAAAAGTTGTAACTGCCTATAAGCATATAGGCATTAACAACTGTTTATCGCTTAGCCATAAAATTGTATTTGAGCCTGTGCGTGACATTTCCAACAATTTCAAATGCTCACCCAAGCAAAAACTCTGGCCAGCCTGTGCATCTGCACAGCCTGACCAGGGTCTTCACTTTGCGCTTTGTAGAAGGATAAGGTCCAATTGTGTCTATAGAAAAGCAGGCAACCATATTATTATACTATGAGGTAGTCAAGGTTGGTTAATGTTGGCCCTTCACACATATGTTGAATTGTTGGAAATGTCACACACAGGCTCATTTGTAAACAAGGTGACTAGTAGTTGTTCATCCCTGCACATTCATAAATATATTATCAACAGAGCTTTATATTATCAATAGAGTTTCTTTAAATCGGGTTTAACATCGCCTTTTAAATATTGTAGTTGCATCCGGCAGATGAAGCACTTAACAATGGTGGTATTTCTCCCACTGGTACTACCATTACATTCTTTCCTAGCCTCCAGATGCTATTCCACATAGGTATATGTCTATCAGCCCATTGGTGGGAGACAAAAAGTTGGAAAGGCTGAGTGCCCCTGTTGGGGATCAAACCCTGGACCATTTAAATGATTGTACAATGTGCAATCAAATGCAGTATTACTGTGGCACCATCAATAGAGCATGATGTCAAATGTCAGATGAAGGTAGGCCGAGCCAGAGGTAAACTATTTATCCTAGCATTGACAGCCCAACAAGTTGCCAACTGAGCTAAAAATGCTCAGCATTTATATTTGTGATTTGTCACGCGAAAAGGGACCATCTTGGAACTCCGTAAAAAAAAATTGAAAAAGAGATTGGCTCTAATACAGGTCAACCATATGTCCCAGTTTAAAAGTTCTTTCACGGGAGGGGAGATTGATTATTCAAGATTCTTAAAATTAGTAAAATTAGTTAATTGCTACCCTAGTCAGTCTGCGCAATCCGCATAGTCTGACAAGGGTCGGCACTTTACGCACTTATCAAACGGTCCCTTTTCGCATGACGGGTCACATTTATTTATATTGATCATCCTTCAGACAAGAATATACATGTATAATAACCAGGCCAGAACCAACGAATCAAAGCTTTTTTTGCTTTTTTTTTAGAAAATGTCTCATACAGAAGTGTGACATGGAATGTAGCTATTGTGCCTAAATAAGTTGACAAATAGATATAAAAGTTGTGATCGCTGTATGTAGTAGTATCAGCCCCTAGGCAGCCAGTGCAGTGTCAAAGCCTTCACATTTCTGACCCTCTTTCAACACTGAAACAGCAGCAAATGGGTGGGACGTCTTTTGTAGGTATCTCTGTAAAGAACAAACATGTTTGCAAACGGTTACTAGGGTTCAACACTAACTCCACTTCACTAACAGCTTGAAGGACCTATAAGCCATAACAAGAGATGTTTGTTAAACATTTAGGCCCAACATAAAAGCAGGTCAATTGCCTAGCTGTAGAAAGCTAAGGTATGAAAAAACTCTCTTCAGGCCATCAGTGAACATTTTTATTGCATTTTGTGGTTGTCTAGGCTGCTCAATGTCTGTCCATCACACACACACATGTTGGAAATGTCACACACAGGCTCAAATGTATTTGTTATTTATAGGCAAATTTATCCAGGACTTGGTAGTACACCAAAAAACAAATTCCATTCTTAGTATTTACAGAAAGCTTGCGTCTACAGAAAAATGTAAAGAGCCACAACACGTAAGCTTTTCTGTGCATGCTGATCTTAAGTTGTTTTTTTTTTATTTGCAAAAGCTTGTGAACAGAAATATTCCTTGATTAGCAAGAGGTGGGTTCAACCTTTCTATAAAAGTAACAATCATTGCAATTTGCAGACTAGGCAGTTGCCACAGGATAACTGCTGTAAAGCCTGCATTTTAATGTTTGACCTTAACCCATGACCTTGACCTTGAAGCTATCTAAAAAAATTCTTCCAAATAGCACATCTACAAGGGTTTTAAGGGATGCAGGTTTTGCACATATGAGATGCAAAAACAAGTAGCCAGAATCTTTAAAACTGTGTGGTGCGAGTCTGTGGGGGATCAACTTCAAAAAAGAATTGAAGACTGCTTTAAACAGTCTTCAATTCTTTCCTGAAGTTATGCCTTAAAAACTAATTAACTTCTATCAATTTCTTTGCCTTTATTCAGGGAATAGCTTTAAATCTTTATATTACAAGATAATAGCCTAGAAAAAATAGACATACCTAAAGGAGGGACTCATAAAATTTAAGAAAGGACCCCTAAGATTCTAATGATCGAGTCCTTTGGACCCTTTTTTGTTGATCTTAGACTGAAACCCTGATGTACTCACGATTGAGAACAAATGTCCAAAGTAATTTCAAAATCCATCCTTAAATGAATGAGTTGTCATCTGGAAAAAAATCTGTTTCTTTGTATGGGGTTTAATTCTACTTTCAACATCATTGCACTGTTCACCTACCTATGTTTTCTGATCTTTTTTCACACCAGTACAACCACAACATTTTATCCGAGCTATCACATGCTCAAAGACAAATTTGAATGGACAGACAGATTGACAGACACACCAAAGCAATTACACTGATCTGTCGTTGTGACTACTTATACTCCACAAAAACCTACCCTAAATGTAGAAGTTTGGACAAAGTCAGGTGGACAGACACACCAATGCACATACACAGACTTGTTATAGTGACAACTGACAACTTTCTTTCATTCTGCACAAGTAGACTCTGCAAAAATGTATCCATACTTACATGTGCATAACACATAGCATTTTTCTTCTCTGCTTCACTAGCACCCTTGCCTACCCACACAAATAGATCTGTGTTTATGTCCAGTAAAAACACATCCTGAAAACATAAAACATCATTCAGATAATAACCCCTCTATGACAAGTTTGATTTCTTTTTAAATGGTGTTGAACAATTACTTTATTTGAAATGGTGTTAATTCCTTTGTTTGAATGGGTTTATTGATTGATTGAATGGAGTTCAACACCGCTTTCAACAATCTCTCAGTTATATTATATATATCATATATTGCAGAGGCTGGAACACCTAACAATGGATTAAACTAAAAGGAATGATGCCAATCTTAATATTATTTCTAATCCAAACCCTTTGTTGTGGGTAATCAATGGAATCCCTTCTTCTAAATGATTTAACTTAGTATCCACAATATAGGGGGTTTGTCATTAAAATCATCTTAACAAGACCATTCCAACAAATACATGCAACAAGGGGTTAAATGATTGAAACGATCTCCAAGATAATACAGCAGAAGGATTTGATTACCAAATTAATACCAAATATCAACATTTCACAATCAAAATCACTCCTATCTGAATCCCTGCCCTGCTTTCAGGATAACAAAACAGTGCAAACTGTTTGCCAATTTTATCCCGCTATGCATGCAATGCACATCATCAAAAGCAGGATAAAATTGGCAAACAGTTTGCCCTGTTTGGTCATCCTGAACTTTGTTCCTACCTCAGACTTGAAGTCAGAAATACTGATGTCATCACATTTGACGTCGGAAAATGTTATTTTGCCAGATGCATCAGACAATCTCATGAGTTTCTTCCCTGCCTCGACAATAGTTTGACCAGCTAGTTCCTCCTCTTCTTCGACAAGCTTTTCATAAAACTCATGCTGTAATATAAATGATAACTTTTACACAGTTTCACTTTACACCCTTCCCTTTTTTTTCTCTTTTAAAGCAAAAAGTCTATATCTTGCTATCACTCTGTCAATGTTATTGATGCTGACAGCATGACAAACCTACCATTCATTATTGAAGATACAGTAAAACTTGTGTTAAGCGACCACTTAAGGGACCACCAAAAAGCGGCTGTTTATGGGAATGGTCGCTTAATACGAAATAAATGTGACAGGTTTTTTTTTATAGTATTTTTAGATTGTAGGTCAACTCGTACTGAATCTTATGATGTTCAAATCCATTAGCATCATCTTGAGACAATTCTAAAATCGTCTTATTGAGACAATTCTAATGGGTTCCAACAACACAAGATTCAACAATAACCAATTTTACGTTAAGAATGTCCTCTTTTTTAGAGAATTTGCTTACTGTGAGGGAACTTTTTATGGTGGTCGCTTCATAAAATTGGTGGCTTAATAGACGTGGTCACTAGAGCAATATTGACTGTATTTGCTTGAAATTTGGATATGTATTCTCTATCACAAGAAAAACCCAATACTATTAACAAGGATGTGCAGTCTTAAGGTAGTGGACACCTAAAAATTCAGTAATGTTTCAGAAGTAATGAACTTTCACAGTGATGACCGAGGTGATTTTCATTAGGAAACCTCAGTTAACATTCTGAAAGAATATGTGGTCAGAAATGTTGCTGAACTAATACGGGTCCACTACCTTAACATTGGCCACATCTTATTCATTATTGAAGATATTTGCTTGAAATTTGGTATATGCATTCTCTATCACAAGAAAACCCCATACTATTAAGAAGGATGTTCAGTCTGATCTTAAGGTAGTGGACCCCTAATAGTTTTACAATGTTTCAGAAGTAATGAACTTTCAGTGTTAACTGAGGGTTTCTTTATGATTTCATTAGGAAACCTCGATCAACATTGTCAAAGATCATGTGTTCGGAGATGCTACCAAACTATTACGGATCCACTACCTTAACCTACACAGTATGATTTCTTCTTATTTATTGTGGGAAAAGCTTCAGACAAAATAGGTTGTAAAGTTTCACAAAAGAGCCATTTTCACATTCACTGTTGCCTCAGGAATTTAACATGAATTCAGTGTTAAAATATATTACAGATGAACTCAAATCCTCCTCCTCTAGTGTCTCCGTTTCAGCCTTTCCGCTTCTCTCACTCTTCAGCTTCTGAAGGAACTGCATAGCCTGTAATACAACCAGAAGTGAGTCATTTGACCCTTGTCATGCTGAATCTGGAATATTCCTACTTTGGCAGGAGGTATAGACAAAGATCAGCCTGCACATATGTGCAGTCAGATCTTGGTCTTTACCACCTGACTTTTCTTTTAAATGCAGAAAAGTTTGGATGCTGTTTTTTTCCAAATAAATGCTGTCTCAAAATATATGCATATCAGTGCTTTCAGTACTTTGCTTTTGTGACAATCTTGCCAAGGTTTTTATTCAGCATGACAAGGGTGTTAAGACCGTGTGTGAGATTTTCAAAAGTTTCTTGCTTGTGTGAAAGACATATAGGATCCATCACAAGATTTTACTCGAGACAAGCTTATTTTAACTGCAACTGGAATAAGAAGGGCACAACCAGAAGCGAGTCATTTAAGACTGTGTGTGAGATTTTCAAAAGTTTCTTGCTTGTGTGAAAGACATAATTATAGGATGTGTCACGAGATTTTACTTGAGACAAGCTGATTTTAACTGCGACTGGAATAACAAGAGCACCGCCTGCTGGTGCCTACCCTTGGCTGTTGGGTGCTGGATATAGTAGATAAAAAATCTACGTAAAAGAAAGAAGCATAATTTGCACAATAATATATGCATCGAAAGTTTTCCCCCTTGATAGTAAAGGTTGTTTTTTTTATTGTGAACACATGTGACAAGTTTCAAGTGAATACCTGCAGTAGATCTAGAAACATCACATTATCAGTTTTCCCACAACAACGATGACAAAGACAACAACAACCATGTGACAACGATGCCAAGGCTACAGCAATACCTTGGGTTTTCTTTCAAAAACAGTCGAACCAGAAATGTTGCCTTGGGAGCTTCATAAATTTTCTATTCTAGATGAGGTTAAGACTAGATTGTCTCATACAAAATCATACAAAATCAAGTAACAAATTCTTCATCTCAAAAATGGTTTATGATTTTAAAAAATTCTGTTTTGGAACACAAATGACAAAATTACTTCATAAAAGCTAGGTGCATTCAATGTGCTAGAGGAATTGCATAGCCTGTAACATAACCAGGGCCAAGGGTTATTATACTTCTTTTGTGCTCAACTGAGAGTTTTCTCTGACTTAGAATTTAAAGAAATGTATAAGCATAAAAGATAATATTTATAAGCTGTTATTTATAACAACTTATCAATATTATTTTTTTATGTTGATACATTTCTTTTTATATTTCATAGGAATCAGGGATTAAATCTCAAATTGGTGTTAGAGTAAATTTACTTTTGAGAATGAGAAAAGTATGAAAATCTCTGACAAAGAGGTGGCTTGTTTGAGTCTATGTGTGCCATTTCCAATAATTCCTTGCATTCATGAGAGACATAGGATCTGTTATTATGAGATTGTGTTCGAGACAGTATTGACCTTTATCAAAGGATCAAAACAGGATATTTTCAGATTTTTGGGGGTCAAAAACCAGGCTTTTGGGTCACATACAAGTCGTAAACTCACCTTGAATTTTTCATCCTTGTTGGCAGTCTTTCCATTCCACTGATAAAGCTTCAAGCCCAGATCCAGAATGAAAACATCATCAGATTTCAGACGACTTTTACATAAAGGACCATCCACAACCTCTATGGACCTTCTATTCCCGAAAAAGTGAAGTAGGCGTGGACAATAGTCTTTAGGTTCAACATGACGGAAACCAGTTTCAGCACCACCCTTCAAAATTCTGCAATATACATATACATGTAATATCAAGCATAAAATAGATTAAGATGTATGTAAATCAATATTCTTTGATAGTTTAAGGTTTACAGCTACTTTCATTCCTTAAAGTCAAAGGCAACATTTATTCATAGCTTCATGATTCTATATCTATTCATTCTTAGATTAGAACATGAAAAAAGTATTTTCACAAATTTGTCATTTGAATCCAATTGGGTATTAACAAGGAAATTTTCATTTAGTCCTCTTTCCCAAAGACATCATGATTTGGAACATCCCCATTTTTGATACAAGAGGGCCATTGGCCCTAAAGCGCTCACCTGATGCATGGCTAAACAAAAGTCAAGAAGAAAACATTTCAGTTAAAAATGTTGCCTCTAAAGTACTAAAAAACGTTTTTGACCCTCTATCAAACTTGTGTAAGATTTCAATTGATTGATTGAATGGGGTTTTACGCCGCTTTCAACATTATTTCAGTTATATCGCGGCGGCCGGAGCACCTAACAATGGATTCCTGGTATTTCTCACGCCAGTACTACCATTACATCCTTTCCTAGCCTCCGACTGCTATTTCACATAGGTTTACGATTATCTACCCATTGGTGAAAGACAAACGTCGGAAAGGATATTTGCCGCCACCGGGGATCGAACCCATGACTTCCAGATTGGAAGTCTTATGCCTAACCAACTGCGCTATGGTGGCGGCCGTGTAAGATTTCAAGGCAATTTCAAACTTGACCTAGGTTTCATACAAACATATTGACCAAGTTTCAAGATTTTTGAGTAAACATGTTTTCTTTTTTTTAAGATTTGACCCCTTGACCCCAATTTTGACCCCACTTGACCCAATTTGGAACATGACTGAGATTTGATGGAGACAAACATGTTTCAAGACATTTGGACCAAAGATGTGGCCTCTAGAGTACATACAAGGTTTTTCCAAGATTTGAACCCTTGACCCCATTTTTGACCCAACTTGACCCTATTTGAACTTGAACGAGATTTGATGGAGATATACATTCTGACCAAGTTTCAAGACATTTGAGCCAAAAATATGTCCTCTAGAGTGCACACAAGGTTTTTCAAAGATTTGACCCCTTGACTCCATTTTAGACCCAACTTGACCCAATTTCAAACTTGACCGAGATTTGATGGAGACAAACATTCTGACCAAGTTTCAAGACGTTGATACCAAAAATATGGCCTCTAGAGTGCACACAAGGTTTTTCTAAGATTTGACCCCTTGACCCCATTTTTGACCCAACTTGACCCAATTTTGAAACTGACCGAGATTTAATGGAGACAAATATTGTGACCATGTTTCAAGACATTTGGGCCAAAAATCTGGCCTCTAAAGTGCGAACAAGGTTGTTCTAAGATTTGACCCCTTGACCCCATTTTTGACCCCACTTGACCCAATTTCAAACCTGGCTGAGATTTGATGGAGACAAAAATTCTGGCCAAGTTTCAAGACATATGGACCAAAAATATGGCCTCTAGATAGCACAAAAGATTTTTCAAGATTTGAACCCTTGGCCCCATTTTTGCCCTCACTTGACCCATTTTTAAACTTAACCGAGATTTGATGGAGACAAACATTCTGACCAAGTTTCAAGCCATTTGGACCAAAAATATGGCCTTTAGAGTGCGAACAAGGTTTTTGTAAGATTAACCCCTTGACACCATTTTTGACCCCACTTGACCAATTTCAAACTTGGCCGAGATTTGATGGAGACAAACATTCTGACCAAGTTTCAAGACATTTGGGCCAAAAATATGGCCTCTAGAGAGCACACAAGGTTTTTGTAAGATACGACCCCTTGACCCCATTTTTGACCCTACTTGACCAAATTTCAAACTTAACCGAGATTTGATGGAGACAAACATTCTGACCAAGTTTCAAGACATTTGGACCAAAAATATTGCCTCTAGAGTGCACACAAGGTTTTTCTTAGATTTGACCCTTTGACCCCATTTTTGACCCCACTTGACCCAATTTTGAAACTGACTGAGATTTGATGGAGACAAACATTCTGACCAAGTTTCAAGACATTTGGACCAAAAATATGGCCTTTAGAAAGCACACAAGGTTTTTCTAAGATTTGACCCCTTGACCCCATTTTTGACCCAACTTCACCCAATTTTAAACTTGGCCGAGATTTGATGGAGACAAACATTCTGACCAAGTTTCAAGACATTTGGGTCAAAAATATGGCCTCTAGAGAGCACTCAAGGTTTTTGTAAGATATGACCACTTGACCCCATTTTTGACCCTACTTGACCCAATTTCAAACTTGACTGAGATTTGATGGAGACAAACATTCTGACCAAGTTTCAAGACATTTGGGCCAAAAATATGGCCTCAAAATGGCACACAAGGTTTCTCTAAGATTTGACCCCTTGACCCCATTTTTGACCCCAATTGACCCAACTTCGAACTTGATCGAGATTTGATGGAGACAAACATTCTGACCAAGTTTCAAGACATTTGGGCCAAAAATATGGCCTCTAGAGCGCACACAAGGTTTTTCTAAGATTTGACCCCTTGACCCCATTATTGACCCCACTTGACCCAATTTCAAACTTGGCCGAGATTTGATGGAGACAAACATTCTGACTAAGTTTCAAGACATTTGGGCCACAAATGTAGGCTCTAGAGTGCACACAAGGTTTTTCTAAAATTTGACCCCTTGACCCCATTTTTGACCCCACCTGACCCAATTTCGAACTTGACCAAGATTTGATGGAGACAAACATTCTGACCTATTTTCAAGACATTTGGGCCTAAAATGTGGCCTCTAGAGTGCACACAAGGTAAAGTTTGACGACGGACGATGGACGACGGAAGATGGACGACAGACGCCGGACGACGGACAGCAGCCCATCACAATAGCTCACCTTGAGCACTTCGTGCTCAGGTGAGCTAATAATTCATGTTTGTGACCAGACAAACATTCTGACCAAGTTTCATAAAGATTGGGCAAAAATTGTTCCTAGACAGCTTTTAGGCATCCGTTTTACAAGACAAACACTCTTACTAAAGATTTGGCCTAAATTGTTGCCCCTAGACTGCTGACAAGGCAATTGTCATTAAGTCCATTCTGTGTTTACCAATTTAATGTTTCAATTCACAGTATGTGGTAAATCCTTGTGACACAGTCAAATATTCTCACAGTTTCATGAAGATGAGACGAAAATTGTTGCCTCCTAATTGGTGCTAACAAGGAAATTGCTGAAGACAAAACAACGGACATTCAATGATCGCAACAGCTCACATTGAGTATGATGTGTTTGGGTGAGCTTAAAATCACTTTACTAATCAAAACACTTTTACCTTGATGATGACCTCCCTTATTTTCAGCCATTTTGTTTCAAATTTATTTTGTGGATGGGAAACTTAAATCTGTCTTTGCAGCTTTAATAAGTTGTAGTTACATTTAGAAAACCAATCAATGATTTCTTGGTTGAATGGGGTTTAATGCCACTTCCAACAGTCTTTCAGTTATATCACACGACTTGAGCACCTAGCAATAGATTCCTTTTATTTCTCACACAGTACAACCATAACATCCTCTCCTAGCTTCCAGCTGCAATAACACATAGGTCTAAGATCATTGACCCATTGGTGGAGGACATATAGTCAGAAAGAACAAGTGCTGTCCTAAGGGAACAAACCCGGGACCTCTAGAATGACAGTCCAACATGCTATTAACTGCGCCATGATGGTGGCTATGGTAGCTTGAGCATCTAACAACAGATTCCTGGTATTTCTCACACCTACTACCATTCAAACATTCCATAACCTCCAGCAACTATCCCACATAGGTCTAAGATGATTATAAACCCTTTGGAGGACGTCATTAAGTCAGAAAGGATGAGTGCCTCTGTCGGGAATCATTGTTTGCTACATATCCATGACAACAAGAGCCATGTCAGACATGGCCATCCCCCGTCGAGAAAGCTTGATAGTAAACTGAAGCCTAATAGATTAAGGGTTCTACTTTAAGAAATTAAGCCCCTACAAAATCTAAGACTTTAAAATAACAAAGGGCAATAACTCCAAAATTATTCAAACAAGAGTTGTAGTTCTTGTGCACTGCACTTCTCCTGCATGAGATCTATCCACCCATAATGTTTCAAGTTGATAGCTATTATACTTTAGGAGAAATGCTCCGGACAAGATCTAAGTCTTAAAAATAACAAAGGGCAATAACTCCAAAAATATGCAAGCAAGAGTTGTAGTTCTTGTGCACTGCACTTCTCCTCCATGAAATCTATCCACCCATAAAGTTTCAAGTTGATAGCTATTATACTTTAGGAGATATGCTCCGGACAAGTTTAGTGACGGAACCTTGGAATGACGGAATGATGGAATGACAGAATGACGAAATGACGGAATGACGGACGGAGAGCATTACTATATCCCCTCGCCGAAAATGGCGGGGGGTAATAAAAAGTTTGCAGATAAACAAGTTTTTTGATATCAAAAGGCTGTGACTGCATGAGATCAAGGGTTGGAGCTTGAATTATGAATTGAGTCTGTGTGTTACATTACCAACAATTTGAAATGTTAGTGAGGTGCAAACATTTGGTAGTGTAGACGGCCACAAACTGTAAATATAGAGTTACCTAATGGTCTACAGATACTTTGAGACCATATCTATCTACTAAATGCACAGCAAAGACTCTGGCCAGACTGTGCTTATGCACAGGCTGGTCAGGGTCTTATAGTCCGGCAGAAAAATGGCATATTTTACTTGAACCTAGTAGTGTGGTATAAAGTTTTTTTCTTGGCTGATTCTTGTAGCCCATGTCTTACTTATCAAGAATCTGGATGATGACACCTTGTCATCATTGAGCATTTTGAGAAAATCGAGATGGCAGCCAGGACCCCCTGAACAAATACAAGTAACCAACTGACTTGTCTTGATGATAGGTTGTTATGTGTTTTTGAGCTTATTTTTGGTGTAAAGATTCTACTTTTAAGTATAATGATAAAACAGACCCATAAAACGAAAGAAATAATAACTATTGTAGGCAACATGGCCGCCAAAATAGTATATCACACGGTATTTAGTAAACAATGGCTTCTGTTTGACCAATCAAACTTTGGAATTAATTCAATTACATCTATGTCACATAATTCAAGCTGCGTTCCTGCATACTTAAAAATAGATTGATAGCGCCATCAACAATGGTAAATTGTCTTCTTAATTTAGAGATGACAGCCAGGAATGCAGCATTGAGAATAATACCATTTGGTAAATTACAAACTTAATGACATTTATACTTAATATTACTGATAATCTGCTACTTTGCCGGCTTCTGTTAAAGCCGACGATAAAAATTGTGGCTATCAGTTAAAATGGCTGCCAAACAGAACTGTTGCTTGTTTGGCAACAATGAACTGTGATTAGGAGTTTACATAGTTTGTCTGAATTCCTTTTAATTAATACCAAATTTTATCCTCTTTCCATCCTCTTTTCATCTAGCGATTTGTATCTTTCTTTTTTTTATGCATCATTTTTCTTAGTTTGCGTTGGCAGCCACTGGAATGTGGACAACAGCATTGTTTTGTTTTTGAAACTGGCTACCATCTTGCATTGAGAATGATTTGATCTTAAAATTAGCACTTAATGATTGAAATGAGTATTGAAACCTTTAACAATGATGTTTGGGCTACTAAAATAAGACAAAAGATGATTAGAAGCCTAGACTGTGTTTTTAGTCAATCTTATCATTCTTTGGCAGACAACTAGAAACCACTCAGAATGACTGGTAGAAGCCAAAATATCCGATGTTAGCATCTTGATTCTTACTAAGGAAGTTCAAATAAACATTTCAATCAATTGCCTTTTGGCTGCCATTCCATGTTCACAAATATTATCAACATTTGTTCATTGCCAATTAAAATTTATTGTTTGTCTGAGCTTAACAGAAAGCTAAATGACCGCAGAAATCTAAAGAATGTGAAAGCTTTAAAATCAATTAAATTTATTTAAGTTGGATTTACCGCCACTTTAAGCAGTTAAACTGCGTTGGCTAGAGTAGTGGTGGACACATGCTCGTACGATATTTACCTCAGCCACAGATCGAACCATGGTGCCTATTTTTGAGAGTTCAACACTGTGCAATGGTCGAGGTCCAAAAAATAAACTGTGATAAACATATGAAACTATTCTTCTGTCAGATGTGTCATTATACTTAAAATAGCTTGCATTGTATTCGACATGATCACAAGATTCCGTTAAAAGATCTGAATCTTTATAACTGAGATTCTACAGCAAAATCTAGAGCAAATACAATGAATTAGACTGGAAATAAACGGATACCAAAAATACTTTTATATTTTTCATATGTGGCTGCTATATTGAATATGAAAAAGCAAAATGCTTTTTTGTTATAATTTTGTTTCATTAGAGAAATTTTGCACATGTCTCACTTCTATCTTGGGATTTACAACAAAATTACCCATAAACAAGAGGGCCATAGTGGCCCTTAATCGCTCACCTGAATTAACATTCTAAAAAAGTTTTTCTAAGATTTGACCCTGTGACCTAGTTTTTTACCCTACTTCACCCAATTTTTTCGAACTTGTCTAGGATTTCATCAAGATAATCATTCTGACCAATTTTCAGATTGATTGGGCTAAAAATATGGCCTCTAGAGTGTCCACAAGGTTTTTCTAAGATTTGACCTCATGACCTAGTTCTTGACCCCACTTGACCAAATTTCAAAATTGTCTTATCTTTCATCAAGAAAATCATTCTGACCAATTTTCAAGTTGATTGGGCTAAAAAAAATGGCTTCTAGAGTGACCAAAAGGTTTTTCTAAGAATTGACCCTGTGACCTATTTTTTGACCCCACTTGACCCAATTTCAAACTTGTCCGAGATTTCATCAAGATAATCATTCTGACCAATTTTCAGGTTGATAGGGCTAAAAATATTGCCTCTTGAGTGTCCACAAGGTTTTTCTAACATTTGACTCTGTGACCTTGTTTTTGACCCCACTTGACCCAATTTGGAACTTGTCCGAGATTTCATCAGGATAATCATTCTGACCAATTTTCAGGTTGATTGAGATAAAAATATGGCCTCTAGAGTGTCCACAAGGTTTTTCTAAGATTTGACCCTGTGACCTATTTTTTGACCCCACTTGACCCTATTTCGAATTTGTCTGAGATTTCATCAGGATTATTATTCCTACCATTTTTCAGGTTGATTGGGCTAAAAATATGGCCTCTAGAGTGTCCACAAGGTTTTTCTAAGATTTGATCCCCTGACCTATTTTTTGACCCCACTTGACCCAATTTCGAACTTGTCTGAGATTTCATCCAAATAATTATTCTGACCAATTTTCAGGTTGATTGAGCTAAAAATATGGCCTCTAGAGTGTCCACAAGGTTTTTCTAAGATTTGACCCTGTGACCTAGTTTTTGACCCCACTTGACCCAATTTCAAACTTGTCCGAGATTTCATCAAGATAATCATTCCGACCAATTTTCAGGTTGATTGGGCTAAAAATATGGCCTCTAGAGTGTCCACGAGGTTTTTCTAAGATTCGACTCTGTGACCTAGTTTTTGACCCTACATGACCCAATTTCGAACTTGTCCGAGATTTCATCAGGATAATCATTCTGACCAATTTTCAGGTTGATTGAGCTAAAAATATGGCCTCTAGAATGTCCACAAGGTTTTTCTAAGATTTGACCCTGTGACCTAGTTTTCGACCCCACTTGACCCAATTTCGAACTTGTCTGAGATTTCATCAGGATTATTATTCCTATCAATTTTCAGGTTGATTGGGCTTAAAATATGGCCTCTAGAATGTCCACAAGGTTTTTCTAAGATTTAACCCCATGACCTAGTTTTTGACCCCACTTGACCCAATTTCGAATTTGTCTGAGATTTCATCAGGATTATTATTCCTACCATTTTTCAGGTTGATTGGGCTAAAAATATGGCCTCTAGAGTGTCCACAAGGTTTTTCTAAGATTTGACCCTGTGACCTAGTTTTTGACCCCACTTGACCCAATTTCGAACTTGTCCGAGATTTCATCCAGATAATCATTCTGATCAATTTTCAGGTTAATTGGGCTAAAAATATGGCCTCTAGAGTGTCCACAAGGTTTTTCTAAGATTTGACCCTGTGACCAAGTTTTTGACCCCACTTGACCCAATTTCGAACTTGTCCGAGATTTCATCCAGATAATCATTCTGACCAATTTTCAGGTTAATTGGGCTAAAAATATGGCCTCTAGAGTGTCCACAAGGTTTTTCTAAGATTTGACCCTGTGACCTAGTTTTTGACCCCACTTGACCCAATTTCGAACTTGTCCGAGATTTCATCCAGATAATCATTCTGACCAATTTTCAGGTTGATTGGGCTAAAAATATGGCCTCTAGAGTGTCCACAAGGTAAATGTTGACGACAGACGACGGACACCGGACGACGCACGACGGACGACGGACATCACATAACCCCAAAAGCTCACCTTGAGCACTTCGTGCTCAGGTGAGCTAAAAAGGCCGTCATCATTTTAAGTTTCAAATAAGCCTTATCTCAGATGTACATTCACATAAGAACAAAATATTTTCATTTAGTGTATATCATCAGATCTTTGGGGGTAATGGCCTTTGATTTATATATATAGCAAGACTTGCACGTGGACGCTATCCTTATAATCCTAATCAATGTTAGCTTTATGTAAGGTAGTCTTTTTGTCACCTATTTCGGTAGGGTATTTTAACATCAAAACTTACGAGTAAAATTCTTATTAGTTATAAGGTTGATTTGTTGTTAAGTGCAAATCAACATTTCATTGTTCCTGGCTGCCATTTCCAATTCCATACAGGAATTCAAATTGGGGGTAGGCTATAAGAGCCTATTTTCAAAATTGATTTCAAGTTCAAATTGCGTGGAACTAAATGTTAAAAATTATTCAAGAGTTCTGGTTGGTCTTAACATGACTTTCAGAATCCCAATTGGCTACCATCTTGATTACAATTCTAGATTTAATTTTGGAATTTGAGTTTGTTCATTTTGTTTTTCCAGTTCTTATGAGCTAAGAAAAGGTGAAATGATATGTTAAGATTTATGTAGATAGCATGCTTATGCTAAGATTTTATTTTATGAAAGCCGTGGCTGCCATCTTTATTTTTCAAAAGATTCAATGATTAAAGGGTGTTATCAGTTTTATTATTGATATGTAATGCTTTGGCTACAAGAATCAATCAATGAATTCTGCTTAACTGGTCTGAAAAATCTTTCAGATTAACAATTTATTTTGAGCTTAAATCTGCATTTCTGCTTTCCTGGCTGCCAAGTTCAATTTCTGAAAAAAATGCAAATCGGATTGATGAGATTGCTTTACCTGTTTTTCAAAAAGGAAATGGTTCCAGCCTTCGAACAAAATGTTTGAAACTACATTGTATGCTGAGGTTAAAGTCTGTCACAGCATGGTTTTTTACATTGTTTACTAATCCAGAATTCGACTTGGCTGCCATCTTAATTACAATTCTAGATTCAAATTCAGGCATTTTTTTTATTTTGCCATTTCTAATTAGCATCGTAGTAACAAGAATAGGTTTACAAATATGAATATATCAAAATAATGATCATTTTGTATATTTTACTATAGTCCTGGCTGCCATCTCTATTTTTTCAAAATGCTCAATGATGACAAGATGTCATCAGTCAGATTCTTGATGGGCAATGTCTTGGCTACCAGAATCAATCAAGAAACAAGATGTGTTTGTGAAACACAATGCCCCCGATACAGCATTTTTTTTTCAAAATGTTGATCTTGACTGATGACCTTGACCTTGTCACATGACCTTGACTTTAGAACCAGCAGGTGTGGATCATTGAGATCAATCATCAAGCCAAATATGAGCCTTGTATCTTGAATAGGCTTGAAGATATTGGCAATGTTAAGCTTTTGGGTTAACTTTTTGGGTTATTTGACCTTGACAGATGACCTTGACCTTGTCACATGACCTTGACTTTGGTATCAGCAGATGCAGATCATTGAGATCTATCATCATCTCAAATATTGGCCTTGTATCTTGAATAGTTTCGAAAATATTGGCAATGTTAAGTTTTTTGAGTTATTTGACCTTGACAGATGAAATATCTCAAATATTGGCCTTGTATCTTGAATAGTTTCGAAAATATTGGCAATGTTAAGTTTTTTGAGTTATTTGACCTTGACAGATGACCTTGACCTTGTCACATGACCTTGACTTTGGTATCAGCAGATGCAGATCATTGAAATCTATCATCATGCCAAATATGAGCATTGTATCTTGAATAGTTTCGAAAATATTGGCAATGTTAAGTTTTATTGGTTAACTTTTTGAGTTATTTGACCTTGACAGATGACCTTGACCTTGTCACATGACCTTGACTTTGGTATCAGCAGATGCGGATCATCGAGATCTATCATCACGCCAAATATGAGCCTTGTATCTTGAAGATATTGGCAATGTTAAGTTTTTTGGTTAACTTTTTGAGTTATTGACCTTGACAGATGACCTTGACCTTGTCACATGACCTTGACTTTGGTATCAGCAGATGCGGATCATTGAGATCTATCATCATGCCAAATATGAGCCTTGTATCTTGAATAGGCTTGAAGATATTGGCAATGTTAAGTTTTTTGGTTAACTTTTGCAGACAGACAGACAGACAGACGGACGGACGGACGGACAGACAGAAGGACAGACGGACAGACGGAAAACGGTAAAACAATATGCCCCCGATCTTTCGATACGGGGGCATAAAAAACTTTAAACTACACTACTAGGTTCAGCTTAATATCTGCCGGACTATTAGCTTTGGGCATATTTGAAATTGTTGAAAATCTCACACACGGGCTCAATTATTATAAACATACTCAATTGATTGAAAGTAGCTTTTAAACAGCGAGGATTCATGTCCTTGTACTTCTCTATGTTGGACGGGCTTGTCATCTAGAAACGTGTCTAGCTCCACAGTCTTGTATGCAGCAGTTCCGTACTCATCCTAAAGCATGTAATAAACAAGATGTTTATATGAAATACAAATACCCTTGTAATAGCACTTTTTTGAAATGTTGATATTGAGATGACCTGTTACATCACCTTGACACCTAAAGATGGGCATCAAGAGATCTTTCACCATGCAAAGTTATATCTTGAATAGGCTTAAATAAACTCAACATGTTAGGTTTTAACATATTTTTTTTTTTTGACCTTGCCAAATATGAGGCTTGTATCTTGAATATGCTTAAACATATTGGCAATGTTAAGATTTTGAGTGATCTGACCTTGACAGATGGCCTTGGCCTTGTAACAGGACCTTGACTTTGGTATAAGCAGATGCATATCATTTAGATCCATTATCGTTTCCAAAAATTATCATTGTATCTAAAATTGGATTGATGTAACTGGCAATTTTAAGTTTTTTGGTTAAGTTTTGCAGACAGACAGACCAACAGACTGACAGAAAAACGATATGCCTCTGATGCAGGGGCATAGATATTCGAGAAGAAATCATTGATTCTTTTTTTTTCTTTTAAAAGAAAAAAACAAGGAATTTGATTACAAAAATATTTTGTAGACAATTTCAGTTCTCTAAAATGTTTCTCTTTCCAAATAACCATTATCTAAGGGAACAGTACTCAGTTTGGTACTATCATTCATTGAAATATTGAAGTAAATCAGATGAAAACTGGACTCTATCATGATAACAGTGATATCGTAGTCAAATTTCCACAATGCCCCTTTTCCTGTGTTACTTTGCAGACCTGATCCGATTTTGAAAGGAATGATCCTTATGTTGGTACCATGACTGAGATGCTGTAAAAGTTATATGTATTTGGATAAAAGCTATGGACTATCCCAATAACAAGGACATTTTAACCAAATTTCCATAGGGCCCCTTTTCATGTGATACTTGATAGACCTGACCCATTTTCAACCAATGGTTAGTAGATCTGAAACACTTAAAATTATCCTTCAAAATGGAGAGATGATCATAGTGCTTCATGTAAATATCAAAATACTCTGTCAACAGTGATGAAAGGGGAATGATGACCAAAATTTTCCTGTACACTTGTATCATCTCGCTTGTATAATCTGCCTTGTGCTTTGAATTTGGTTTTATGCTGCTTTAAACATTCTTTAAGATTGAGCACCTAACAATGGATTCTTGGTATTTATCACACCAGTAACACCAATACATACTTTTCTAGCCACCAGCTGCTATCCATCATTGGTCTACAATTATCAACCTATTTGTTGAAGACAAATATTTGGATAAATTGAGCACCACTATCAGGAATCTAACCCAGGACCTTAAGATAATGATTTGCCTTGTGATGTAATAATACCATAACAGATGGTAACAGTTAGACATCAGATAATAGACTGTCAAGTCCTTATTTGCCCCAGAGGCTAGAATCGACTGATAATAATTGAAAGAGATTGATTGAATTGTTTGGGAAAGACAACTCACATGTCAAAACATTTCACTACAAAAATTTTCAGTTCAGTAGATAATAGTTACTTCCCTTCTACAAACCCAGGATTGATTGAATGGAGTTTTACACCGCTTTCAACATTATTTCAGTTATATCCCGGCGGCTGGAGCACCTAACAATGGATTCCTGGTATTTCTCACACCAGTACTACCATCACATCCTTTCCTAGCCTCCAGCTGCTATCTCACATAGGTCTACGATTATCAACCCATTGGTGAGAGACAAATAGTCAGAAAGAATGAGTGCCGCCATTGAGGTACAAACCCAAGAAGCAACAGATATTCAACAGCCATGCCTTAAGGATGACAAAAATGTGCAAACGGTTTGAAAATTATACCCAGCTTTGCATGTGGTTTTTGTACATGTTTTGTTAAGAGATCAACAGTTTTGCTTAAAATTGTATATTACAGCAAACTCCGAAATAATCCTATGTTGTATAATTTTGCCTCAACAAGACAATTCTATAGAGTATTAACATAAGATCTATTTACAATTATCTTTGGAACAGTTTTATTAACTTTTTAAGATATTTTGATTTAAAGCAGGGGATTTTGCAAACAATACCCTAATTAACAAGAGGACCAAGATGGTCCTAGATCGCTCACCTGAGTCTCTTTGACCCCTGGGACATCACATTAATTAGATAGGCAGATGTCAAAAAGAAGATAATTGCCTAAGATCAATACCATGGAACATTTTCAGCGAAGAGCAAGACAGATATGCCTTTTGGCTCTTTGATTCTATGTAAAAAGGGATGCACCCTGGTGGACCCCAAATGTGATCCCAGGGTCTTGATATGAACAAACTTGGTAGAGGTCTACTAGATGATGCTACATACTGAATATGAAAGCTGTCTGCCTACTAGTTTCAAAAAAGAAGATTTTTGAAGGTTTTCCTATTTTCACCCTTCGTGCTCAGATGAGCTGAAAGGGATGCGCCCTGGTGGAGCCTGAATATGACCCAAGGATCTTGATATGAACAAACTTGGTAGGGGCCACTAGATGATACTACATACCAACTAGAGGCCATGAATGGCTTGAGTCGCTCCACAGGCTTGAAATTCTTGTAAAAGCAAATAAATGCTTTGACTAGATTTTTTGATTTTTGGGGTTCTACTGATGTTGAAAATGACTTTCAAAGTTTCAACTATATAACAGATAGAGAAATGACCTCTGCTATTAAAAGATATATTTTTCATCATATCAAAATATTTTTTGGTACATTTATAAAGGGTCACTCAAGGATCATTCCAGTGAAATTTAGTTGATATCCAAAAATCACAGCTGAGAAAATGATTTTCAATGTTTCCACTAAATAACATATAGAGAAATGACCTCTGCCCATAAAATGCATATTTTCCATCCAATCAAAATAATTTTTGGTACACTGATAAAGGGTCACTCAAGGATCATTTCAGTGAAATTTGGTTGATATCTATCGCATACATTCTGAGAAAATGATTTTCAAAGTTTCCACTTTATAACATATAGAGAAATGACCTCCGCCCATAAGATGAATATTTTTCATCCAATCACAATGATTTTTTGTAGACTGATAAAAAGTCACTAAAGGATCATTCCACTGAAATTTGGTTGATATCCATCAGTTACATTCTGATAAAATGATTTTCTAAGTTTCCACTATATAACATATAAAGAAATGACCTCCGCCCATAAAATGCATATTTTCCATCCGATCACAATGAATTTTTGTAGACTGATAAAGGGTCACCCAAGGATCATTCATGTAAAATTTAATTGGTATCCATTGATTTGAATCTGAGAAAACTCGTTTTTTACCTTATTTGGAAATAAGCCACGCCCATTAAATCCATGTTTTTCATTGGATCAAAATTTCTTGAACAACTTTGAAAGAAGTTCACCCAAGGTTCATTCCTGTGAAGTTTGGTCGGAATCCATCCAGTAGTTTCTGAGGAGAAGATTTTTAAAGAAAAGTTTACAACCGGACACACGCACGCACGGACGGACGGACGCATGACGGACAGACGCATGACGGACACAATGCCATGACAATAGCCCCAGTGGCTTTCAGCCAGTTGAGCTAAAAATGAAAGCAGTGTGCCCTCTGGTTTCAATCAAAGAAGATTTTAAAAGATTTTTGCTCTTTGATTCTATGTAAAAAGGGTTGCGCCCGGATGGAGCCCAAATATGATCCTAGGGTCTTGATATGAACAAACTTGGTAGAGGTCTACTAGATGATGCTACATACCAAATATGTAAGCTGTTTGCCTTCTGGTTTCATAGATGATTTTTGAAGATTTTCATTTTTACCCTTTGTGCTCATAAGAGATAAAGGGGTGCACCCGTGCAAAGCCCAAATATGACCAAAAGGTCTTGATATGAACAAACTTGGTAGAGGCCCACTAGGTGATGCTACATACCAAATATGAAAGCTGTGTGCCATCTGGTTTCAGAAGAAGATTTTTAAAGATTCATGCTATTTGATTCTATATAAAGGGTTGGGCACGGACAAAGCCCTAATATGACCCCAGGTTCTTGATATGAACAAACTTGGTAGAGGTCCACTAGATGATGCTACATACCAAATATGAAAGCTGTCTGCCTTCTGGTTTCAGAGAAGAAGATTTTTAAAGATTTTCATATTTTCACCCTTTTTGTTAAGGGTAAAGGGAAAGTTAAGGGTGGATTTCATTTGTTAGGACAACTTTGGTAGAGCATGACCCAAGGAACATCCCTGCCAAGTTTCATCAAGATTGGCCCACTGGTTTAGGAGGAGAAGATGTTTAAAGAAATTGTGGACGACGGACGACGGACGACACACGACGCACAACTGTTGACGGACATTCTACGATCACAATAGCTCACCTTGAGCACTTCGTGCTCAGGTGAGCTAAATAGGTCTCTCAAAAATTGGTCTCTTTTAAAATAGATATGTTCGCATCAAGATTGACTGTACCTGTGTACTATATTTGCCAATCCAAAAGTGGACGTCAAACTTCAGCTCTTCTTCTTCTTTGTAGGTCTGGAAAAATATAGAAAATAGTTTATGTTACAGTCTAAAAATGTAAATTTAATTTCACAACAATCTTTTTCAAATTTTGGTCACCTGACTTTTATCAAGAAAATATATAAGACGTCACAAGGCTCTTTTTCCCAGGACACTTGATGGATCAAACCCATTTTTGAAAGGAACAATTCTTGTGATGGTCCAATTATTCTGACTAAGTTTGAAGACAATTGTATAACTAGTAAGCCATGAATGGCTTGTGTTGCTCCACAGGCTTGAATTTCTTGTAATAGCAAATCTAAGTTCTGACTAGATTTTTAGATATTTTGGGTTCTGCTGATGTTGAAATGATTTTCAAAGTTTCCACTATGATAACATATAGAGAAATGACCTCCGTCCATAAAATACATATTTTTCATTGGATCACAATAATTGATTGTAGACTGATAAAGGGTCACCCAAGGATCATTCATGTAAAATTTGGTTGATATCTATCAGTTAGACTCTGAGAAAATGATTATCAAAGTTTCCACTATATAACATATAGAGAAATGACCCCTGCCCATAAAATACATATGTTTCATGCGATCACAATAATTTTTGGTAAACTGATAAAGGGTCACCCAAGGATCATTATTGTAAAATTTAATTGGCATCCATCAATTAGAACCTGAGAAAACACACTTTTTACCATATTTGGAAATTAGCCACGCCCATTAAATCCATGTTTTTCATTGAATCAAAATTTCTTGAACAGCTTTGAAAGAGGGTCACCCAAGGATCATTCCTGTGAAGTTTGGTTGAAATCCATCCAGTAGTTTCTGAGGAGAAGATTTTTAAAGCAAAAGTTTATGACCGGACGCACGGACGCACTGACGCACGGACAGACGGACACACGACGGACACAACGCCATGACAATAGCCCCAGTGGCTTTCAGCCAGTGGAGCTAAAAACTGGACTCAAGAACATTAACAAGCAAATTAAATGGACAGACAGACAGACAAATGAATAAATGGCAGACAGGAAAACCAGTATCACTCTAGGTCTTCAGACCATAGGTCAGTAGAGCTGAAAATCTAATTTCTATAAGTTAACTCACATTCAAAATGATGTAGGAATCCCCACTATAGAATTTTCCATAATCCTCTTTTGGCCATTCAGTAACCTTGAATTTCTGAAAAAAAATAAAGTATGAAAGTTACTGTTCTAAACAAGTAACTTCTTTAAACTGATTTCTCCTGTGGAAATAAGCATTGTTAGTGAACATTTACTTTGACCAATACATAGTTTAAAGGCACAATTACAAGATTTGACCTTAATCGTTTACAAACTTGATTGAATGATTGAATGAATGGAGTTTAACGCCGCTTTCAACATTTTTTTCAGTTATATTGCGGCAATAGCACTAAACAATGGTTTCCTGGTATTTCTCTCATCAGTATAACTACCACATCCTTTTCTAGCCTCCAGCTGCTGTCTCACATAGGTCGACAATTATCAACCCATTAGTGAGAGACAAATAGTCAGAAATCATGTGCGCCGCTGTTGGGGATTGGACTCGGGACCTCTAGATTGACAGTCGGTTTACAAACTTATAGAGTGTTTTTTTTCTCTTAACGCAGACTGGGGCTTCAATGAAAATAAATTTTGCCAAAGAATTTTGAATTGCATTTATTTATGTAGGAGTCATGCTCGGATTAAGCTTTATTTCGACATTTGACCTTGACATGTGAACTCACACAAAATCTGAAAATTGCCAACAGATTTTGGCCTGGCTTTTTTTTATTCAATTAACCCTATTTCCATGGTTCGGAGTGAAACAGTTCTAACTACCTATAAACATATAGGTAGTTACAACTGTTTCTCGCTGAACCATCAATTTAAGAGGGACCAATTATACAGCTGATGTCACATAATTGTCAAGCAAGCACATTCGAAATGAGCTTGTGCATGGCATTTCCAACACTTTCAAATATGTGCAAAGTGAGCAAAGTGCTAAGACACAGACTGACCAGAGTCTTCACTATGTGCATTGTAGATAAATAGAGGTATTGACCACTCCTCAGATGGATATTGATAGGCTAATCAAATTGTGTTGTTGTTTAGGCTGAATAATGTATGTTCATCAGTCACCCATAGGCTCAAATGGACTCATCAAGAAATTTCATCCAAAAATGTACACATAGATGGCTTAGTGCAAAACAGTTGTAACTGCATATTAACAAAAAGGCAGTTACAATTGTTTTGCGCTGAGCCATCAACATTTTCCCGCTATTTTTTTATAAAAGAATTAGAATAATTGTTTGTTTTCCTTGCAAGATCGATAAATTTTCTCATTTCATGAACAACAAAAGCCATATTTTCACTTGTGGCTCAGACAGCTTGTTTTGTTCATATAATGAAAGTTTTGTTTATCTGCCACTTGTGGAAATATAGTTTTTGTTGTTCCATCAATGAAAGATGAATCAATCTCACACAAAACCACCAATTGTTCTATTTGTTTAATTGAATTGGGTTTTACGCAATTTTCAACAATTTTTCATTTATATGGTGGAGGCTGGAGCATCTAACAATGGATTCTAGAAATTTTCTAAACCAGAACAACCATAACATTCTTTCCTAATCTCCGGCTACTACTTATATAGGTCTACGATAATCAACACTTTGGTGGAAGACAAATAGTCAGAAAGAATGAGTGCCGCCGTCAGAAATCAAACCTGGGACCTTTTGAATGATAGTCTGACATGCTACCACTGCGCTATGACGGCAGCTAAGCATTTATTCTACACAGCAAGAATTATGCAACACATTTTTTTTTCTAAATTTTTCAAAAATTCTGTAAATACTTCATGACTGTTTGGCAAAAGGTTTGACACAGAATGTGGAAGGAAGAAAGGAATTTGCTGGATGTGGAAGACCTTTCTTAAGACTGCTGATAAAAAAAGTTATTGACGACCAAGTATATTAATTTTACTTGGTCATCAATAACTTATTTTCATCAATTGATCTGCCACATTCAGCGAATTCCTGACATTTTTCTACTTTCTCTGCTTCAAACCTAATTCAAATTGATCACATTTTAACAAAAATTTGAAGACATTATGAAATTGTTGAGTCAAATGAATCTACACCATGTTTCTATGCAACTTTCAACAATCCTCCAAATCTTCAGACCAACCTCCTCTCCTGTCCCTTGCCAAGCAAGTTTTGACACTAACAGTGTAGTCCGGCAGATTTCTAGCTTGACCCGGAAGTAGGGTTCAAAGTTTTTTTCTTGACTGATTCTTGTAGCTGAGGCTTTCCCGAACAAGAATCCGGCTAATGACATCTTGTCATCATTGAGCATTTTGAGAAAATCGAGATGGCAGCCAGGACTATCGAATGTTACAAAAACAGCTTGGTACATCACAATGACTACCTTTTAAATGTTTTTTTGTGTGTGTGTTTTTTGCTTTTAAAGTTCGAGATTAAAAGTATATGACATAATTAATACATGTTATGACATTAGAAGTTAGTATGGTAGTCAAGATGGCAGCCAAATCGAATTATTAAATGGCATTTGAAGTATTTCTTGGCCCATGTGACATTAGAATCTTACGAAAAGGTTTGAGGGCTCCTTCAGTAAACATTTGTTAGTGGTTTTATGCCTTCTAAATATCAGGCAATAGACAACTCTCGTCTATTGTTACATTAATTATTGATTTGAAGATGGCAGCCAGGAAAGAGAAATTTCTAAGTTACATTGTAATTGTGTTTTAATCGGGATTTCAGAAAAAAATGCGCCTACACCAATAGTTTCAAGGCCAGTTTCAAAGTTGTTTTAAAAATTGATGCCTTATATGATAAATAGCATTCGAGATGGCAGCCAAGGAATATACCCGAAAGAAAGTTTGAGGTTACATGATTATATTAAAAAATGATTCTTATAAAGTTAAATACAGGTCATCATTTTGAAATAACGAAAGTTGCATATGCAATATAAAAAGTATTTTTGTGTACTAAGATGGTAGCCAATACTGCATAAATATCACATTTCCATTTGTTTTTAATTTTTTGACAATTCAAAATATAATATTTGCAGGATTCTTACGTAGACAATCACTTTGACTTGAATTATCTCTCCCAGAAAGAAAAAAAAGGAAGCTAACAATACATCCTATAAAAATGAATAACTAAATAGAAGGCTAACTTCACTTGTAGCGTCATTACATATACGTGTTTTAATGAACAATGCATAGCACCTACGTTGCATAGTAATTGAAAATAAAACTCCATTTGCTTTGTGAGAAAATTATTGCACAACAAAATATTATCATCTCATATCGATGGATTAACACGAAACAGTTATGTCTCCTAACCAATATTAAGGCAGTTATTCAAATTATCACCAACCGTTGGTGATTCAGTCCAGAAATAAGCAGCAAATGTTTTTCAAAAGTGTTTGTTAAAAGATACCATCTTGTCTGTTCTTATCTTCATTTTGATGGCATTTGAAAAATGACGATTTGGCAATAGTATTGTGGTTTTGCTGTACGTCTATAATTGTTTCATATTGACACACAAAGTGACTAAAATGCTGATTTATGGACGAACTTAACATCCTCAAAATCGAAATTTGATTTATTCAAATCATCACCCCAAATTGGCGATTCAGTGCATCGAAATGTTGTCTAAAGTGTTTGTTCAAAAGCACCCTTTTGCCAGACCTTATCTTCAATTTGTTAGAATTTGATATATGACAATTTTGTAACAGTATTGTAGCTTTGCTGTACGGTTATAATTGTTTTCATCTTTTTGTTCATGTTAAAATTATCAACTAGGATTTATTATCAAAGGAGCTGGCTAACACAATCGTAAGCAAATTAAGCAAATGGAAAAAGTAACAATAATGATAATTCAAATTATGTTTTAAATTTCCAATTAAAAAACATTGAATCAAGCAGTAATAAAAAGAGAGTGACCATTTTTGTTTGTCATAGCTAATTAATACTCAATTATATACTCACAGACAATGAAAATGCACCACATTATATAAAATTGTATACTTGTGACCCGTCACACAAAAAGGGACCATCTGGGGACTCAGTAAAATGAATTTTTGAAAAATAGATTAGGTCCAGCATAGATCAACCACAGGTCGCAATTTAAAAATTCTTTCAGAGAAAGGTAGATTGATCATTCTAGATTCAGAAAATAAGCAAAGAGCAAACAGTTCCATCCTAGTCAGCCTAAGCAATCCGCGCAGTCTGACAAGGATCGACACTTTACGCACTACCTAGATGGTCCCTTTTCGCGTGACGGGTCATATTTATTTGAATGTACAGTAACCTCAGACTTGAATATCAATTTGTAAGGATCTATAATAGACCATTTACTACACTATAATATATGTATGGATGTAACCTCAGACAAGGCTGTTTGTTTCTGCACCTAACTTTTAAGAAAAATTTAGAAATCATAAGTCTTATATTTGCAATAAAGGTTCGGAAAACTTTGCCACCATTCAATTTGGGTTAACATTACCACTTACTCAGTACAATACATAGGTAACCACTTTTGGAACAGTTGCCGTTGTCCGTACAGTTGATTCGAGCATATGCTAGCGCTCATCATCTTTTATGTCTACATCATACCATTAACGCCTCTGATGGACCTAAACATGTCGCTTTAGGTTAAAATCACATGGAAGACTAGAAATTATTAGTTACTTACATTACGTTGCCTGTCATGAAAAATAAAATTGAATACGAGTCTAGTTAATTCCCCACCGTACTTATGTTCAGATCACTTTAATGCTTTATGCTTAAAAAATGCTATCTACAATGTTACATTTTCATTATCTTTAAAAACGTACTTTTATTGATGAAATTATTTTTTAAAACGCGAATTTAATGAGCAAGCTAATATGTCCTATTTAAACTTGGTGGTCATGTTGAAACCATATATTAAGTATAATTATACAAACATGTTTTTGTCCACAAATTCCTTGTGTTGTCGCAAAAGTTCAAATAAATTTGATAATAACTGGAAGGAAAAACAGCGAGGTTGCCATCTTCAAAATAAGATGTTTTAATTCTTTACATCTGAACATATTCAGCAAAATCGGATTTTTAGCAGATAAATCTTTGATATAGGAAAAAGAGATCATTATATTATAATGCTTATCATTAAGGTACACGTAGTTATCATTTATAAACTCTCTAAACAGACTGCCATCGCGACTGCCAAACTGAATTTCACTGTAAGCCCATTATTTCTCTAACTTGCTCAGGCAGCAGATCAATACCATTATAAACCGATTAACTTATCTGAAATTTATTTTTAGTTGTATCTTAAATGTTTACAATAACATATACACCTTTATCTAAACTAGTAATCAAGCAGTTTTTCCATTTGGCAGCCACCTCGGCAACTCTATACTCATTCTAATCGCCATTCAAGGTACTCATTACACCAGGAAACTTCAAATTAGCATCTTATAAGTAAAATTTTATACAAAATTTAGACGAAATGTTTATAAGCAAGTACATGTATAGTTTTAGTGGTTTTGGCTGCCATCTCAACTTTTTTTAAACTACCAGTATTCCATGATTTAAATGCACCATCATCCAGATTCTTGATAGGCTAGATCTTAGCTACTCGAAATAGTTTTCTGTTAAAAACGTTGCAAACTTTAAGCATGAAATATAAATTTTGTGTTTCTTGGTTGCCATCTTCAAATTGAGGGTTTTCATAACACTAGATGAGAGGTGTAAAAATTCAGATATTTTGAGGTCATAAACAAGCTTACAAAAGTTTATTTAGAAAACTCTAAAACACATTTCTTGGATTCTTAAATCGCGAATGAATCGAGATTTACTTAAAAGGACATTTTATAATTCAATTTGGCTGCCATCTTGATTACCATACTCATAACTAATGTCATGTTATGCTTTTATTTGTTACATAGCTTCAGGTCAATATTTTTACAATAAAATGACAGCTCAAACCGATTTTATTTTTCAAAGGGAGTGATCTTCGGAGCCATTGGCTTGATCTTATATAGTCCTGGCTGCCATCTCGTTTTTTCGAAATGCTCAATGATGACAAGATGTCATCAACCGGATTCTGGTTGGGGAAGGCATTGGCTACAAGAATCAGTCAAGAAAAAAACTTTGAACCCTACTTCCAGGTTCAGCTAAAATATGCCATATTTCTGCCGGACTAGTGTCCTAGCTTGGCTTGCAAATACATTATTATACTCTATACCGAGCAATTGTTTTATGCAACTTACAACAATCCTCCATATCTTCAGGCCGACCTCTTCTCCAGTCCCTTGCCAAGCAGGTTTTTACAATAACAGTGTACCAGCTTGGCTATCATAAACATGTTTTTTACACTAAACCAAGCAATTGTTCAACTTACAACAATCCTCCAAATCTTCAGACCAACCTCCTCTCCAGTTCCTTGCCAAGCAGGTTCTGTCTTGGCTGAATCCTCTGGAATACAAAACTTTGATATCACTCTCTACTCACACAACCCCTTTTTTTAAAATACAAAGTAAAAGTGCAGAAACAGTTGGAATGACAAGGTTGATTTTTAACTCATATATTTCTGGTTTTCTTTAAATGTTTTCTAAATTATATACTACATGTAGTTTCTATCTGTTTACTCTCATCTGAGACTAGTTCAAATTAAATTGAGTTACAAAGGACAACTGATGGTGCATTGGATTCTTGTTATTGAAGATATTCTCATGAAACTTTGCAAGTGTGTTCACCATCACAATGTCTAATCAAGGGGGATAACTCTCAAAGCATTTGTTAAAGAGTAATGCCCCTTTTCAAATATTTTTTTTTCTTCTATTACCCAGCTCCTACAGCTGAGCTTTGGCACCCCTAGGCGGTGCTCTTGTTTGTTTTGTATTGTTTTTTGTAGAAGACATTGTGGATAATGTCAAAAATGAAAGATGTCAAAAAGGATCATTGTTCGGGAATGGAATAACTTACTTTTGGTTTTTTTTAATGGGGTTTTACGCCCCTTTTTCAACAGTTTTCTGTTATATCATGTTGGCTTGAGCACCTAACAATGGATTCCTAGTATATCTAACACCAGTACTACCATACCATCCTAGGCTCTAGCTGCTATCTCACATAGGTCTACGATTATCAACCCATTGGTGATAGTCAAATAGTCAGAAAGGTTGAACTTACTTTTGACCTGTTTTTCGGTATCAGATCCAAACAAAGCAAGGTTACTATCTTTCCAATCATACTGCTTGGCTTTTCTTAGTCCTGTAGAATAAAAACAAGAGGACCATGATGGTCCTAGATTGCTCACCTCAGTCTCTTTGACCCCTGGGACATCAAATCATTTAAATAGGCAGATATTATAAAGGAGATAATTTCAACACCAAACCAAGTTTCAAGAAGTTTGGGCAAAAATTGTTGCCTCTTGAGTTATAACAAGAAAATTATCATTAAGGTCCCTTTTCCTGTGATATGGCATGGATCCTTTCCATTTTCAATAGGCTTCATTTTTGTGACTTGACCAACATTCTGACCAAGTTTCATAAAGATTGGGCCATATTTGTGGCCTCTAGGATGTAAACAAGAAAATTGTCATTAAGACCCCTTTTCCCGTGATATAGCATGGATCCTTCCCATTTTCAAAAGTGTTAATCCTTGTGACCTGGCCAACATTCTGACCAAGTTTCATGAAGATTAAACCATATTTGTGGCCACTAAAGTGTAAACAAGAAAATTGTCATTAAGGCCCCTTTTCCTGTCATATGGCATGGATCCTTCCCATTTTCAGTAGGCTTCATCCTTGTGATTTGGCCAATATTCTGACCAAGTTTCATGAAGATTAGGCCATTATTGTGGCCTCTAGAGTGTAAACACTAAGATTGTTGACGCTGGACAACACATGACACACAACACACGACGCATGACTTACGACAGACGAAGGACATTCAATGATCACAAAAGCTCACCTTGAGCACAATGTGCTCAGGTGAGCTAAAAAATATTTCCATCATGATTCCTTGTTTTATGCTGTTTTCAACAATCTTTCAGTCATATGGTGGAAACTGGAGCACCTAACAACAGATTCCTTTTATTTCTCTCACCAGTACAACCATCACATTCCTTCCTAGCCTCCAGCTTCTATCCCACATAGGTCTACTATTATCAACCCATTGGTGGGAGACAAATAGTCAGAAAGGGTGAGTACCCCCATTAGGGATTGAACCCTTGACTTTAAGATTGACGGTCTACCAACTGCGCTCTGATGGCGGCTATGAAGGTTTAAGAGCCAATTGTGTCTATGACTGAGCCTGAAGCACTGATTTATAACAATACTATCAAATAAAGGGATATATTGATGGCTCAGTGTGAAACAGTTGTAACTCCCTATATGTTTATAGGGAGTTACAACCGTTTCACACTGAGCCATCGTTTATCATTTGATTGTGATCAATTCATCCTCCCAGACTGAAATACAAATATTTTTTCAGTGTCAAACTTGAAACTCAATGGGTTTATAAATCAACAATTTCAATTGTTTTTCACTATTATTTTATTCCTCCTATCTTGAATGACCCATAGCTTGGGTTGGGTTTGTAAATCAACAATTTCAATTGTTTCTCACTGTTATTTTTTCCTCCTATCTTTTAAACCACCTGTACCTCATTCAACTATTCATATTGCCATGTTTGAACGCCTACATTGATCAAATACATCTTTGTTGGGTGATGAAAATGTAATAAATACAGCTTTATTCAAGCTGTATTTATGACATTTTGATCACCCATTGGCAACTATTCCTGAATTACTTACAGTACAGGTTTGTCAATCAGCTCAATTTAATAGCATTCTCAATTTCAAATACCTACGTTTTAATAATTCAGGGATCAATACTTTCTCATACTAATTGAATTGGTTCAAAATTTTAGGCCTTTGAATATTAACTCAGTAACAAAATGGGGCAAGGTTTTATATAAAAGCACTCAAGCAATAGGTTGATTTTTTTGTTTGAATTCGGTTTTACCCCAGCTGCTTTTAATCATATCAGTTATATGGCGTACATCGTGGCTGGAACACCTAACAATTGATTTCTAGTATTTCTCACACCATTACATCTTTTCCTAGCCAGTTCAGCATAGGTTATGATCATCAACCCATTGGTTGACAAATAGTTAGAAAGGATGAGCCACCATTGGCAATTTAACCAGTAGACTGGCCGCAAGCATTTTTATTAGCATTTTCAGATATGATTTTTAGTAGTTCTATTACAAGCCCAGTATTTATTCTAGGCAGGGGTATTGGGGGATCACCCACTTTTTTCAAAGATCCCCAACATTTTCTGGATTTGTGGGAGATTTTTTACTATAACCAAAGAGCATAAATTACCACATTTCTCAAATGCATTTTTTTGTGCTGAAACCCCCCACATTTTTAAAATACTAGAATGAACACTGCGCCTCTTTAATCCAAGTTCATTTTAACAAGTGCTGAACAAAAATCTTCTTTTCAGAGACAGGGGACTTAATTGGAATTTATGTAATGACTGAGACATTTAATTCCATTTGAAACAAGAGCTGTCACTGTAAGATGACAATGCCCCCGACACCGCTTTGATAGTAATAAGGAAGTTATGGCCAATTTTAAAGTTTTTGGACAGAATGACGGACGGACGGACAGACGGACAGACAGACAGACGGACAGACAGACGGACAGACGGACAAGTCAAATTTATGATGCCTCCCTATCGGGGGCATAAAAAAGGCTATACAGAAGAGTCTGGAGGCCAGACTATCAAACCAGGTACTTTTGAATGCTTAGTCTGAAGTGCTACCAACTGCGCTATGACGGTTGCAGCATTAAGACGACAATCTTTCCTTTTCTACTTTCTCATAATACAAGACAGAATAAACTCTGAAGCAACCAATTCACAATATAATCTCGCTTTCAACAATTTTTCATATCACAGTGACACTGAGCAACTAACAATGGATTCCTGGTATTTCTCACCAGACCATCCTTTCTCAGCCTCTAGCTGCTGTCCAACTTAAGTTAACCCTTGTCATGAAGAATTTAAATCCTCTTAAAGAATTTCACTGATATCAAAGTACTGAAAGCCCCAGATTCCAAGGGAAATCTTTCTTTTTGAAAATCATTGTCAATTTCAAGAACAAAGCTGCCTTGAAATTGGGAAAAACAGGTGGTATAGAGTAAAATCAGACTGCACATATGTGCAGGCTGATCTTTGTCTACACCTCCTGCCAAAGCAGTCATGCTATTTTAAAATCCTTTTAAAGAATTGCACTAATATCAAAGTACTGAAAGCCCCAGATTCTAAGGGAAATCCTTCTTTTTGAAAATCATTGTCAATTTCAAGAACAAAGCTGCCTTGAAATGGGAAAAACAGACTAAAATCAGACTGCACAGTCATATGTGCAGGCTGATCTTTGTCTATACCTCCTGCCAATGCAGGAATATTCCGAGATCAGAATGACAAGGGTTTACAATTATCCACCTCTTAGGTAGAAGACAAATATCGGAAAGGATGTTTGCCTACAACTGGATTTGAACTAGTGTTGGGCAATCAGTTTCAAATCACAATCGATAATCAGTTATTACAGTCAAACCTGGTCTTCCAGCCACCTCTATTCAGCGTGCACCTGTCTTTAACGTGCAGTTCAATTTCCCCCCCCAACTGATATACTCTTAATTTTACCTGTATTCAACAAGAACCTGTGAAACGCACGCAACGGCCGCTAAATTCATGTCCCATCATTCATAAAACCTGAGATTTGCGGCCACTCACAGAATAAAGGGCAATTATTGCAATTTTACCTGCAGCCAATTAGAGATTTTCGCAAGTCTACAGACTATAGTGATTTTCACTGATTCGTGATTCTTACAGTCAACTTTTGTTTTTCGAGCTATCTATTCAAGTGTCATAAATCAATTATACATACACAAAGACAAGCGTTAACTGTTAAAAGGTGGTGACAAACATTGAAGTTTCTTTGAAAACAATTAATATTGATAAAATTGACATTCTACACAAACCATTTAAAGAAATTTGGTTAAGATTTTATTGATTTATTTTTTAGTCGAGTAGAGATCAAAAGTACTGTTAATACTTTATTTAAAGTTGGCTTTCGTATTTAATTCAGCCAAAAACATTTGGGGGAAAAATGCAGTTTTTGAGGTCTGTAATGGGTAAAGAAACTTGACTGCTTGAATAAGGACTGATTCTTTCCAATTTTTGGTGAACGAAACTTTCGTTCACCAGTGTTATATACCGTGTATGGAAAATCCTGTAGGATATCTTAATAGGTTTTAAATAAAGCAGTACCTATTTAGATTCAATTTAGTATCTCTAGATAATTCTCTCTACAAAATCGCTATTTATTTCGTTAAATGCATGGTACTAGCATTCTTCATCAGGTGAAGATAATGAAAATTACCCTTTAAAAACACAAAATTATCTTGGAATATCTATACGAGTGAATTTTTGATCGGCGTAAGATTCTCGAGACTTGAGAGCAAAAACAAAGTTTGTGTCTGTACACTGTATAGACAGATACTATGTTTTGGATTTAAACCTTCGCTATTGCAACTTGTAGTAATTTGCCGGAAATGTGTGTTTATTGAGGTCGTGAACTCTTGAACTTCTACACACGTGATTGGCCATACCACACGTGATGACCTACTACGATTTTACCTGCCTTCTTATGAATGAAGTCTTTGCTTATAAGTTACGAAAGGTCAAGTTTACAAACGAATGGAGTGTTCCTGCCATATTTCTCCTATCAAACACGCCCGAGCGCGATGCAAACGTCGTGGAGTTGCTATTATTTCAGACTCTTTTACTTAATTAAAAAAAAATAGGTAGTTTGGTACCTAAGAGAAGCAAGCTGTTAACATGTTTGTAACTATCGATTGAAATACGTACGCTACCCAATACACTTTTCTATTTATCTATTTAGGCTATAGATTTAAAAAATAAAATAAAATGTTAGCTAATGAATTGTAATTCTGTCATTTAAAGTCATCTATCGAAATACGGTCACCCTCGACCATTAATTGCAGCTTTCAAAAGCAAGTGATTGTGTTAGCAGAAGCCGAGATTATTATTATTGTTATTATTTGTACAAGATAGGAAGTTCCAGACGATGCAATATTCAATGTTCCGCTACCGATGGACGAAGTGGACTAATAAATCATTACCTATTCACGTATGAAATAAATAATCCTGTATTAAATTCTAAAATTTCGTGATGTGTAAATGCAAGTGTTTCGTAGTGAAAACACAACACGTCTGGAGCTAGCTGGGTCACAGCGTGTCGGCAGCCTTTGAAGTCCCCAGATTCTTGCAAGCGGCGCCGTCGCTTTTGAAATAAGTCACACACGAGATTTTACAGGGTTTTCCTATTTTATCAGTATGAATTGTGACTAAGATTTAATCATTTGAACTGGATATTTTGTATATTTGCAGAAGGTCAAATGATTTCAGAAATATTTTCGTAACAACGAAAGGGGATTTTGTTCGCATGTGACTTATGAAGAATTACGAGAAACAGTTTTGATTTTGTGTTAAATTTTAACCTTTTGCGCTTCCGGAAGACTGCGCGATTTAGGATGCGCTCGATTTTCAGATGTTGAACGATCTTTTAATGACGCAACCAGCCTTATCCTGAAAGGAATTTAAGATGGTTAACCAGCAATTTATTGAACATTACGTCGTGGAGTAGCAGCTATTGAAATTAAATTCGAGACCGGATTTTTCACCACGGACCGTGGACGGTTGGATGTTGTTGATCGTATAGTCAAGGGCCTGGGAATCGTATTTATGGGGGAGTGCATTTATTAGGGAGGGCGCATCTAAAAGGTGAATACGGTATATTAAGTCCAAATTCTCATTGAAACATAAACACGCACCACTTGACCGTGACCAACCTTGATATGAAGTATAATTTAACCCATTGCATACTTGTGTAATGCAAATATCTTCGGTTACGGGTATTTTTGTATCATATTACCCAAATCCCATTCCCTGTTTTTTTTTTGTTTTTTTTTTCGTTTCAAACAAGGCCGGAAAACAGGGGATATAGCAATCTCGGTACCATTTACTGTTAATATATGAATGTCGTAAATAGATAGATAAATAAAAGAATCAAATGAACAAATATCCCAACACGATAGACCTAATTTCAAATTTTAACATCGAATGGATTTTTTTTCAAAGTACTTGACATCGTAACTACAACTGTATAGTAGCGCTTCTATCCCTCGGATGGCTCTTGAATTTCCTCAATTCAATCATTCATCTATTTGTTTTGCCGTAAGTATGTAAAATATTACAAAAAACGAAATTTGGATTGTGAATCAATCGCCTGTGGACTGGAGCACCTTTACCTAAACATGGAAATTGGTATTTCTCGCACCAGAACTATAATTAGCATACATCCGTACGTAGCTGCCATCTTCTACCCTCTTAGGTTTACGATTATCCGCCGTTTGGTAGGAGCAATAGAATTTAAACAACGACTATATTTGGACAATTCATTAGCTGTACAAAATACCTTCCTACATAGATTTTATCGGATTGGGTTTTTTGTTGTTGTTGTTGTTGTTGTTGTTGTTTTTAAATTATTTTTTACGCAATGGCATCAGATAATTATTCTTTCACATATATTATGAATATTACCGAAAGAGACCAAAACCCTGTAATTACAATTACGAAACAGCGGTCTTTTAATTCGGAGGATGGGGGGACCCCATTCAGGTCGTACCAGAGCCATAGCGGATAACGTTTAAAAGTCAATATGCAGAAAGACTGCTGTTTAATCTGCTAAAATATGGGTTCCGCATGTGGAAATTGAATTATCTTTCTGACTGCTATTTTTTGAGTTAAGAAAGGAATCATTAGTCTAGACGCTTTAGTTGCCTGTTTTCTTTTCTCTAGGCTTATCGTTCTCTGTCTATGGGTCTGTCTCTGTCTGTCACTCTCTCTACCTTTCTTTTCCTCCCTTTCTCTTTCTTTGAATTTAGAATTTTGACGAGACACTTTCCCTTGATTTTTTTTTTTTACATTTATAATTTCTCTTTTCTCCACGAATTCAATATATCACTTTAGAATGCCAACAGATTCGTTCACCATCAGTACTTTCAGTGCTTTGATTTGATTGGCAATTATAGATTTTGTTTCAGAGAGGGCGTTTGCTTTTGAAAGTAATTGGTGATAAATTTGTGGAATTGCCGTCCGATGATTGAATAGATTCATAATATTATTTTGGCTATTGTTTTAATTGGTCATTGGTGATTTAGAAAACAAGAGTTGTCCGCGGACAACGTAGCTCGCCCAAACAGCTGCTTGTCACAAACAGTGCTTGACCGAAGACCGAAGTTCAAAGTGGTTTCTTTTAATGTTAAAGTCCATTATCTGATATATATCTGTTTGAGTAGTAATTAAGAAATATAAAAACTTTTTTGTTTCATTTGCATGTATACGGTTAGGGTAAAGTGAAAGCCTACAAGCAGATGAGGTTACCAATGGAATTTCTCTGTATCAAACGTGAAGTTTTTCTTTAAAATTTTTCTAAGTCCACAAAAGGTCATGATCAAGGTCAAATTGTGAAGGACCTTGGTCTCTGTAGAAGCCTATCACCCAGTGAGTATGTGTATGAAGTAATAATGTCCCTGAGTAAAGCATTTAGAAAATATAAGCAAGGTTAAATTTTTGGTTAAAGTTTTTCAGTTTAAGTTTTTCCAAGTCCATAAAAGGTCAAGGTCAAGGTCAAATTGTCAAGGCCCTTGGTTTCTTGTGAAAGCCTTTCATCTGGTGACTATGTATATGAAGTAATGATGTCCCTAGGTTAAAGCATTCAGAAAATATAAGCAAGGTTAAAGTTTTTGGTAAAAGAATTTTGGTTTAAGTATTTCGAAGTTCATAAAAGGTCAAGGTCAAATTATCAAAGACCTTGATCTCTCACAAAAGCCTATCACCTAATGAGTATGTATATGAAGTAATGATGTCCCTAGGTTAAAGCATTCAGAAAATATAAGCAAGGTTAAAGTTTTTGGTTAAAGTTTTCAGTTAAAGTTTTTTTAAGTCCAAAAATGGTAAAGGTCAAGGTCAAATTGTGAAGGACCTTGGTCTCTCGTGAAAGCCTATCACCTGGTGAGTATATATATGAAGCTATGATGTCCCTAGGTTAGAGCATTAAAAAAATATACGCAAGGTTAAAGTTTTTGGTTAAAGTTTTTTGGTTAAAGTTTTTCTAAGTCCACAAAGGGTCAAGGTCAAGGTCAAAATGTCAAGGACCTTTGTCTATGGTGAAAGCCTATCACCTAATGAGTGTGCATATGAAGTAATGATGTCTCTAGTTTAAAGCTAATAGAAAATATAAGCAAGGTTAAAGTTTTTTTGGTTAAAGTTTTTGGTTAAAGTTTTTGGTTAAAGTTTTTTTGAAAGGGTCAAGGTCACAGTCTAAAGGTCATTTCGACATGGATGTTGGTCTCAAATGAAAGCCTATGCCCTAATGAGTGTTTCTGTAAAAAATAAAGCCTCTAGGATAAATATTGATAGAAATAAAAACTTTAACCTAATGTGGACGCCGACACCGACGCTGACGCCGACGCTGACACCGACGCCGACATCCGAGGGTTTGACAATAGCTCTTCCGAGACTTTCGTCCCGGGCGAGCTAAAAAGAAGACATTTTTTCACAATCTTAAGATATATGTACCCGTTTATTGGAGAAATAAGATGTAAATCTTTTATGAATATAATCAAAAATTGTTTTTCCTTCTCACCTTTCCTTCTTTTCCTTCCCCCCCCCCCTCTGATTTCAGGTCTACCTGTATTAAGCAAGCACCTGTCTTAAGCAAGTGATTTTGGCATATCCCTTAACCGCTTGCTTAAAACAGGTTAGACTGTACTTGGAAGAGTAAATCAACTAATAATCGATTGTACAATCGTTTTCTTAGAAATCAATACAGCACTTCCAGTATCATCCTTTGAAGAACTGAATGTAAAAGATTAGTTAAAACTCATGACCGAAAGGCTCTTTCTGCAGATTTTTCTACCAACTTCATGACTCAGCATGAAATAGTTGTAACTGCCTATAAACATATAGGCAGTTACAACTGTTTCACGCTGAACCATCAAACTGATATTGGTTTTAAAAACAATATTTTATGGCTTCCATTTATGTGTTAGGAACTGATTAATTGATTATGAAATTCTTAGTCGATTATCACAATTGGAAGCACAAACCAACTGATTATCGATTATAATCGATTATTCTGCCCATCACTCGTTTGAACACATGTCACCACGTCATTACATTTCCAGCCCCTCCCTTTAATAAAAAAATTTCTAGCTCTGTCTATGATAATGCATACCGACCTGACATTGTGAATTCCTGTTTTCAGATCTGTAACTGAAAAGAAAAAAGATTTACAAATTGGATCTCAAGATGCATGTTCAAATCAATTTGCATGAAATTTCCAACAATGAGCAAAGACAGTTAAAGTCATTTAGCAATTATTCAGAAAGAATGCTAAGACAATCAAAAGACAATAAATTTGAATTTACCCTCTATTGATTTTTTTTTCTCTTTTAAATTCAAGACTGATGCACACTGACAATAAAAGAAGGTACAATCTGAAATGAAACTGTTCTACATTTTGTAGAAATTTATTGCGAAAAAATTGCTTAATAACTCTTTCTCCTTTTCGACAATATTTTCAGAAATTATAAATCTCATTAGATTTAACAAGGATGTTTACATCTCATGCACACATATAATAAGAGTGGTCAGTGCAGCCAACAGTGCCTATTTAAGAGAGCCTATTGAATTAACCCTTTCCTGTTTAACAAAATTTTGGACCTGTCCAAATTCAAAAGTTTTGCAGACGAAAATTTAAAGTGGATTTAATTTGAAAAAATAACCATTCTGTAGGGTAGAAAACAGTGTAGAAAAAGAAGAAATTGCTTGTCAGAAGCAATTTCTTCTTTTTTCACAATGTTTTCTCAATCATAAAATCACAGGCACGTAAAAAGCAGGGATTGAACAGCAAAGGGTTAAAGAGAGCCTATTGAACTAAATGGATATATGTAAACAATACAATGGTTTTGCCCTAACCATAAAATCAAATTTCCAAAATTAATGCTCCAAAGAAAAATATTATCTACAAAATACAATAAGGATGAAAACTGCTGACCTTCTAAAATATGTACATAGTCCGGAGATATCCTTAATCTAAATAATACATGAGGGTAGACCACAAGTATTTTCTTCTTTAATTATCCTTTATAACAATACCGAGAAAAGTGGCGATACAATCACTTCACACATGAAATACTTCAAATAACCATATATGTGAAATACTTTTTATTTTTATTAGATACAATAAAAAATACAAAAATTTTAAGATATCTTTTTTTACGAGATCTTTTGCTGTGTTATTTATGTAACTTTCATCAAAAATAAATATTGTAACTCATTTAATTCAAGTTTTCTCTATAACAGGAGCCCATTTTACTAAACTTCTTACTAAAAATTGATAGTAAGTCAAAATCATGAGTTGTACCTGGTGTTTTCATACATAATTAGATTCTGCCTTGCAATATGATCATTTGAATTGTCTTTATAAGACGATTCCAATAAGATGATAAATGTCAGAATTCCATATTAAGTACTTTACATTGTACTTTCGGAGCAACTTTAATTTTTGACTTATGAAAAAAATGATCGTAAGTTGTTTTGTAAAACAGGTCCCAGCTTACCAAGATTACCTTTTGAGAAATTGACCCTGGACATGCTGAATAATAACCATAGAAACACTCAATTAAAATCAAAGTGCTGAACACTGGATGTACTTATTGTCTGTGAATATATAGTATCTAATTTATTTTGAAAATACATGAATTGTCCTGGTTTATAAAAGGGAAAACAGGTTGTTAATTAAAGGTGTAAACTAGGACGAGACTGCACACATCTGCAAGCAAAACTAAACTTTGTTTGTACTATCTTCCTGCCAAAACAGAAATATTCCGGATTCAATATGCTCATAATTAGTTCATCCAGAGCTTTCAGCACCTACCTTGAATTTGTAACATTTTTTTCCCAAGGTTTTTATTCAGCAAGGGTTAAGATACTGGCAAAATATCCATCTAATGTTGTTTATATAATGCTGAAATTTTCTAAGGCTTAAATGTGAGCCTGGCAAAAGGAAAATTTAAAGCAAAGAGAAAAGGTTGTCCATTTGTACAACTTGTTCATCTTTTCAATATTTGTGTATCCTATTTGATGCATGTGCAACTTTAAATGTAAATCTGCTATTATTATGGTATAATTTGCAAGTTATTCTCCTTTTATTAGGAATTTATTTAAAGGTTAAACTTACTAATTCTCTGAAATCATACGAAGGCAGTAGTTACAATCTTTTTAACCAAGTGCAAAGCTTTTGTAAGTGCCTATAGTTCTATATACAGTTCAGAATTACAGATATTTTGAGATCATTTAAAAGAACCAGTTAAAACAAGTGCATGTCGTATTGTGATGAAATACAGGAGTCACCCACCGGATAACAAAAAATCCTTTCTTATAACATATCTCCTACTTACTAGATCTATAACTGTATACAAAATTTGAAGTTGCTAGCACATTAGGTTTTGAACAAAATGTCCCAAACAAAAATATAAGAGTAAAACAACCAATGGCAAAAACTCCATAAGTGGGCGGAGAAGAATGATTCTTGTACATGCCACTTGTCCTCAATGAGATCTGTAAGTGTACCAAGTTTGAAGTTGCTACCACTGATGGCTCAGAGATATGGTCCAGACAAAAATTTCAGGACATGACACTTGTCCTCGATAAGATCTATCAGTGTACATAGTTTGAAGTTGCTAGCACTTATGGTTTAGGAGATATGATCCAGACAAAAATGTAAGGGTAAAAACAAAAAAGGGCAATAACTCAAAAAGTGGGTGTAGCAGAATAAACAGTTCTTGAACACTTGTCCTCAATAAGATGTTTAAATGTACCAAGCTTGAAGTTGCTAGCACATATAGTTTAGGAGATATGTTCCGGACAAGAATGTAAGGGTAAAAACAACAAATGGCAAAAACTCCAAAAGTGGGTGTGGCAGAGTTATAGTTCTTGAACATGACACTTGTCCTCAATGAGATCTATAAGTGTACACAGTTTGAAGTTGCTAGCACACATAGTTTAGGAGATTTGTTTCAGACAAAAATGTAAGGGTAAAAACAACAAAGTGCAATAACTCAAAAAGTGGGCGTGGCAGAGTAAAGGTTCTTGAACATGACACTTCTCCTCAATGAGATCTAAAAGTGTACCAAGTTTGAAGTTGCTAGCACATATAGTTTAGAAGATATAGCCCGGACAAAAGTGTGAGGGACAGACGGACGGACGGATGGATACAGATGGACGGACAGACGGAATCAAGCAAACCTATAGTCCCCCAACCGGTGACCTGATGGGGACCAATAATCAGCTTATTCATTGTCAGGATGTTTGCATAGCTCTCAATTTAAATGCCATGCAAATCTTTATATGTGTATTATCTACAAAATACTCCAAAACAAATTCTTGTAACTAAATTTTTTGTCTGTCAGAGTAATCGTTATAGCCATGTTAATTGTGTAAATTGTACTTTAGTAACATACCAAAGGTTAGTGCAAGATTGTACTAAGTGTTTATACAATGAATATACACTTAGTACAATCTTGCACTAGCCCTTGATACATGTGAAACTGTTGTTAGAACTGTTGCCCACATGGAAGATTCATTATGACAAGGGTAAATAATTCTTCTATCTAGATGAAGTTCAATATCTTTGTTTGCAAAGAAAATCAAGTAGCAGATACCCTTACATACATTATATTAAATTTTTGTGCTTTTAAAAACAAATTTTCCTCCCATTACCAAAGAAATATGGCATAAAAGCTTTAAAGTACATTATATGTATTTAGACAATGTTGTGATAAAATCAAAGCTAGACTGATCTAACAATTACAAAGACAATTGAAAGGATATCCCTGATTCGCTATTCCTTTTAAAAGAAAGGGAAGCTATTTGAGAAAAGGTTATAAATCTTTTGCTGTTTTCAGTGGTCAAAGTAATTCAACAAACAGGATGAAATAACTTAATTGAATCTTTCCGGTCTCCTCCAAGTCTTAATAAGTTGTTAAAGTTATATTTGCCTATATAACTTCCATGTTTAAATTTCATTTCATTTTTATACAATCAGCTTTTCATTTAGGCAACATATAAATAAACATGTACATCTTCAGATAAAAACAAGATGTGTTTGTGAAACACGGATGCCCCCGAAACAGTAGTTTTTTTTAACTTTTGACCATTGCAGATGACCATTACCTTGACACATGACCTTCAGTTCTGTAGATGCGCATCATTGAGACCTATCAACATACGAAATATGAGCAGTATATCTCAAATAGACTTGAAGAAATTGGCAATGTTAAGTTCTTGTTTTAGTTTTGCAGACAGACAGATAACAGTAAAACAATATGCCCTAGATCTATCTATAAGGGGGTTAAAAAAAATTAACTTAATCTAACTTTGCTGTAGGTCATCATTGGTGACAGGAATTCCTTGACCATTACGAAAAAAGTTTTGTTCAGAAATTATTCAATGAGAGTTTCCAGAATGTGCAATGGCTCACACATTAATGGCTCAGTGCAAAACAGTTGTAACTCCCTATTTGTTTATAGGGAGTTACAACTATTTCACACTGAGCCATCGTTATAGCCTGATAACCATCAGCCATGAATCATCCGTCTGAGATCTTGATCAACAATGTTTTGGCTTCAATGAAAGTTTTAACACTCATCTTTCTTAATTTTAAAGATTTTGTTTCAAACAATTTGCTATCTTTTTATGAAATTTTGACTAATCTGGCTAAAATCTTAAGAAGAAAGAAGGCAGTTTAGGCTAAGATTAGACTGCACATCAGTGCAGGTTGATCTTGGTCAATGATGTCTGGGTTAAGCATTTTGAGGTCAGGTACAAAAACTAAGGCTGAGCAGAGACACAGATAAGAGGGGTTAAAGCCTGTCTAAAATCCTTATTTCTTAATGAAACCTTATGTTGTCGTACTCAATTGAATCCTCTTGAAAAGACAATTCCTACGGGTACTCACAACAAAGGATTTGTGAAAGGATAGTTGAAATAATCTTATTTGAAATCCAAAATACCCCCTCTACCTGCAGCTCTGGCCAAGATGTCACCTTCTGACCTGAAAGACATTGATCAATTATATCCAAGCTCTGACCACAGCTGACCTAATAAAATACCGGAGAAAACAACCAGTTTCCTCACAATACAGATCCAGACTGTCATACAATGCCCAGTTTCAATATCGTTGGCTTAGCGTGAAACAGTTGTAACTTCCTATAAACATATTGGGAGTTACAACTGTTTCACGCTGAGCAATCTATATTATTATATTGTCAAGATCAAATTAGACTGCTAAACCTCTGATATTTTGAATCGAAATGGCCGATTTGAACTATATTTCAGTAATACCACACTGCTGGAGCACCTTACAATGGATTCCTTGTATTTCTCACATCTCAGTACTATTATTACATCCATTCCTTGCCTTAACTGTACATCCCACTTACATTTATAAAATCATCTCACGCATTGGTGAGAGTCAAATGTCATAAAGGAAATGTGCACCAGTCCTAGATCAAACCCACAACCATTGTGATTTTTGATTAGGATTCTAATGCCCATTACAATGGATTTTCATGACATGGTTCACAGGGGTAACAAGAATTTTGAAATTTATACCCACTCAGAAGGCAACAAACATAGAATATATAGGATAAAGGCGATATGTGGAATGTGACAAAAGATGAATGTCATTCGACCACTCCCCTTTTCTACATTTTGAGTGATGGTGAATAATCAAACAACAGAACTACAGCTTAAATAAGCTGTAGTTTCAATGTTATGATCATTCACAAATGACATTTTTCAATAGAGGATTTATTTCAATTACACACTGGCATAATTTGCCTAATGGTAGTTATGCCCTTTGGTTTATCACGAAATTGACCACAAGTCCTCTATTTATTTTCAAAGATGATTTCAAAGCTTCCCTCTGAAAACAAGAAATTTCATCATTTCCCTCAATATTTTCCAACTAACCCAACTCAATCACCAAGTCGTGAAAAAAACAAGGTTGTGTAATGATAGGTTAAAATTACTTGTTATATGCAGATAAATCTTAAACATGATCAATTTTCACTCTTGCCTCAAGACTTGGTGACACTAAATTGGATACATACCAAATGTGCGGTATGTGACATTTTGCTAAAATAACGTGAATCATGTTATTTTCATGTAGAAAATATGTTTTTTTCATGTAGAAACTATGGTATGTTAATCCTTTGGCAAGATATTTACCCCAGCCAATGACCAAATATTGGACATATTTCATCCTTTTTCCGATTTTCTCATGCATGATTGATTAGGATAACACTTTCTTTCAGAGCTGCAGATACACAGGGTATTTTGGATTTGAAATTAAATTATTTCATCGATACTCACATGAATCCTTTTTTGTGGGTACTCATTTGAATGATCTCGTTGAGATCATTCAAATGAGTACCAATAACAATGGGTTTGTATAAGAAATAAAGATTTTAGATTCACATTATCCCTTCTAATCTGTCTTTGTATTTCAAAAAATATTGATGGCTCAGCGTGAAACAGTTGTAACTGCCTATAAATTTTTAGGCAGTTACAACTGTTTTGCACTGAGTCATTCATATGGGTGCCAGCATGGGCAAACATTTATAGTGATGATCAATATTTTCTCGGCAGGAAATGTCCCAAGTTCTCAAAATGTACAAGTTTTATAACATTTCTTTGTGAACAATCAAAGCTTGAACAAAGCTGCAGTTACAAAATTTTGCTTGACCACTGAAAAGATACCATGATTTCCACATTTTCTTACTTTATAAGCAGAGTTTGTCTAATTTCCTGCGTGCATTTATTTTATGGTTTGCTCCAAATATTTCCAGGCTTATTTGGCCCCAAATTTGGGTTTAGATTTTAAATTACATGATCATTAGACGGGATTTTTACATTTAAATCAAACAAATAATGACCTTCAGGAAATAAAAAAGGCAATAGAATGGGCTTAAAAGAAAAAAAACAACTTGTTTTGTGTGGTTAAAACAGTATAACTACAGCTTATTCAGGCTGTAGTTACGAGAATATCATTTTCGTCACGTGCATCCAAATGTATCTCTAGATGCTCTCTTTTCCTCACATGCTAAAGAAACTAACTTCAATATTTTTTTTTCTTTAGCAAACGGAGAATTATTGTTCACCTGTTCTTAGTTACGTTTTTTCCTTCATATCATGAAATATTTAATTGAATGCATAACTTGACCACAGCGTATTTAGTCCATGCATTTTAAGGCCTCGTTCAAAGATAAAAGGAAGATGATAAATAGAATATATCAAATAAAAAAGAATAAACAAACTAGACTTACCTGTTCACTAGAGACACGAGTTGTCCTGGTGCACGTGCTGAGTTACACTGACTGAGAGATCACACTTCACTTCCGTATTCACTGGAGGCGTGGCGGGTCAAATGAAAGGTCGTGTCATCAAAGTACAAATGGTACTTTATATACTAGGACAAAAAAAGAAACGCCGGGTAACCAGGATAAATCGTTTTATTATATTATTGTATTCATTTTGTATGAAATGTCATATGTTTGTGTGAAAAATACCCCCTTTTAACGATGACCCTTCTTGTTTTGCGAAACATGGCCGAACATATCAATATATTATGAAGCCTGCGCAGCTGCGGCACGGGCCAAATATTTCGTTATCACGGCATTTCTTTTTCGCCCTAGTATAGAGAAAGTTCTGGGGATCAAACGAACCCCCTCTGTAGATCAATTAATTGTTAAGTATAATTCTTACTTCTTCTACTGTTCACGAAATACTCCCGGTTTTTGCAACAAAGGCTTGGGAGACAGTACAAACTATGATCAGTCTGCACAGTTGTGCAGTCTGATCTTAGCATATACTGTCTGTCTTCCACTTGATTTTTGTGGTAAAAAAAATCCTGTAGCAGTCTCAGTTGTTGCTATGTAAAAAAGGAAATTTGTTTAAAAATATTTCAATTCGACAGAATGAGGGTTGCATTGTATAACACCAGGTAAACGAACCCCCAATATATACGTTCGAACCCCATTTATAGAAACCCTGGATCCGCCACTGTACATGAAGTATAAAAAATGACTGCTAGTAATGCTTTCAAAAATCTTTATTCGGACACTATAGCATTTCTGTACAATCTAAAATATTTTGGCTCAGGTGGTAATGAGTTTAGGCGAATCATCGGCCCTGCGACCAGGATAACATAACTGTGCAAAATATTTGCGAATTACACCCCTCTTTGCAAGCAAATACGCGTGCAAAACGGGGTATGATTCGCAAAAAAGTTTCTCAAAACGTTTTTAAAGTTCTAAACTCAGGGCAGAATTCAATTACATGGGAAACAACACGATTAATAGCGAAATACTTGCATCATGGGTTGTCTTTCTTGTAACAAAAAATATATATGGCAAATCTGTGAACCGATAAAAAGCATGAAGCCCCGTTGTATATAGCCTGGCTCCGAGGCTGTCGGTAAGTTTTTTTAAAAAATCAAAAAGGTAGACCACTCATGTTTAACTATTTTATTTCAAATTAGCCTACCCCCCACTTTTTCTCAAAAACTGACACTGACCCGCCAGTCAGAGAATATAAGCTGATAAGACATTATCTTTCTCTTGTTGAATTTTGCTTATTTTTTCACAATACTGCGGATCAGTGGGACTGGGGCCAGTCTACGTTGTATATGTCGCAAGCCGACTTGCTGTGACATTGGGCCAACTTATTTCTCAACCCGGGCGGGTACTGTTGCCCGCAATATCAGAGTATCTCTCAGAATGCGGGCTACCAGCTCTAGACTTGTCCACATATCGACTATCAGAATAGCTTAGAACAGGCTATTCTGATATTCGACAGTGAGACCAGTCTACACCCGACCCGAAAGCGGACGAGAAATAAGTTGGCCCTATATAGACCTATCGTACCGCTGATTGCCGATAAAAGGGGCGTGTCTACAGCATAAAAAATAGCACTGGCTACATTTGGTCCTAGATCAACTGACCGTGTACGATGGGGCGGCCCGGTGGTCTAGTGGTAAGACATCGGACTACTAATCATGAGGTCCGTGGTTCGAATCCCGAACGCGGCAGGAATTTTCAGGGACACTTGCTATCCCCCGCCCAACTAGAAGTGAGCTGGTAAGGAACCCAGAGTGTTCTTCGCGTGTATCGGTGCTTTACACTGGGCACGTTAAAGAACCAAGGAGGTCTATTCGTAGAAGAGCTAGGGGCGTATGAACCCGGATCTCCTTGTATCCGCTTCTTTCTCTCTCATGGTCCATATCATATATGTCTCGAGCACGGAGGGACCTAAATCCTACACACACACACACACACACACACACACACACACACACACACACACACACACACACAGACCGTGTACGATCAGCCGGTCACAGTAGAGTAGGAGGCATAAAATGTCTTTAGTTCGAATTCAAATCAAATGTTGAAAGTTCGGTATCGTGGGTTCCAACTCCGGGCTGGCACAATTACAAACTATTTGTGACACCGTCACGGGAAGAGGGACCATCTGAGAAGTCCAAAAAGGTCTCGACCCTAGTCAGCCCGCGCGATCTGCGTAGACTGACAAGGGTTGAAACTTTTCGCAAGTCTCAATTTGTCTGAATCTGAGATGATTTTTCTACCTGCCTATGTAATTGATTTCCGAAAATCAACCCACTGGTTGACCTATGCTGGATCAAATCCTGTTTCGATATATTTGATTAACGGAGTTTCCAGATGTTCCCTTTTCGCATGACGGGTCACATTTGTTTATCGGATGAGAAGTTAAACCGATGCCTCTTGTGACGGTTTTTTATGATATATAATCACATACGAGGGATGTCGGAAGGTTTTGGGACAATGTTACAATCATATGAGCCTGTGTGTGAGATTTCCAACAATTTCAAGTATGCACAAAGCAAAGACTATGACCAGCCTGTGCACCCGCACAGTCTGACCAGATTCTTCACTATGCACTTAGTAGAGAGATAAGGCCTCAAAGTATCTCAGTGTAGACAACCAGGGGCCCGATTTACTAAACGTCTTACAAAAAAATGGTCGTAAGTCAAAATGACAAATCGTACCGTAGGCTGGTGTTTTGATTCTGTGTTAGATTCTGCATTGCAATATCTCATTGGAATCGTCTTTAGAAGACAATTCCAACGAGGGGATGCATGACAGAATTCCATATTTAGTTACTACTGTAGAAGCAATTTCGATTTTTGACTTACGCAAGAAATGGTCGTAAGACGTTTAGTAAAACTGGCCCAAGGTCACTTGTTATATTTACAGTATGTGGCTGTCTATGCTGCTCAATGTTTAAACCTCACAAACATTTAAATTTGTTGGAAATACCACGCGCATGCTCATATTTCAGCTTGTGCGTGACATTTCCAACAATTTCATGTGTGCGTGATGGACAGACGTTGAGCAGTCTGGAAAATCACACGGTGCATTATTTTTTCTAGATAAGTGCAAAAAGGTCTCGACCCTAGTCAGACTGCGCGATCTGCGTAGACTGACGAGGGTCGAAACTTTTCGCAACGCTCATCTATTGCCAGCCCGAGGTGAAGACTCTGATCAGACTGTGTGGATGCAGAGGCTGATCTAAGTCTTAACATTTTGCACATGGGAAATTGCTGGAAAAGTCACGCACAGGCTCATTTTTTAATCATTTTATTCAGGCTAAGTTGATATATTTTTTTTTTCTTAATCGATATAAAATAAATAGGTTTAAACCAATGATATGTGTTTGTCACCAATCCCAAGACCAAGAAGCTTTATTGGTTTGCTGTACAAATTGTATTTCGGCTAACCTTACTTTTCTTTCGCACTCTCTCAATATGTAAAAAAAAAGCGGCGAAGTTAATTTTCCGTAAAACGGACTCGGAAATTTCAGTAATGGGTGGTCTGGAAATGCCGGATTCGGAGGTAATCAGCCATCTAGACATTGCCTGAGATATGTTGAGAGTCCCTGATTTAAGCAAAGGATATTAAGAGTCCTGGTTGAAGAAATAAGTTTTTGGGTTTTTTATTCCATATGTCATGGAAAATTTGAAGAAAGTCATCAAACAATGAAACTTTACCAGAATGTTCCTTGGGTAACCCTCTTCAAAAATTGTCCGTGAAATTTTGGTTGGCTTTTACATATGGATGTGGCAGGGCGGGGCTTATTTTGAGCACAAAATCTTTGAACGACTTCTCTTCCCGAACCACTGTTCGATAAGAAACCCTTTTCAATAATTGTTCGTCAAATTTTGATTGGTCTATATATATGGGCGTGGTAGGGCGGGGCATATTTAATGCCCGAAAACTGTGAACGACAACTCCTCCTGAACAATTGGGCCAATGTCAATGAAACTTTACTAGAATGTTCCTTAGGTGACTCTCTTCAAAAATTGTTCGACGAATTTTGATTGGCCAATAAATATGTGCATGACAGAGCGTGGCTTATTTTGAGCCCGAAATCTTTGAACGACATCTTCTCCTGAACCACTGGGCCGATTTCAATGAAACTTTACCAGAATGTTACTTTGGTGACCCCTTTCAAAATTGTTTGCGAAATTTTAATTGGCTCATAAATATGGGCATGTCAGGGTGGTGCTTATTTTTAGCCCAAAATCTTTGAACGACATCTTCCCCTGAACCACTTTGCCGGCATTTCAATGAAATTTTGTAACCACTAAAAAACGTGATAAACGCACAATTTTCAGTCAAATTTGTCCGAGAGATAATTTGTTTTAGATTTTCCTTATTTTTGTCTCTTTCCAATCTTATACATTTATATTAGTAGAAGTTGTCTTTGGAAAAAAATCTGGACCTTCAGAAATGTTCTTAATGCGAATTCTAAGGACAGGGGTAAATCTTATCAGTAAATTACGTGATGCAATTAAGTCATACATTCTGGTGACTATTTTACAATGAAGTAAAGAAGCTACAGCCACTTTCTCTTGGTTTTATTTCAGTTAATTATTTCCGATATAGGTACAACACTGAACAACTGGCATACTAGCTATCTGTTTATTCCATATTGCTATTCAAAACAGTATTGTCTATGCAGACTTGTCAGATTTTTTGCAATCAATAAAACAGCAAACAAAACATTATGTTAAGATCACATTGCTTACAAGAATTCAAAATTCCAGTTGTTGTTACACTTTGCAAAACTTTTTGAATGTAAAATAAGCTAATTGGCGAATGTGTGCTTAAGATATTCCCATATAATTGCACACTAATATTGAAAGATACAATTCAAACCTTAACTGACAAAAGTTGTAATGAAATTCATTTACTTGTTAAGGCAGATCTGTACTAGAACGTAGTTCACTTCTATTTCTCGAAAATTGAAAGTCTAATTCAGAGAGTAGAAGACAACTTTTTGAAGAAATCCAGACAACCATATAGAGTGTTATAATAAATCTGTACATATGTGAAGCTTTCAAACATATTATCACTTCCTTGCGCCGTTGTTCGAAACCTTTCTATATTAATCTCAAAGCGGTAACGTAATTCACTGTAGGCCTACTTTTTGTGACATTGGTTATAAAGCTATCAAAAAATAACTAAAATACATAGGCATCTTGAATGGGTTGCAGCTTAAAATATAACATTTTAATGCCAGTTTGATTCATTTGTTAAAACGATAAACATAAACTTTGAGAATACATGAATACCCTCTTAGAATTAGGAAAAACTTACTACCCTGAAACTTTACACATTTTACACCATTAAGAAAACCGCTAACTTCATAATTAAGGCGAATAGATACTTCTATTTTTTATATCTGGCAGAAATTGACCTCTCTTGGCATAGAAACAAAATTTGTTATAAAATCTTTTAAAATATTTGATAAAATAACTTTGGACATTGATTTTCCATAATCAGGCGAAACACTGCCGGTCCCACTGTCTGGTAAAAATCATGTTTGTCCTATAAGTTTTGCACGAATAAACGGGCCCAAATGACCGGTAAAATTCAGCCAAATACACAATGTATTCTATAGGGAACTTCGGTGTGACGTCATAGCCCACTAGCCAATAAAAATGGTTGGCGTTGAATCGTCCAGCTCTCTTTAACTTATGTAAATATCGCCCAATCTAAACCACTTTTTTCGCTTTACTTGAAGAAAAAGGGATCAAACCAATACATATTTGAAAAGTCAAACATTTGAACTTTTCAGAAAACATGTTTGTAATAAAAATGACACGAATTTAGAATTAATATCCATTCTTTGAAAACACCACTATCAAAAAGGAATAACATCGATTTGTTTGATTTTCTGCAAACTTTAATCATTTTTTTACCGCTGATTTATCTTGATTTTATTAAATCCTGGTTTAAGGTTTTCTTTAAAATCTTATTATTATTATTATTATTGTTATTATTATTATTATCATTATTATTATTATTATTATCATTATTATCATTATAAGAAAAATAGGTTTATGTTTTGATTGTTTATGCGAACAAAATCGTTCGGTAAATCGGCATTGATAGTCTTTCACAATCGCTCAAAATAAATCATTATAAATATATCCAAACAATATCTGTAACACTATGACAAAAAATTTCGGCATGTTACAATTTTCCTTAGATGCCTAATGGCTTTCCCTAATTAGGGAATATTGATTCTTGAATGACAAGTGGTGTCATTATCGATTATTTGTTTGACAAACCCTTTCACCTTGTTGAAAAACATTGAAAAGGTTTTCAATTTGCGCTAATTGAACTGTTTAAATACAAAGTGTTCAAACTGAAGATTTTTTATGATGCTAAGAATGTTCTATGACCGACGAATATATGAATTCAAAGTCGGCTAGTAAGACGGACAGAAGGACGGAAGGATTGAAGGACGGTCGGTCGGACGGACGGACGGACGGATGGATGGATGGATGGATGGATGGATGGATGGATGGATGGATGGATGGATGGATGGATGGATGGATGGACGGACGGACGGACGGACGGACGGACGGACGGACGGACGGACGGACGGACGGACGGATGGATGGATGGATGGATGGATGGATCATTGGAAAACAAAAAGATAAGTGAATGACTTATGAAAGTCATAACTTCAGACGAATAATGGAACGTTGTGCATGTTACGGGAAATGAATGAATGGAGGATGGAAGGATGGAAGGATGGAACGAAGGAAGGAAGGAACGAACGAACGAACAGAAGAACGGAAGAACGAATGTCATATATTTATAGCAAGTTATAAATGAATTTGACTTTATCATTTCGAAAACATTTTTATCATTTGCCATGGTGGATACGGGATTTCTTTAAAGAGGTTTCGAACTTAAAATATAGATGGTGTCCTTTCCTATTAGTACCCATTTTAAGTTGAAGTTCTCTATGATAATTGAATGACACCCCTTTCACTCCTCACTGCAAAGCTGCTCTGGGTCCGTCAATAATTTGATTGGCTGGAAGTCTACATTTCTGCTGATTATTACAACGCTTACAAAAAGTACGTGTTTGAGTGACTTTAACCCTTGTCATGCTGAATAAATTTTGGCAAAAAAAATTCATCAAAATCAAAGGGCATAAAGCACTGAAAGTACAAACTGTATGTCAATTTCTATTTGAAAAATTAAATTGATTGGCAATTCTGGTTTGAAAGTGAGAAACAGGTGGTGTAGACTTGCATCAGACTGCACATATGTGTAGGCTGATGTTTGTCTATAGCTCCTGCCAAATCAGGAATATTCCAGGTTCAGCATGACAAGGGTTAATAGTTCTATAATTTCAACGATATGGGCCTTAGGAGGATTGTAATTAGTCGAATGTTACAATTCTTTAGTTGCAATGTTTAGAAGCATGTGGAATATTTTGACTTTTTGCCGACAGCATGTTATTTCTATGTCTGATTAAGCATAATATTTGATGTGTCAACAAAGATTCAAACATTGTGCTTTAAAGACTAGTTGTGTCCAACTGAAAGCAACCAATCAGTGGCATATGACATGGCTAATTGATTGGTTCATGACCACGGTCAGATCAAAGAAAGTAAGGAACGTGATATAAAACGTTGCGTAAGAAAGGGCGATCTTTATGACCCGTGCACGTGTGTGATAAGCGGCTACCGTTTTATGACATTGACAATATTGATAGGCGCATCCGGTTATGGTCAGATCAAAGAAATAAGCCGTGTAGGATAGATCATTTGGTTAGGAATGGCAAACTGTATGACACATGTTTGTGTGATAAGCCCCGATGTTTTTCATGTCCCATAATGAAATTTCTCCGTTAGGGTTTTTATGCCTAACAGTATGTGTTTAAAAAGCCCTTTCAACCGAATATCTTGGATTTGCAACATTCCCTTATTATCTAACATGACCTTAATATCTTAACATGTGTGTGTTTCCATCTTTATCAATTTGGATTTAATATTTAGACAGCTTTTGACGATTCTCAATATTTCTAGGTAAAAATGATTGGATTTATGTTGTTAAGACCATTAAGGATAAATACAAAACTTAAATCTATGTTTGGATGATCTAAGGCGGGATAAATATAGTAACTGGGATTTGAAAAATCAACATTAAAATTCAAATTAACGCGGAATAGGTAGGATATGCCATATTCCGTTGCTGAGTGGCCAAAATAACGTAAGTACAGCTTTATTCGTGTCCTATTTCCCATACTTTGGTTTCTCAACTACGATTCATTTGGATTCATATGTCTCTCCGTGTGGTTATATTTCGACACAAAGTATTCGTTTCAAAGACTTTGTCACATGATGACAACTGCATAACCAAAAGAAGGGGTGATTTATCTACATTTTGACACATTTTTCACTTGGAATAAATCATTACAAATGTATAATATTACTACTTGAAAATTGGATTTTTTGCTCTTTGTGTATGTAAAAATGGTTGGCAACGCCAACCACTCATATTTTGATGACGTCATCAATGCCTGTGCCGAAGTCCCCTATTGGTCTGTCTGGAAGAAATAAGCTCGGTCGGGTAAAAAAAATTAAGTTTAGATTTAAGTTTACTGGAACCCACTGTCCAATAAAAACATGGGTATTTCGTGAAGACTGCATAATTGTGCGGGTTTTTTAGTGTTACAAGAACGTTCCTTCGATGAACCTCTTCAAAAATTGTTCGCAAAATTTTGTTTGGCCCACAGATATTGGCGTGGCAGGACGGGGCTTTATTTTAGTCTCCTCAGCAATGAATGGGTGGGCAGGGTCTATTTTCGCTTGAAATTCTTGGAAAAGCATATTTTCAGCAATAAGCAAATTTGAATGAAACTTTGCCAGATAGTTATTTGGATAAAATCCACTTGACCATTAGAATTCGGGTGAGCGGTTTCTAGCCTGTCTGTATTCTCAGTACTTTCATTATCAATAATCGCCCTAAAAAGTAGTGAAATAAGCCCCGCCCCTTTTCATCAGTTTCCCCCTTGGTCCATGTATTAGTAATAAAGAATCGTGAAATTTCCAGTAAACTTATACAATATTATTTATTTGACTGTGTCTTTATACTGGAAAGTGGTATTCCAAATTTAAAAGTAACACGATTAAGATAAAAAATTATCGAGGTCAGACTCCGCCCATTCCATCTGGAACTCCGCCTACGGTACAGGTTTCGATTTTAGTCGGAATATGTCTCTTCCGGCGAAGGAATGAAGAAAATCTCGGATAAATAAAAAAAAAATTAGTCAAATAACCGGAGTAAGCAGAGCGGCAACATGCCAACCTGGAGACCTGGATGTCTTCGTGGATCTGTTTACGAGCCAGGTAGAAATAATTTGTTGTCTTGAATTGTTAATGGTGGATTTTATGTATTCACCTTTCCTCTCTGCCTAAATTTTGTGGGTGGGGTAAGATAAATAAGCTTGCTTTACGAGAAAATCACTTATAGTGAGATTATTGGTGGAGTTGAATGCTATAAACCGTCATGGTTTTGTTTTACAAAATGAAAATTATCATTGTTAGAGCCAATTGGTACATGACAAGTCACTCATATTTAGAATGCACCTGTTAACCTCTTAATGGTGCAAAATGCATTTTTGTATGGGCAACACAGGTACCTGTTTAGCTTGCTAGTGCCTTTTTATTTTGCATGCAGGGCTGCAATTTAATCTGTGGGATAATGATGTTAATCCAGCTTATAAAGCTAGATTGTTGGATGTCTCAACGAGTATCTAATTCGTGAAAATATATTTATGTATAAGAAACGTGATATTAGAAAGACAACTGGTGTAAACCAATTCTTTGCAAGATTTGTTTCATCCTCTATTAGATTTCTTAAGGTCTTATTAATTAGCTTTATGTAACACTTAAGTCTAAATATCTTAATACTGAACTTTTTCCTATTGAAGGCACCTTCATAAATGTCACTACAGAAAAATAATATTTGTCTAAAGTTGTGACTGCAGTAATAACTACCATTGAAAATTTAGATATCCATATGCTATGAAACAGTGAAATATTCACAATGAAATTTTCAAACTTCCTTTTGTCAGTGATGGTTTCAATTTTGATAAATTATTATTTCTACTTTTAATTTCTTTATTTCACAGAGGTGATCCAATATCGCCCTGCAACCAATGGATATCCTGGTCCCTCGGAAGAAGGTAATTTGTTATTAATGATCCTGTCTATGACATTTCTGACTGTTCTTGTGTTTAAGGTCCTACTGCAGCCTAAACAGGAATCTAACTTCTGTGAGCAAGGAGTGCATCAGATTCCCAGCTTATGTATTCAAGGAGACTTAACCCTTTGCTGTTTAATCCCTGCTTTTTACGTGCCTGTGATTTTATGATAGAGAAAACATTGTGAAAAAAGAAGAAATTGCTTCTGGCAAGCAATTTCTTCTTTTTCAACACTATTTTCTACCCTACTGAATGGTAATTTTTCAAATTAAATTCACTTTAAATTTTCGTCTGCAAAACCTTTGAATTTGGACAGGTATAAAATTTTGTAAAGCAGGAAAAGGTTAAATAACTGTTAAACGTTTTGTTAGATCCTACTGCAGCTTAAACAGGGATCTAACTTCTGTGAGTCAGGAGTGCATCAGACTCCCAGTTTATGTATTCAAGGTTACATAACTCAAAGTTAGAAGTCTGAATTTTCGTATTGGAAGAACTTTGTGGAAAAAAAAGAAATTTCTTGTTACAAGCATTTTCCTCCTTGTCACAAACCCTCCCCTCTGCAAAGAAGCTCATGTTTCTAACTGTTTCATGTGTGTAAGATCTTACTGCAGCCTAAACAGGGATCTAACTTCTGTAAGTCAGGAGTGCATCAGACTTACAGCTTATGTATTCAAGGAGACCTAACTCAAAGTTAGGAGTCCGAATTTTCGAATTGGAAGAAATTTGTGGGAAAAAAAATAATAGGTATAAAGAGAGATCAAACTTCTAAGTTGATTTAATTAATTTTATTCCCGACTAGTTTCGGTTTAAAACAAACCTTTTTCAAGAGAAACCATTTTGAACAATAATAACTTATGATGTCATTAACGTCACATGACGTCAACGGCAACAACGTCAAAAAATCGCAATGAGTTTGGCGGAAAAATATTAATATTACAATACATTAAATAAATCAACAGATACAGGATCTAAAATGATACAATATTACAGGATAAATGCAATTTGAAAGCAAAATATGAAAAAAAAGGAAAAAAAAAGAAATTTCTTGTTACAAGCATTTTCCTCCTTATTACGAAATCCCCCCCTCTTCAAAGATCATGTTTTTATAGATTGTGGCATACTGTTTTACTGTTGTCTGTCTTTCTGTCTGCAAAAGTTAACCAAAAAACTTATCATTGCCAATATTTTAAAGTCTATTCAAGATATAAGCCTTATATGTGGCATGATGATAGATCTCAATGATCCCGATCTGCTGGTATCAAAGTCAAGGTCATGTGACAAGGCCAAGGTCAAATAACTTCAAAACTTAACCCAAAAACTTACTGATTCTTCAACACTTTTTGTGGTGAATAGAACTTTTATTTGCTAGAATTATATTATAAAGCGAATTTCAAATTCATAAAATACAGAATTTATCAAATTTGTCATCTTAAACAGAAAAAAACCTGGCAAAGCCTTGTTTTTACCTGTTTATAGATGACTTGTAATCAAGTTTAATGAATACAATAATAAATTACCACTCATTCAATATTCTCTAAGTAGCATTTAGATCCATGCAAATTTGCTGCAAAGATTTGCTTGACATTGCTCAGTCCACTTGGGTGATTATTCACCTGTCAAATGCCACCATATGACAATATGATTGGAAAGATTGTTAAAAGCAGCCCTAATCCCTTTTCAAATAGATAAGCAAATCACCTTTTGGTGCTAACAGTTAGTAATTAACTATGTAAGTGTAGGGTTAAATATCTTCAACCTGAAGACAGTTCAGGTCATGTGCTAGTTTTTTAGCTCCACTGGCTGAAAGCCACTGGGGCTATTGTCATGGCGTTGTGTCCGTCGTGCGTCCGTCCGTCCGTGCGTGCGTGCTTCCAGTCGTAAACTTTTCTTTAAAAATCTTCTCCTCAGAAACTACTGGATAGATTTCAACCAAACTTCACAGGAATGAACCTTGGGTGACCCTCTTTCAAAGTTGTTCAAGAAATTTTGATCCAATGAAAAACATGGATTTTATGGGCGTGGCTAATTTCCAAATATGGTAAAAAGTGAGTTTTCTCAGATTCTAATCAATGGATACCAATTAAATTTAATATGAATGATCCTTGTGTGACCCTTTATCAGTCTACAAAAAATCATTGTAATCCGATGGAAAATATGCATTTTATGGGCGGAGGTCATTTCTCTATATGTTATATAGTGGAAACTTTGAAAATCATTTTCTCAGAATGTTACTGATGGATATCAACCAAATTTCACTGGAATGATCCTTGAGTGATCCTTTATCAGTCTACAAAAAATTATTGTAATCAGATGGAAAATATGCATTTTATGGGCAGAGGTCATTTCTCTATATGTTATTTAGTGGAAACTTTGAAAATCATTTTCTCAGAATGTAACTGATGGATATCAACCAAATTTCACTGGAATGATCCTTGAGTGACCCTGTAGAAGTCGACTAAAAATCATTGTGATCTGATGAAAAATATGCATTTTATGGGCAGAGGTCATTTCTCTATATATTATATAGTGGAAAATTTGCAAATCATTTTCTCAGAATCTAATTTTTGAATATCAACCAAATTTCACTGGTATGATCCTTGAGTGACTCTTTATCAGTGTACCAAAAATTATTTTGATTGGATGAAAAATATGCATTTTATGGGCGGAGGTCATTCCTCAATATGTTAAATAGTGGAATCTATGAAAATCATTTTGTCAGAATGTAACTGATGGAATCATTTTCAACATCAGTAGAACCCCAAATATCTAAAAATCTAGTCAAAACTTAGATTTGCTATTACAAGAATTTCAAGCCTGTTGAGCGACTCAAGCCATTCATGGCTTTCTAGTTTAAATTTGGGAGTCATTGACCCATTGACCATAAATTTTTTGGAGTCAAAACTGGTTTTTTAGGGGTCAAAAAAGAGCAAAAAATGAGAACTTTTCTGTCTTTAAAGGAATTTATATAACCAAAACTATAAAAACAATAAAGTGTTGACACACTTTATTGTTTATGCTGTTTCATTTATATAGATATTTTGCAAAAGTTTGAAGAAAACAATTGATCTATATAATATTTTATATTGATTAAGTTGCACCACTGGTAATTCAGTGGGTCAAAAAGACCCTCTGCAGGAAATTTTTGAGGGTAAAAATGGGATTTTTCGGAGTCAAAACCCTGGTTTATGGGTTAAACACGAGCCCTGTTGGCTAGGATAGGATGCTGGAGTACAATTGGTGTGAGAAATACCAGGAGTCAATTTTTAGGTGGACCAGCTGCCATAATACAACTCAAATTATTAGTCTTTATACCAGTAATAGAATTTCAGTTGAAAGTGGTGTTTAATTTTTAACTTTTATACTATTGTGGCATACTGGGAATGTAGTAAGCCGCTTAGGAAGTCCGAACCAAAAAGTTATCAGTGGTCTGCCAAGGTTTTCGATATCATGGGACAATTTACCTAACTAAAAGAATTTCAATGGAATAATATAACTAAAACCATGCATAAAAACTGATTTTAAATCATTGCCATGGCATTTCTGATTTTTTATACGCCGCCGGAGGCGGACGTACATTGGCGTCATCTTCTCAGTTTGTCCGTCCGTCCATTCGTCCGTACGTCCGTCCACTTTCTTGTCAAGGCAACTCCTCCTAAGTTTCTGGCTGGATCTTCTTGAAACTTGGTCAATGTTATCACCTCAATTGGTAGATGTGCATGAAGGAAGGATTTTATTGTTCGTTGATTTTTGCCGGAGTTATGCCCCTTAAAAACTTAGTCTCTGGTCCACTTTCTTGTCAACGCAACTCCTCCTAAGTTTCTGGCTGGATCTTCTTGAAACTTGGTCAATGTTAACACCTCAATTGGTAGATGTGCATGAAGGAAGGATTTTATGGTTTGTTGATTTTTGCCTGAGTTATGCCCCTTAAAAACTTAGTCTCTGGTCCTCTTTCTTGTCAACACAACTCCTCCTAAGTTTCTGGCTGGATCTTCTTGAAACTTGGTCAATGTTATCACCTCAATTGGTAGATGTGCATGAAGGAAGGATTTTATGGTTCGTTGATTTTTGCCTGAGTTATCCCTTAAAAACTTGGTCTCCGGGGCTTATTGCCTAGGGATGGGCACCGTTAGAATTTAACCGATTCCGATACCTACTCGATACTTTTTAAACGATACCGATTCCTTACGATTCCAATACCAATTACTTCACACTGGCGTAGTACTCTTATGTGTGAACAGTCTGACCGTTAATAAGCAATAAGTACTCTGTCAAGTACCGTTTTGAGCTCTTTCTAATGTAGGAAACACCTGTCAATTCAAAGCTAAATCATTATTTGGCCTACTTGTGATAACATAACCCTCAGCAGCTATATTGGGCCTTATCTTCAAAAACAGTAAATTCGGCATGTCGAACATCGTGAATAAACACGGACTTTAAAATACCGTAGGCGACGGAAACAACTAACCACAAAGATGAAACAATAAACGTATAGCGAGGCGCTAGTTGTGATTAAGTTGTTTTGAGTAAAAGCAGCGACAGAATCATGATCTTAATTTTGTCTGAAATACGATTATATTTTTGTTATCCAAAAATACGGAAGATTTGTGCAATTATAACCAAAGAGAGAAATTACCGGTATTTATTTTTTGTTCTAATAATCCGACATTAAGTCCACGTGTCTATCTGGCGAATCTACAAAACTTTTTTTAATCGAGTAAAGCGTCCAGAACAGTTTATTTTTCGAGGAGGGAGAACGGGTCATCAAAGGCGCCGACAACAGGTGTTCGGCTATTTTTGGGGCTGCATCTAGACTTGACACGCGGCGCACGCTTGTAAATTCTCGTGAGATATCAAACCCTTTCTTTCACGAGGATATATTTATTTGCTTTATTTGAGGATGTTGTTGGATTTGATATGGGGAAATACGATTATTTCATATTTTCACCGCAGGTAGGACTTTATCTAAAAAAATTGAAGACAATGTAAAATAATCTTTTTCACCCTTTCCGATCGAGCGGGGTATGCGAGTATGAATTCTTTGTACCATGATTATAATTTACGATGACAGCTTGAATTTTTCGTCAGTTTCCGTCTTCATTACTCATCGATTGATTGCGATAAAGTCGTAACAGGAGCTTAGATCGGCACTCGTTTCAATTATTTGGCGACAAAGTGGCGACATGCAATACTTTAAAATCTTTGAAAACATGAAATAATGCAATTTTCTGAGACTCAGGAAACATTTATTTTACAATTATTAATCAAATAATTTCATTCTTCATCCGAAATCTGCGTTTGGCAAAATGAAAAAAAAAAAAAAAATAAATAAACTATCAATTATTATAATTGACATTACACGATCGTCTGGTATAAACTTCCTTCTATATGGCACAGAGCTCAAACACGAACAAATCAGTAAGATCGTCGGCATATTTACATTGGTATTTTGCGAGTAAATAACTTTGTAACAAATATTACAAGGCTGTTATGAAATTTTCTTAAATTGCATAAGTCCCGGAAGTGGGAACCGGTACTTTCAAAATGAACCGATACCAATTACTCGGGACGTCATGGTACCGGGAGTAACCGATACCAAAGTACCGGTGCCCATCCCTATTATTGCCTCAGTTATGCCCCCTTAAAATTTAGTCTCTGGGGCTTTTTGAAATTGCATTCTTGTGAATGCAACTCTTCCTAAGTTTCTGACTGGATCTTAATGAAACTTGGTGGATGTTATAACCGAAATTGGTAGATGAGCATGAAGTAAGGATTTTATGGCTCATTAATTTTACCCTTGATTATGCCCCCTTAAAACTTAGTATCTGGGGCTTATTGAAATTGCAGCCTTTTGAATGCAACTCCTCCTTACTTTTTGTCTTTATTTAAAAGAAACTTGGTCAATGTCATCACCATAATTTGTAGATGTACATGGATCAAGGATTTTATGGCTCATTTATTTCCCTGAATTATGCCCCCTTAAAACTTAGTGTCTGGGGCTTATTGAAATTGCAGCCTTGTGAAGGCAACTCCTCCTTACTTTTTGTCTTGATTTATATGAAACTTGGTCATTTTGAATTTGGTTCTGTCAAAATAAGTAGTGTCTACAATTATTTTCGTGAAACAGCAGCAAAGTGGCGGCGTATTTTGTGACTATGGCACTCTTGTTTGCTATTTGACATGAAGCTTTTGAAAATGATATAGGCGAATATCAGACTGTACAGAGGTGCAGTCTGATCTTAGCCTAATTGTCTGCTTTCCATGAAAAAAATCTTTGGTCAGAATGGTTAAAATGTCCCTCAAATTGGCAATTTGTTTGAAATAAAATTTAATTTCAGTGGGATAAGGTATTTTTGAAGAAGCTTGATTTATTTTTCACCTGCACATCAATCAGTTTGTTATCAGCCAAGTTGATTTCTTGCATCTAAACCACGATATGCCCTGGGTTATGTGTTTATAGGTTTATAATTTGATGGTGGGATAATGGATTACGGATTACGGGGGGGGGGGGGGGGGGGGGGGGGGGGGGGGGCATGCAAGGAATGTGGTCTACTTAATCTTCTTTCTTGTACCATGCAAATTGAGGATTCTGAAACAAACAGGGGTGGTAACAGGGACAATTCTGGATCAGAATAGCCTCAATAGCAAGTGCAAAAATATGTCATTTAGCCAAATCTAATGAGAAATTAAGAATTTTTGTTGAGACTTTTTAACAAATTAATGGGTGAGCACAAAATAGTTGTAACTGACTATTTAACTGTAGGCAGTCATAACTGTTTTGCACTGAACCAACAAAGAATACATTACTAAATTACCTTTTCCTTTGAGATTTTTCTCTCATTTAGCCTGTTTCAATGAGATTTCTGGCAAAAAAATGAGAGAATCTCTCAATATCGGGCCCCAAAATTATCCCAGCGGTGGTGGGAAGGGGGTGTTTCCAGGTGTTAAGCTCAGTAATGAGGGTTGTTGAATGATGGTAGTTCGGGAGAAATCAATGGTTGGTAAGAGTCCCCCACCCTCCTGTCAAGTGGGTATATTTTTATGCAAGGCAACTCAGAGACCCAGCATAGTACTGCTGACACCCAGGTATTAAATGATTAAAATTTGGCATGATATGACTGAAAGATTGTTGAAAGCAGTGTAAAACAGCATTAAAATAAAATCTAAAGCTTCAAATATAAGAACTTTTATTTGAAATTATTAGGTGACTTAAGAAAACTAAGGATAATAAGAGACTTCCTATGTATATCTATAGGCATTTACAAAGGCTTTGCATTTACAGGTACTCCTTGAAATGCTCTTGACGCTTGCAAGTTAGCGAAATATCATCAAACCCCTATAATTATATCTAGGGGATATATAGGAATAAGCTTGTTGGTTAGTCCATCATTCTGTCATTTGCTCAGTGCAGCACATTTGTAACTGCCTTTAATCACATAGGCAGTTACACCTGTTTTGTGTTGAGCCATCAATAATTAACCAGTTAGATTACAATTCCAAGTGCATTTTTTCAGAGATCCCCCTTTTTGTATGACATACCCTGTATGTAAACCATTTTGTCATTATATCTGCATACAACTCACTGATAAGACATTCCATCTTGCAGCTGATGTAGAAACTGTAGTGAATAAACACTTCATTATACAGAGCAACTGATAAAGGGGGGGGGGTTACTTTGGAAGAAAGATTAAATTTTTGTTTTAAAAAATATCCTCAACCCTCTATTGTAGGTATTCATTTGAATCGTCTCAATGAGTTGATTCAAATGAGTACCCACATCATAGGGTTTTAGTGAGAAATGAAGATGTTGAATTTGACATTTTTATCTGGAACTGATCGCATTTTGTAGATGAAAACTGTAATGACTTGCCTTATCATCAATATGCATTTAATTGATAAATTGTTTCTAATTCAGGTTCTCAGGTTTTAAAATACCACGAAAATTGCAAACACTTGGACACAGTGTTCCCATTCACGTACATATGTACGTGAATCACACATAAAAACAAAAGTTCACGTACAGAATTCAAAACTAACCCTGCCTTATAGGCTCATTTCACGCTCAGAAAAAGTAGAATGGACACGTAAAAGATTCTTCTTTTGACCACTAGTAATACGTGAATCTCTATCCAAAAATTGGGAAACCCAAATTTAACAGCTTCCATTATAAGAATTCAATGAACCGGGTAATCATTCTATCTTCATCTCGTGTTGTAAGTATAATACTGATTTTGTTGTTGTTGTTTACAGCTGGATATCGGATAACGTGCGCTAGAGCCTTAATTATATTCCGCGGATTTGGCCCAAGTTTAAATGAAAAAAAAAACAAAAACAAACAAACAGTATTAACAGTCAGTTATAATTAAGCAGTTTTCATGTAATATTGACACAATATCCATTTGATTGTTTTGACTGAAATATGATAAAAGATTACCGATGTTTTCTTTTTATCCAAAAATACCGATCTTGCGCTATGTATTACCAAGAAATAATTTACCAGTATTTCATTTTTAGCTCACCTGAGCACATGATGCTCAAGGTGAGCTTTTGTGATCATTGAATGTCCGTCGTGCGTCGTCTGTCGTCCGTCGTCATGCGTCAACAATTTAAGTGTTTACACTCTAGAGGCCACAAATATGATCCAATCTTCATGAAACTTGGTCAGAATGTTGGTCAGGTCACAAGGATGAACCCTATCGAAAATGAGAAGGATCCATGCCAAATCACGGGAAAAGGGGCCTTATGACCAATTTTCTTGTTTACACTCTAGAGACCACAAATATGATCCAATCTTCATGAAACTTGGTCAGAATGTTGGCAAGGTCACAAGGATTAACCCTATCGAAAATGGGAAGGATCCATGCCAAATCACGGGAAAAGGGGCCTTATGACCAATTTTCTTGTTTACACTCTAGAGACCACAAATATTGCCCAATTTTCATGAAACTTGGTCAGAATGTTGGCAAGGTCACAAGGATGAACCCTATGGAAAATGGGAAGGATCCATGCCATACCACGGGAAAAGGAGCCTTATGACCAATTTTCTTGTTTACACTCTAGAGACCACAAATATGGTCCAATCTTCATGAAACTTGGTCTGAATGTTGGCCAGGTCACAAGGATGAACCCTATCCAAAAAGGGAAGGATCCATGCCATATCACCGGAAAAGGGGCCTTATGACCAATTTTCTTGTTTACACACTAAAGGCCACAAATATGGCCCAATCTTCACGAAACTTGGTCAGAAATGTTGGCCAAGTCACAAAGATAAATCCTATCGAAAATGGGAAGGATCCATGCCATATCACAGGAAAAGGAGCCTTATGACCAATTTCTTGTTAACACTCTAGATACCACAAATATGACCCAATCTTCATGAAACTTGGTCTGAATGTTGGCCAGGTCACAAGGATGAACCTATTGAAAATGGGAAGGATCCATGCCATATCACAGGAAAAGGGGCCTTAATGACAATTTTATTGTTTACTTGCTAGAGGCCACAAATATGGCCCAATCTTCATGAAACATGGTCAGAATTTTGGTCAGATCATAAGGATGAACCCTATTGAAAATTGGAAATATCCATGTTATATCACAGGAAAAGGGGTCTTAATGATAATTTTCTTGTTGTAACTCTAGAGGCTACAAATTTGGTCTAAACTTCATGAAACTTGTTTTTTAGCTCCACTGGCTGAAAGCCACTGGGGCTTTGTCATGGCGTTGTGTCCGTCGTGCGTCCGTGTGTGCGGTCGTAAACTTTTTCTTTAAAAATCTTCTCCTCAAAAACTAATGGATGAATTTCAACCAAACTTCACAGGAATGATCCTTGGGTGACCCTCTTTCAAAGTTGTTCAAGAAGTTTTGATCCAATGAAAAACATGGATTTAATGGGCGTGGCTTATTTCCAAATATGGTAAAAAGTGAGTTTTCTCAGATTCTAATTGATGGATACCAATGAAATTTTACATGAATGATCCTTGTGTGACCCTTTATCAGTCTACAAAAGATTATTGAGATCGGATGAAAAATATGCATTTTATGGGCGGAGGTCATTTCTCTAAATGTTATATAGTGGAAACTTTGAAAATCATTTTCTCAGAATCTAACTGATGGATATCAACCAAATTTCACTGGAATGATCCTTGAGTGACCCTTTATCAGTCTACCAAAACTTATAGTGATCGGATGAAAAATATGCATTTTATGGGCGGAGGTCTTTCTCTATATGTTATATAGTGGAAACTTTGAAAATCATTTTCTCAGAATCTAACTGATGGATATCAACCAAATTTCACTGGAATGATCCTTGAGTGACCCTTTATCAGTCTACCAAAAATTATAGTGATCGGATGAAAAATATGCATTTTATGGGCGGAGGTCATTTCTCTATATGTTATATAGTGGAAACTATGAAAATCATTTTCTCAGAATCTAACCGATGGATATCAACCAAATTTTACTGCAATGATCCTTGAGTGACCCTTAATCAGTCTACTAAAAATTATTGTGATCAGATGAAAATATGCATTTTATGGGCAGAGGTCATTTCTCTATATGTTATATAGTTGAAACTTTGAAAATCATTTTCAACATGAGTAGAATCCAAAATATTTAAAAAACTAGTCAAAACCTTTATGCTTTACAAGAATTTCAAGCCTGTGGAGCACCTCAAGCCATTCATGGCTTTCTAGTTTGTAGAAACTATCTCCTTTATGACATCTGCCTATTTAATTGATGAGATGTCGGTCAAAGAGACTCAGGGGAGCGATCTAGGACCATCTTGGTCCTCTTGTTTTGTTCCAATGAACCATCCAAAATTAAGTCCCAGTGGTGACATGACGAATTCGTGAAAAGAAACATTTATTCTCGTAATGAAGCGAGGGTCTGGAACAGTTTATTTTTCGAAGAGGGTGAACGAGTGATCAAACGGCACCGACAGCAGGTGTTCAGCTATTATTGGGCAGTTTCCAGACTTGGCACGCGACGTCCGCTTGTAAACCTCGTGAGATTGAGACTATGATATGAGAATAAAACGATATGATAACTTGGTCAACTATTTGATGGATTTATGTTCGAAAAAAACAGGATTACTTTTCATTTAATCATCCTTTCTAATAGCAGGTATGGTTTTATCTAAAAAAAATGCTTTCCGAAATTCTACTATCAAATAATTTCCGATGTCGTCGATTGATTGCAATAAAGTTGCCTAACAACAACTTGAATTGGCAGTAGATACGATCTTTTAGATGCGATATGCCGGATTTGATAATTCTTTAAAACAGGAAAAAAAACTTCTGAGACTCGAAAATCATTTATCAAAGACTTGACAATTATGTATCAAGTATTTTCAATCTTTTTTCTCGAAATCTAAGTCCGACAGACTGAAGAAGAAAAAAATATCAGTAGAATAATCGGCTTTTGAAAGTGCGATCATCTTGCATAAGTTTCTGTCTTCATTACTTAGATTTAAACTCGAAGCAAAATAGGAAGATTGTCTGATTTGCAACTTGCTAAAATCAGATACCGAAGGTTTTCTCCATGATAATTTTGATACTTTGGCCATGTGTTTGGACACAGGCTTGATCAATGAATTATGAATAAATTGAAAAATAAATAAATTGAAAGAGTATTTGTTGAGATACTTGCTTGATTTTGAATTTTTAAAGGGGGTAAGGGGTCCTTGATTTCTATGATAAAATCGCCAAGGCTGTCAGTAGGTGGGTTTTTAGCTCACCTGAGCACATCGTGCTCAAGGTGAGCTTTTGTGATCATTGAATGTCCGTCGTCCGTCGTGCGTCGTGCGTCGTCCGTCGTCCGGCGTCAACAATCTTAGTGTTTACACTCTAGAGGCCACAAATATGGCCCAATCTTCATGAAACTTGGTCAGAATGTTGGCCAGGTCACAAGGACGAACCCTATTGAAAATGGGAAGGATCCGTGCCATATCACAGGAAAAGGGGCCATAATGACAATTTTCTTGTTTACACTCTAGAGGCCACAAATATGGCCAAATCTTCATGAAACTTGGTCAGAATGTTGGCAAGGTCACAAGGATGAACCCTATCGAAAATGGGAAGGATCTGTGCCATATCACGGGAAAAGGGGCCTTAATGACAATTTTCTTGTTTACACTCTAGAGGCCACAAATATGGCCCAATCTTTATGAAATTTGGTCAGAAGGTTGGCCAGGTCACAAGGATTAACCCTATTGAAAATGGGAAGGATCCGTGCCATATCACGGGAAAAGGGGCCTAAATGACAATTTTCTTGTGAACACTCTAGAGGCCACAAATATGGCCCAATCTTTTTGAAATTTGGTCAGAAGGTTGGCCAAGCCACAAGGATGATCCCTATCGAAAATGGGAAGGATCTGTGCCATATCACGGGAAAAGGGACCTTAATGACAATTTTTTTGTTTACACTCCAGAGGCCACAAATATGGCCCAATCTTCATGAAACTTGGTCAGAATGTTGGCCAGGTCACAAGGATGAATCCTTTTGAAAATGGGAAGGATCTGTGCCATATTAAAGGAAAAGGGGCCTTAATGACAATTTTTTTGTTAGAACTCTAGAGACCACAAATATGGCCCAATCTTCATGAAACTTGGTCAGAATGTTGGGCAGGACACAAAGATGAACCCTATTGAAAATGGGAAGGATACGTGCCATATCAAGGGAAAAGGGGCCTAAATGACAATTTTCTTGTTTACGCTCTAGAAGCCACAAATACAATTCAATTTTCATGAAACATGATCAGAATAATGGCTAGGTCACAAGGATGAACCCTATTTAAAATGGGAACGATCCATGTCATATCACGGGAAAAGGGGCATAAATGACTATTTTCTTTTTAGAGGCCACAAATATTGCCCGATCTTTATGAAACTTGGTCAGAATGTTGGCCAGGTCACATGAAACTTGTTGAGAAAAGGATAGAAATTTATGCAGCGATCATAGAAATAGAGTTATGTTTTTCTTTGAAAAATTTAATGATCATTTAATAATCTTTCAAGTATTTAATTTTGCTAAGGGAGAAGTCAAAGAGACGAAGGTGAGCAATCTAGGACCATCATGGTCCTCTTGTTTTTTTACCTCAACTTGAGACATTAAACGACAGAAAGATTTAAAATACGGCTCAAAACATTATTTGTTATATTATCACTATTTTGTAAGTACCCAAGTATATAAAAGGGAAACTGACATTGCTTAGGTGAGTCTATTCCAATCAAAAACAAAGCTTTAAAGTACACATAGTGAGATTATACATCTTGAAATCGCCAGTTATCTTTACATATCTTGGGTTATTAATATTATAGTTACATAAAAATAGACTTTCCAAAATTCTTTCAGTACTAAAGTAACCTCAAAGTGAACATAAAATCCCCCATCCAATCTTAGTATAACAGTTTTGAATCATTAAACTGTACATTGTCTTGATGAAATAACTATTTCCTTAAAAAAAATGAAACCCCTTACTTTTTAGCTCACCTGAGCACATCGTGCTCAAGGTGTGCTTTTGTGATCATTGGATGTCCATCGTCCGTCGTGCGGTGTGCGTCGTGCGTCGTCCGTTGTGCGTCGTGCGTCGTCATGCGTCAACAATTTAAGTGTTTACACTCTAGAGGCCACAAATATGATCCAATCTTCATGAAACTTGGTCAAAATGTTGGTCAGGTCGCAAGGATGAACCCTATCGAAAATGGGAAGGATCCATGCCAAATCAAGGGAAAAGGGGCCTTATGACCAATTTTCTTGTTTACACTCTAGAGACCACAAATATGATCCAATCTTCATGAAACTTAGTCAGAATGTTGGTCATGTCACAAGGATTAACCCTATCGAAAATGGGAAGGATCCATGCCAAATCACGGGAAAAGGGGCCTTATGACCAATTTTCTTGTTTACACTCTAGAGACCACAAATATGGCCCAATCTTGATGAAACTTGGTCAGAATGTTGGCCAGGTCGCAAGGATGAACCCTATCGAAAATGGGAAGGATCCATGCCAAATCACGGGAAAAGGGGCCTTATGACCAATTTTCTTATTTACACTCTAGAGGCCACAAATATGGCCTAATCTTCTTGAAACTTGGTCTGAATGTTGGCCAGGTCACAAGGATGAACCCTATCGAAAATGGGAAGGATCCATGCCATATCACGGGAAAAGGGGCCTTATGACCAATTTTCTTGTTTACACACTAAAGGCCACAAATATGGCCCAAACTTCACGAAACTTGGTCAGAATGTTGGCCAAGTCACAAGGATGAACCCTATTGAAAATGGGAAGGATCCATGCCATATCACAGGAAAAGGAGCCTTATGACCAATTTTCTTGTTAACACTCTAGAGACCACAAAATATGGCCCAATCTTCATGAAACTTGGTCTGAATGTTGGCCAGGTCACAAGGATAAAACCTATTGAAAATGGGAAGGATCCATTTCATATCACGGGAAAAGGGGCCTTAATGACAATTTTATTGTTTACTTGCTAGAGGCCACAAATATGGCCCAATCTTCATGAAACATGGTCAGAATTTTGGTCAGATCATAAGGATGAACCCTATTGAAAATGGGTTATTTCACAGGAAAAGGGGTCTTTATGATAATTTTCTTGTTGTAACTCTAGAGGCTACAAATTTGGTCTAAACTTCATGAAACTTGTTTTTTTGTAGAAATTATCTCCTTTATGTCATCTGCCTATTTAATTGATGAGATGTCAGTCAAAGAGACTCAGGGGAGCGATCTAGGACCATCTTGGTCCTCTTGTTTGGTAAACCCCCAGTTTTTCAAAATCCCACCTTTCAGGGGGTGACAAAAACCCCTTATCCAAAACAGCAGTGGGAACACTGTGGACAACATAATATCCCCTAATTAGCTTTACAAAGCAATTAGAATGATGCATATTTGGGGTTGGGGGTTGGGGGTGTATGCCATAGAGGCTAGGTTATTACTCTTGCACCCTCCCTCTGTCCTTTTGAACCTAAAGTTATTGATGCTTTTTCAACTCCTTGTATATAACTTGATTTTAGCAAGCTAACCTCCTGGATGGTGCAGTGTGAAGATGTGTGAAGAAAAAATCTGTTATCAAAATCCGTTAGTATAGCTAAATCTTTCACATCTTTGTATATAATCATGCACACAGCTCAAATTTTATATTTCTACTAAATGTCTGTACTTTTTGATGTAATTTCTGTGTAAAGCCTTTATTTGATATCTGGAATGAAAATTTGAAAAAGAAAGTATACAGTACATGTAGTTCTATATAATTTTAGTCAGTTCAATAATATGTACACACTAAACTTGTGCCAGAAAAGGAAATGTGATACTTATTTAAGAAAAAAAAAAAGATAAATTGTTTTAAGTAATTCAGTTTGCAAACAATTGCTACTTTTAAGAATGATTTTCTACTTATAACTTAATTGATAACAGCTAGCACCTGATGATAAGCCATTCATAGATTAGCACATTATAGATCAGATATAGATAAGATATTGTATTTGTTTGTGGGGGGTGCCATCTTTTCGTATTATACAACCTGTAATTATATTATTAGCAATTTGACTGACTAGTTTTGACAATTTAGCTATCCTTGCTCCCAGACTGTCAGAGTTTGATTGAAATTAATAAGATACACCACTCATGTTTTACCATTTCAATTTCCAATTATCTCCCATATTCACAAAAACTGACTCACAGATCAGCCAGTCAGAGAATTTAAGCTAATAAGAAATGATATTTCACAAGTTAAGTTTTGCTTATTTCACAATACTTCAGATCTTTGGAACGGGGGCCAGTCTACAATTAAGCCTGCTTCCTGAGATAAAAGATAACAGAAACACCACCAAAAATAACAACCCAATAGAAAAATGTGAATAATAAACTTAAGATGTGTTTGTTAAACATCAATGCCTCTGCCACAGCCATTTCTCAGAAACAGTAGTTCGATACTATATGGTAATCAACAATAAACCTAAATTCAATTCTGTTATCTACAGCAGACCATGCCTGTGTTCAAGATCGATGATAAAACAGTGTTAATTGTTTTCAAATTATACCCTTCTTTGCATTTTGCACATGTGTGTAAAGAGTGGTATTATTAGTCCCCTACCGGTGTTCACACCGGAGGGGACTATAGGTTTGCCCTCCGTCTGTCCATCCGTCTGTCCGTCCGTCCGTCCGTCTGTCCGCTCAAATCTTGATCCCGCGATAACTTAATAACTAAGCAAGCGTTTTTGATGAAAGTTGGTATATGACTAGATGGCAATGTGTAGATTATGCACATCATTTTATTTTTGTTTTTCGACTTAAATTGAGGTTGCTATGGTTACAGAAATAGTGAAAATATGGCCAAAAATGGGATCCTGCGATAAGATAATAACTAAGCAAGCTAGTTTGATGAGACTTGGTATATGACTATATGGCAATGTGTAGATTATGCACATCATTTTATTTTTGTTTTTAGACTAAAATTGTTGTTGCTATGGTTACGGAAATAGTGAAAATATGGCAAAAAATATTGGATCCTGCGATAAGTTAATAAGTAAGCAAGCTAATTTGATGAGACTTGGTATATGACTAGATGGCAATGTGTAGATTATGCACATCATTTTATCTTTGTTCTTTGACAAAAAGTGCGGTTGCTATGGTAACAGAAATAGTGAAAATATGGCAAAAAATGGATCCTGCAATAATTTAATAACTAAGCAAGCTAACTTGATGAAACCTGTTTTAAAATGTAAAAAAAATTATAAGCCATGTTAGTCAGGGTGGTGATGCAGCAGTATTAATCACCTCCAGTGAAAGTTCTCATTTCTTACCAACAAGACTGAAGAAAAACATCTTGGATCAGACAAGGTAACTGTTATTGATACTATTTCTTTCATCTGTCTATTGCTTCCATGAATTGTATAGTGGGCACAGCAGAGACAACAACTCATGTAAGTCTTGTTTAACCCTTTAACAAGACCTGGTTTTGACGTCCCTGATAGAATTGGCGTGGGAAAACATTGAGACAAACAAAGCCGGTAGGGGACTTATGCCCATGTCCAACATGGCTCTTGTTTGCAAATGTTTTGCACTGTATGGTTATCCTGCACATAGGACATATTTCAATTCTGCAATCTACAGCAAACCTAAATTCAATGTTTAGTTAATTTTCTACATGTTTGCCCTTGAAAAAAATGACCTTGACCTTGACACATGACCTTGAAGTTTGTATAAACAGAAAGGTCTTTCACAAGTATTAATACACTTATGAAATATGAAGACTACTAACTAATCATGTCATGGCAAAGATTTAACTTTTTTGTGCGGACAAATGAAGTCACAGACAAACAGACTAACAGAGGGGATAAAAAAACAATGTGTCCACAATCTATCGATTCTAGGGCATAAAACGAACAACAAAACATACAACAGGCATATTATTATCTGTGAGGTACCTTCTAAACTGTCCAAAGTTGTCCCTAAGTTTATTTATGTTTGATGCATATAAGTCAAAGATACTCAATTTTGAATTAAAAATAATAAGTAGGCTTTGACTGAAGTTAACCCTTTCCACACTGTTCACAAAATATTCTTGATATACAAAATGCTTTGATAGGCATTTTTACTACTGATCTTGGCCTACATTGACTGCTTTCTGTTTGATTTTTGTGTGCTAAACATGAGAAAGTCTTGTGGAAATTTTTTCAAAATTTGCAATACGTTCGGAACAAAACTCAAATTAAGCAGAAACCGCTGTCAAAGTGTAGATGGTAGTGTTTCGAACTGTCATTTATAATGTCCTTGGTTATTTTCCAAACAGCGGCACTGCTCCTTTCTTACCTAATTTGTCACCCATGGATGGTTGATAATGATGACCCTATTGGGATAGCAGCTGGGGGCTTGGAGGATGTATTGGCAGTACTTGTGTGAGAAATACCAGGCATCCATTGATAATTGCTCCAGTATCAGCAATTTGACTGTAAGAATGTTTAGAGCAGCTTAAAACCCCAATCAAACCAAACAAACAAATTAATCAGGATGTGGGTTAAAATAGATTTATGATGAACAAGTGAACATATAGCTGACAGTATCAGGGTATGAATTAAGTGGTGCTATTCTCAATGAATATTGTTTAGATATTGATAGCTGAAAGGAAAAAAATAAAGATGATTATTAGACAACACACATTCAGTTATATGAGAAAATAACTATTAAGGGATAATATTCCATGATATATCAATTTCTGAATCTGCAGTGAATATCAAAATGTCAAATCTTGTGTAACTTGTAATTCACATTCTTTTATAATTCCATAGAGATCGTGTCTGTTATTACAAAGTTCACTTTCACAGTTACCTATTGAAAAAAAAACTCGTCCCAAGGAAAGCTCAGTGAGTTTATTATATAAATGATTTCAGAATTGCTTAGCTTTTAGCTTAGCATAATTTTTCTGTTTGATTATTTGGCATTTGATTGTTTAGAATGCTACAAGTGAACTTCAATAATAAAGGCCAAGCATTTTAATTGAGCTTATTCACAGCATAGCTCTTGTCAGCCCAAGAAGCACAGTTGGTAAAGCACTGGACTGCAAAACCATTGAAGTTGGAATGTGGGTAAGATTCCCAGGCTTGCACACTAACAAACTAATTGTCTTACGGATGCAATGTTAAACCAAGGTCCCATGACAGTGCTCAACACCGAGCATGTTAAAGAACCATGGCGGATGGATCTCGGCAGTAGTTTTGTTATGTCTCCCTGCTATATCCCCTGTAACAACTACTGTCTTCTGGGTGTGTCGCTCATATGTGCATGTGCTATGGTAGCAATGATAAATAAACAGATTTTTCACACACACGCATAGCTCATATGTTTGATATATTTCTAACAACTTTGCATGATAATTCATTCTCGATAGTAGATTTGCTTTTTATACGCCCGTCAAAGACGGGACGTATTATGGGATCACCCGTGGTGTCCGTCGTCCGGCGGCCTCCACTTCTTTGTCCGGAGCATAACTCTGTCACTTGAAGTCCAATGGACTTCAAACTTGGCAATTGTATTCTTCTCACAAAGGGGGAGTGCAGTGCATAAGAACCATAACTCTACCTGGCCTATTTTTTGAGTTATTGCCCTTTGTTGTTTTTCAGACTTGAATATTGTCCGGAGTATATCTCTTAAAGTATAATAGCTAGGATCATGAAACTTCATGGGTGTATAGATCTCACCAAGGGGGAGTGCAGTGCACAAGAGCCGTAACCCTACCTGGCTTTTTTTTTAGTTATTGCCCTTTGTTGTTTTTCAGACTTGAATCTTGTCCGGAGTATATCTCTAAAAGTATAATAGCTAGGATCATGAAACTGCATGGGTGTATAGATCTCACCAAGGGGGAGTGCAGTGTGCAATAACCATAATTCTACCTGACCTATTTTTAGCTCACCTGAGCACGAAGTGATCAAGGTGAGCTATTGTGATGGGCTGCTGTCCGTCATCCGTCTTCCGTCGTCCATTGTCCGTTGTCAAACTTTACCTTGCGTGCACTCTAGAGGCCACATTTTAGCCCAAATGTCTTGAAACTTGGTCAGAATTTTTGTCTCCATCAACTCTCAGTCAAGTTCGAAATTGGGTCAGGTGGGGTCAAAAATGGGGTCAATTTTTTTTTGACGACAAAATCATTATTTACCAACGCCGTGCTTCTTCTACAAGGTTCCAAACCATGTGTCTTCACAGTTTCCAAAAATGTTTCTCCACTGGTTCAAAATCGCCTCAAAACCTTGTTTCTCCTCTGTACCAATGGAAAAAACGGCCTGTTGCTGCACTGGACCGTTGTCCATTTACAAAAACTAAAAATGTCACTTTCCACAATGCTTTTTCAGGGCTGTCAAAAATAGGGATGTTGTGGGGGTTTGGGCTTACGATAGGTCGTTTGACATAAGTGATTTTATTAGTAATGAATCAAATATTCTGGAATGAATCTTGCGATCACCGCTTCAATTTCGGTTTTTGCTATTTATCCAACTTCACAGGGTATAACGTGCCATGCCGACACCAGAAGGTTCGTGGACACCTGATCAATTTTTTCTATACGGTGCTAACGGTGGAGCAACTTTTTGACTGATTTATAAACCGAAATAATCATTTTCATTTCCATTTTTAGTATCACTGTCAAGATAATTGGTTCTTCTATTAGGAAATAAAATTAGAGGGTAAAAACTAAGCCAAATGAGCGAGTTCTAGCCCTAGGAGTGAGTGACTTTGCTCGTTTTTTAGCTCCACTGGCTGAAAGCCACTGGGGCTATTGTCATGGCATTGTGTCCGTCGTGCGTCCGTCCGCTCTCCCTGAAATGTATTTGTGGGATGAATGGCACGTATAAGAAACATTTGTGGGATTTTCGGTTGCATACGGGGTGCACCCCTTTAAATACTGTTCGAAATGGAATGAAAACCCAAGAAAAATATATATCACATTTGCACCCCAGAAGTAACGGACATTACAGGCCGTCCGTTTTTTTATATTCGGGTTCGGACGAGATTAAAGATGTCAATTTTCTAATACTGAACTTTTAATAAGATGACGTAATTGACGCATGCGCAATGTGACAACTACAGTATTCGCGCGCCGCTATCAGAATTTTCGCCATGAAGGATATCCCTCCACGATTTGTGTTGATTTGCTGACAAATGAAGACCGGTAAGTTGCTTTACTTGTTGCTTAGTTTAAAACCCTGATTTGACAAACGTTTTGTCGTAAGCTAAATAGTTTATTCACCGTGTGGTTGTTATGAGTTTTTTCTTGAAACAGAATTGTAGTTTAATCAGTTTTCGCGACATCCACTTGACAAATCGATCCATCAAATTTGCGTTATGGTATAGGAGTTTTCGGGGGATTTAAGGATAATGCCATTTTTAGCTCCACTGGCCGAAGGCCAGCGAGCTATTGTCATGGCGGAGTGTCCGTCGTGCGTCCGTGCGTCCGTCCGTCCGTGCGTCCGTGCGTCCGTGCGTAAACTTTTTCTTTAAACATCTTCTCCTCCCAAACCAATGGGCGGATTTTAACGAAACTTCGTAGAAATGATCCTTGGGTGGGCCCCTTCTTAAATTGTTCAAAGAATTTTGATTGGCCCCCAAATATGGGCGTGGCAGGGCGTGGCATTTTTTCACTTTGAAATCTTTAAAAATCTTCTCCTCCCAAACCATTGGGCCGATTTCAATTAAACTTGGCATGGATGTTCCTTGGGTGACCCTTTACTTAAATTGTTCAAGAAATTTTGATTAGCCCATAAATATGGGCGTGGCAGGGTGGGGCTTATTTTGAGCCCGAAATCTTTGAACGACATCTCCTCCTGAACCACTAGGCCGATTTCAATGAAACTTTACCAGAATGTTCCTTGGGTGACCCTTTACTTAAATTGTTAAAAAGATTTTGATTGGTCCATAAATATGGGCGTGGCAGGGCGGGCTTATTTTGAGCCCGAAATCTTTGAACAACATCCCCTCCTGAACAACTGGGCCAATTTCAATGAAACTTTACCAGAATGTTCCTTTGGTGACCCTTTACTTAAATTGTTCAAGAAATTTTGATTGGTCCATAAATATGGGCGTGGCAGGGCGGGGCTATTTTGACCCCGAAATCTTTGAACGACATCTCCTCCTGAATCACTGGGCCAATTTCAATGAAACTTTAATAGAATGTTCCTTGGGTGACCCTTTACTTAAATTGTTCAAGAAATTTTGATTGGACTAAAAATAGGGGCGTGGCAGGGCGGGGCCTATTTTGAGCCCAAAATTTTCAAATGACATTTTCTCCTGAACCACCTGGCTGATTTCAATGAAACTTTACCAGAATGTTCCTTGAGTGTCTCTTTTCAAAGCGGGCTTATATTGAGGCCAAAATCTTTGAAGGATATCTCCTCCGGAACCACTCAGCCGATTTCAATGAAACTTTACCAGAATATTTCTTGGGTGACTATTTACTTAAATTGTTCAAGAAATTTTGTTTGGTCCATAAATATGGGCATGTCAGGTGGGGCCTATTTTGAGCCCGAAATCTTTGAACGACATCTTCTGAACCTTATAGTTTAATAAGATTGGTCAAGGGTTGCAGGTTCATTGTGATTGAGTATTTTGGTGCAATATGGACCAGAACCATTTAATCATTACTAAATAGGTCTTAGAAGATTTTGAAGTGTTAATGTATTCATTTAAAGTATAAGCTTTATTTAATGAAAGTCTTAAGATTTTAAAGCCAGTGGAGCGATACAGGCCCTCTTGGGCCTCTTGTTATAGAATATCTCCAAACAGAATATAGTTTCTTTGTTTAGTGACAACCAAGGAACTTCTCTTCTTTCAATATAATTTGGAATCAAGTTCAGTGACCTTATTAATTTCTTATTTATCTGGGGATGAATGACCCCATGTACTTCATCCAGGGAAACTATTTCCATAGTGTTTTTTGCACTTTACCTAATTCCTGTTGTATAATGCACTATGCAAATGCTCTGACAATGGTCAGAGCTTCAAATTTATCTCAATCTTTCTTATGAGACTTTAAACCGAAGCCCCCCCTCCAAAATGACCTTAAGCTGTTTAGACTATGAAATGGACGTAAAACCTTCATTCATTGTATGACACTTAAAGTGTCCCGGGATCCCGATGACCCTAATAATTAAACAGGGATCCCTGACTTTGGAAGGTAAGGATTCTGTTCGGATTCAGATTCTTTGTTTTTGTCAGAGTGAGCTCTGCTAACCCAGTTTTAATAAGCAAGGCAGCAAGTGTAAATATGATGAAAGGGCTTACTGAGTATAAGGAGGGTACCCTGACACATATGTATAGATTCCTTCTGGATCCCTGCTGAAATAAATTGGTGTTGAACTCTGCCATTCAATCAATCAATTAATCAATCACTACAAACGTGCCAACACAAATAATTGATAACGTAGGCACCCGTAGGCGTTGCTCTTGTTTGATGAATTTAACAACCTTGCTCCTATTAACTACTACTGTTCAATCCCTAGTTTCTACATCCCTGTGATTTTATAATTGAGAAAAGATTGTAGAAAAAGATGAAATTGCTTGTAATTGCTTGTAACAAGCATTTTTTTCCTTTTCCGCAATATTTTCTACACTATAATTGCCTTTTATGCAGTCAGACAATTTTGTCTGACATGCACATAGTGATTGCCGGATTGTAATTTGGGATCCTAACAACACCAATTTCAAATAAGTCCTTGCCACATGAAAAACTAAACCCTTTCATGATATTGAGCACCTTAAAATAATGTCAGACTGTGTTTTATTTTTCTGTTTGAGTACCTTCCCTAATTCAGACAGGTTCTTCGTTTTCTTACAAATTTATTATAGGAACATTTTCTTGTTTATACAGAGTTTAGGTGGTATAAAGTACAGTGTGTGGTTATTTGGAAAAGTAAAGTGTATATTTGTCAAGAGTTCTAATTTGCCACTTTAAAATCAAAGATATTTTTTCTGTAGTGACTTAATTTTAATGAAATTCACTATGTTGATATTTTTAAGCATCTTTCCCAATGGTTTTGGCAAAAATGACACGTTTGTTTCATTGAATTTAATGCGAAATCTGAGCAAGGCTTAAAAAGCAGTAACAGTTCGCATTTGAAACAATAAAAACATTTTTTTTTCGAAAATGCTCGAAGTATAGGCTGATACCTGGGGACCTCAAATATGCAAGATCTGTGTAATACATATCTTTGTTGTATCATTTTACTGTGCCTGACCATATTTAGAGCATATCCAGAGGCAGACTGGTTTGTCAGCTGAATATAAACACAGTTTTTACCATTCCTCTTATTCTTTTTCTTATCCAGAAAAAAGCCTCACAAATTGAGCAACTTTTTAGCTCATCTGAGCACATCATACTCAAGGTGAGCTTTTGTGATCATTAAATGTCTGACATGCGACTTGTGTTGTGCGTGGTCAGACGTCAACAATTAAAGTGTTGTCACTCTAGAGCCCACAGTTATGGTCCCAGTTATGGTCCAATCTTCATTAAACTATGTCAGAATGTTTGTCAGGTCACCGTCACCCTTTTGAAAATGGCAAAAATCCATGTGATATCACAGGAAAAGGAGCCTTAATGACAATTTTCTTGTTTACGCTCTGGAGGCCCAAATGATGGCCCAATCTTCATTTAACTTGGTCAAAATGATTGTGAGGTCACAAGGATGAAATTATCAAAATAGTAAGGATCCTTGTGGTATTACAGGACAAGGGGCCTTAATGACAATTTTCTTGTTTACGCTCTATTCTGATTTTCTTGTTGGTCTTGGTGCAGCTTATGATCTGTGAAACTTGAATGGTTGCAAGTGTAATATCTCGAGCCATATGTAATTTAGAGCCTTTTCCTTTATTACAGTGTCAAATTCAATTAATACTAAAAAATTATAATTGAAATATGTGGAAATTATGCTTAAAAATTGACACATCACATTTTATAGAAATGCAACATATTTTACGAGTTTTTTTCATAATTTCAAAGTGGCTAGTTAAAATTTTTGGCTAGAATGTTTGATACAGTCACATTGTGAGGTTTTCTTTACTGTTTGGAAAGTTAAATAACAGTGTGGGGTTATATATGCAAATGTGTTGATTATATTGCATTGTGGGCTTTTAACAGATGCTTTGGAACATTGTGGGGTTTATTAAGTGTTTGGATATTTTAAGTAAATTGTGGGGTTACATTTAATTGCCAAAGAACCCCACTGTGGTATTGCTGCATTAAATGGCCATAGAAGCCCACAATGTTAGCCTGCAAGTTAACTTGACAAAAAACTTAACATAGCAAATGACTTTAAGGCTATTCAAGATATAATGCTCAGATTTGGCATGATGATAGATCTCAACTATATGCATCTGTAGATACCGAGGACAAGGTCACCTATCAAGGTCAAAATTTTGTCTGCAACTTCTTTCAGTTTGTAGCTGTCCAGAAATGTGTTGTTTGGGAAAGGGTTAACAAAGATTTTGTAAGACCTTAGTGTACATGTAATTTAAGAATGGTAAATACCACAGTAAAAGGTGAAGAGTGACTTAACCATTGAAAACATCTTTTGTGTCAGCTGTAAACATAGGGCATTAATTTCCATCCGATATTTTTACCAATGTCACAAAGATAGCCACCATTGATTATCTCCGTCTGGTTTGACATTAGGCAATATCAGATCTTTGGGTCAAGAGTTGATTGCTCTGTAATTTTTAAGAAATGACTTGAAAATCAGAACTAAAATGGTATTAAGAGGTAATCATTTCCATCATTATGTGTCACTTAGTATAAATATACATGTATTATTATGTTAACCCATTTTTCTCTTTGGAATCAGGTGACAGATAAAGTCTGTGTGGCCTCTTGGTTAATTACTTTTTATTGCCCAAGATATGCTGATACATTGTTAATAAGTTGTTCCATTAAATCCTTCCGTTTATTCTGTAGATGTAACAACCAAAGAAAACTGAAAATTTTTTCCCTTTCTTGCAGCCTTGAAGACTACAGACAAAGGATGATTGGTGCCAGTGAGAATGCAGTTTTTGCTGGAGATCTTACACCGTTTCAACGCAAACTTATGGAAACTTAAGAAGTTCTCACAACTAGAGGAAAGGTAAATTTGCTTCTCCTCATCATTGAAAACTGTAGTGTTTTATCTCCCTTGCTTAGCACTCACTATAAAAATGATTGGATGGCTTTTTGTCAGGCAGCACAATAGCTGTTGCCAAATGACAAATACTGTTGATGGGATGCTAAACCCAAAAAACAACATGATCGCAAAGCTTTACACTTCTCACACTGTTCCAGTCATTTTCCTGTTGTGATCAAAGCTTTGGCAGGCAGTAAAGACTAAAATCAGCTTCACAAACATGCAGTCTAATCTTAGGCTACACTGCTAGTTTTCTACTCAATTATTGTGGCAAAGACTTGTGACAAAGTTATTGAAATGCCTCTTAAATTGGCATTTTGTTTGAAACAGAATAAAAAGTCAGCAGGAAAAGAGGAGATGGATTTTAGGCTCAAAGTGGTCTTGTAGAACAATTGTCTGACATTTTTATTGTTGCTTTTTAGCTCACCCGAGCACAATATGCTCAAGGTGAGCTTTTGTGATCATTGAATGTCTGTTATGGGTATTACAGTGTCAACAATTCTAGTGTTTAAACACTAGATGCCACAAAATGGCCCAATCGAAATGAAACTTGGCCAGAATGTTTGTCAGGTCACAAGGATTTGCCTTATATTCCCATTATGAAAATTTAAAATAATCCGCCTCTTCAAAACTAATGGCCAAATTTTAAACATATTTTGAAAGAAATGCTCCTTGAGAAAACCTACCAAAGGTTGTATGATTTGAATTCAAAATATTCTATATTGTTACACTATCTTGTTTGTTTATAACCTAGGGTCACCGAGGTGTTCCAATCTTGATACCTGAATATGCCAAAGCTGGAATGGAGTTCAGGCAGGTTAGAACAGTGGCTGGTGTGGTTGACAGCACATATCTCTTTGCTATTCCAGGTAAATTAGAAGATTGAAATATTGAACCATTTAGATTCTTCAAAGGATAATTCTAGTTCAATTTTTAGTTTTGTTTGTAAATATTTGAAATTTTACATCACTTTTATGGTACAAAAGGTGTAGTCCACAGAAACATAACTTCCTGTCATTTTTTAGCTCACCTATGCACGAAGTGCTCAAGGTGAACTATTGCGATCATACAATGTCCGGCGTCTGGCGTTAGTCATGCGTCATCCACAGTTTCTTTAAACATCTTCTACTGAACAGGTTGGCCGATCTTGATGAAACTTGGCATGGATGATCCTTAGGTCAAGCTCCACAAAAGTTGTTCAAATAAATGAAATCCACCCTTAACTTTCCTTTTACTCTTAACAAAAAGGGTGAAAATATGATAATCTTCTTCTCTGAAACCAGAGGGCAGACGGCTTTCATATTTGGTATGAAGCATCATCTAGTGGACCTTTACCAAGTTTGTTCATATCAAGACCCTGAGGTCATTTTTGGGCTCCAACCAGGCACGACCTGACTTGCTACATTGCTGTGTTGAGTGGTGTCTGTGTTTGAGAGAAAGAACATCATCTTCTCAATCAAGAGGTTCTGAGTATTTTGTCTCTATGGGGTTTTGTCCTTCTGGGGTTTTATCTGTGTGAGTTTTTTGGTCCCTGTGGGGTTTTTTGGTCCCTGTGGGTTTTTTGTCACTGTATTTTTCCCTGTAGGTTTTTTTGTCCCTGTGGGGTTTTTTTTGTCACTGTGTTTTTTTGTCCTTGTATGTTTGTATTTCCTGTGGGTTTTTTTTTTGTCCTTGTTGGTTTTTGTCCCTGTGGGTTTTTTTGTTCCTGTAAAGGTATTTGTTTCTTTCGGGGTTTTTTTGTCCCTGTGATGTTTTTGTCCCTGTGGGGTTTTTGTCAATAAGTTTTTTTCTACTTGTTTTTTGTCCTTGTCTGTTTGTTTTTCCTGTGGGTTTTTTTTTTGTCCTTGTGGGTTTTTGTATTTGTGGGGTGTTTTTGTCCCTGTGGAGATATTTGTTTCTTTCAGGTTTTTTGTCCCTGTAGGTTTTTTGTCCTTTCGGGTTTTTTGTCCCTGTGGGTTTTTTCTTAGCTCACCTGAGCACAACGTGCTCAAGGGGAGCTTTAAGGATAACTCTTGGTCCGTCGTTCATTGAGCGACAGTACATCGTTTGTCATCCGTCATCAACAATTTACAAATTCTTCTTCTCCTTAACCACTTGGCTGATTTCAAATGAAACTTTAACAGAATGTTCCTTGGGTGACCCCCTTTCGAAAATGTTCGTGAAATTTTGATTGGCCCATAAATGTGGACATGGCAGGGTGTGGCATTTTTTCACATTTAAATCTTTGAATGACATCTCCTCCAGAATCACTGGGCCAATGTTAATGAACTTATACAAAATATTTCTTGTGTGAATTTTTCTTAAAATACTTTGCGAAATTTTGATTGGCCCAAAAATGTTGACGTGGCAGTGCTTTGCATTTTTTCACATTGAAATCATTTAACAAAATTTCTTGAACCACAGGGCCAATTTCAATGATACTTTACCAGAGTATTACTTTGATGTCATATATTGGACCAATAAAATTCAGGTGAGCGCTTGAGGGCCATTCTTGCCCTCTTGTTTCCCTGTGGGTTTTAGCTCACCTAAGCGTTGACTTTTAGAGATACCACTCTTGAACTCACATATTTGGCACAATCTTTCTAAAACTTTGTCAGAATGTTAGTCTACTCATATGGAAGAATCCTATTGATGTTTCATGACATTCCTACTCAGTTAACAGGAAAAGGAGTGATTTAATAATTTTAATGACAATTTTCTTGTTACCACTCTAAAGGTCACAATTTCGGCTCATCTTTCTCTTAATTGCTCAGGATGTTTGCCTGGTCAATAGGAAGAAGCCTATTAATTATGGCAGCATTCTGACATATGTTACGGGAAAAGGGGTCTTAATGAAATTTACCTTGTTTCCACTCTATAGGTCTTAATTTAAAATCCCATTCAAACAAACAAACATAGTCGACTCCAAAGAATGATTCTAGGTAGTTATGACCCTCTTGTTTTAGTTTTTGCAAAGTAGGGGCTTAATGTTTTGCTGGACAGAAAACAAAAAGTACAAGAAATATTAATGTTAACCCTTGTCATGCTGAACCCGGAATATTTCTGCTTTTGCAGGAGCTAAAGACAAACATCAGCCTGCACATATGTGCAGTCTGGTGTTAGTCTACACCACCTGGTTCTTACTTTCAAACCAGAATTGTCAAATGTTTAGTTTTCAAATAAAATTGGCCTACAGTTGGTTCTTTCAGCGCTTTTTGCCCTTTGATTTTTATGCAAATTTTTAGCCAAAATTTATTCAGCATGAAAAGGGTTAAGATAAATCTCAATCACAGAAAATCCACTGCAGCCTTTACATTAAGTATGTGGCATCATCTAGAACTATCATGAATTTTGTTTTGTTCATGAACTTCAGGAAAGACAATATCAGTGTTCTGTGTGTATGATTGCTTGGCTGACTGCTGTCATAATGCGAACCTGTAGTACCAGGAAAGAATTACAGCCACAACACTCAGGAAATTTATGGCAACCATGACACAGGTAATTGTAATGTTGCCTCATAAAATGTCTAACAATATTTCAATACCCTAGTACAAGTAGTGTTTTTGTACCGGTTTAGCTCTTGGGAGCTCTGTACAAATAACAGCCTTGAATATTTTTATACGCCCGTTGAAAACAGGACGTATTATTCGATCACCCGTGCTGACCGGCGGACAGGTGGCGTCCACTAATTTGTCCGGAGTACATCTCTGTTATCTGAAGTCCGTTTTACTTGAATTTGTCTACCACCAACGGGTTGATAATCGTAGACCTATGTGAGATAGCGGCTGGAGGCTTGGAAAGGATTTGATGGTTGTGCTGGTGAGAGAAATACTAGGAATCCATTGTTAGGTGCTCTAGACACCGAAATATAACTGAAAAAATGTTGAAAGCTGCGTTAAACTCCATTCAATCAACCGATTGACCTGGCTGTTATATTCCTCTCATGATTACAGAGTGCAATGTACAAGAACCATAACTCTACCTTGCCTATTTTTTTAATCATTCCCCTTGTTGATTTTTATGCTTTGACTTTGTCCGGGTCATATCCTTGAAAGCATAATAGCTAAGATCATGAAACTTCATGGATGGATAGATGTCATCAAGGGTAAGTGCAGTGCACAAGAATAATAACTCTACCTTGCCTATTTTTTAGTTATTTCACTTTGTTGTTTTTGTACTTTGACTTTGTCAAGAACATATCTCTGAAACTAAAATAGCTATGATCATAAAAGGAATTAAAATAACTATGATCATGAAAATTTACGTGTGGATAGATGTCATCAATGGGAAGTGCAGTGAACAAAAACGATAACTCTACCTTGCCTACTTTTAGCACAATATGCTCAAGGGGAGCTATAAGGATCACCTTGGGCCGTCGTCCATCGTCAACAATTTAAAAAAAATAACCTTCTTCTCCTGAACCACTGGGCTGATCTCAATGAATCTTTGCCAGAATGTTCCTTGGGCGACCCTCATTAAGAATTGTTCGTGAAATTCTGATTGGCCCATAAATATGGGTCTGGCAGGGCATGGCATTTTTTCACTTTGAAATCTTGGGTGACCCTTTACAAAAATTGTTCGCGAAATTTTCATTGGCCAATAAATATGGGCGTGGCAGGGTGGGGCTTATTTTGAGCCCGAACTCTTAATACGATATCTCCTGCTGAACCACTGTGCCGAATTCAAAGAAACTTTACCAGAATGTGCCTTTTGTGACCCTTTTCCAAAATTTTTGTGAAATTTTGATTGGCCCACAGTATCAATAGCTTACATGTTTGAAATACAGTAGAAGTGACAATAGACGGCATCAACACAAACAAAAATAGTACATTATACTTTAGCTTACAAATTACATGTCCCATCATTTTTCGTTATTAGACTTGGCCGAGGAACGAAGCAGAATTGATATTCCGCTGTCTGAAGTTTTGGACGATGGACTAGCTATGGATAAGGGACTGGATTTGGAATACGAAGAAGACGATAGGAATGCTACGATGAAAAGAAATTCTGCCTCCACACGTTTCCAATGGAGTAAAGAAAAAAATGATATAAAGACATTTTCAAAAAAGGCTTTGATGAGAAGAAAAGGCCTCTTGCAGCATAAGTGAAAAAAGGACTTTAAATTAGCAAGAGAAACAATGGAATGATACATCTGAGGAAAAAAGATGTGGTTAAGAAAAACATTATTCAGGATGATAGACAAGTTGAAACAAACTAATTTACCCACCAAACTTTACTTGGGGAGTATAAGAGTCAGCTTGTCAGTCTGTCTGTAGTTCTTTTTGTTTGACCAAGTTCTCCATTACTATTGATCAGATTTACTTAAACTTCACATGGTGACTCAGTTTCAAGTAGATAGTTACATGTCATATTTTGGTTATTGTTCATTTATATTCCCTAGAGTTATGGAACTTTGATTAAATGTTTTGTCTACTCTATTTCTCCATTAAAACTTCAACGATTTACTTCACACTTGGACTAGGTATCAAGCAGAGATGTACATATTATACTTGATTGATTGATTTTTCTTGCAGTTATTGGTCTTTGATGATATTTTATGGCCCATTGACAAACAATAACTTTTCCATTTCTACAGAACGGCTTTGCTCCAAATTTTGCACGTAGATTTGGTATAACACAGATGTATTTATCATGTTTTCGTTAAATGAGTTATAACCCTTTCATTTAATTTATTGTCCATTCTTTTCCTCTATTACTGGTGAATGCGCTTTGCTCATACTTAAATTGTAACTTGTTCGATCCCCGACGGCGGCACTCATTCTTTCCAACTATTTTTGTCTCACCAATGGGTCGATTATCGTAGACCTATGTGAGATAGCAGCTGGAGGCTAGGATAGAAAGTGATGGTGTTACTGGTGAGAAAAACACCAGGAATCCATTGTTAGGTGCTCTAGTGCCGCGATGTAACTGAAATAATGTTGAAAGCAGCGTTAAACTCCATTCAGTCAATCAATCAAATGCAACTTGGTATCAAGCAGAGATGTGCATATTGTATTTTGGCCATGTATTATGGATTTTACCAAGACCTACTGTCTTTTGAAGAAATGTTTTTCTGCTCTTTTTACCACTAGACATATTTACATCACTTTCATTTGTAGACTTGGTATCATGCAGTAAGAAACATAATCAAATGTGGGTTATGTTTCAATGATGATTCATAAGTTTTTCATGCTGATCATGCTGATCTTTGATGACATTTTCTGTGGCCTACTACCACAGTGTGTTTGACCCTTTCCAAAACAAGACATACTTTAGACGTCCATATTATAAAATATCTGGGGAAATCATGAAGGCAAACGAAGAAAATGCTGACAACCAGCATTTGTTCCTTTTGTCTCCATGGTTCGTTTGCTATGTTATACACAAATCCTATCTTTATCGACAAAAAAGTGCAGTGTACAAGAACCACAACCCTTGCTCGCATAGTTTATTGCCTTTTGATGTTTTACAGACTTAGATTTTTTCCAGAGCATATCTCTGAAGTGTGATAGCTATTAACTTGAAACTTTATAGGCTTATAGATCTCATCAAAGAGAAGTGCAGTGCCTAAGAACCACAACTCTTGTTTGCATAATTTTGGAGTTATTTCCCTTTGTTGTTTTACAGACTTGGATTTTGTTCTAAGCTTATCTCTGAGAGTATAATAGCTGTCAATTTGAAACTTCATAGGTGGACAGATCTCATTGAGGAGAAGTGTGGTGTACAAGAAGCCAAAATCTAACTGGCTTCAGTTTATTATCAAGCTTTTTTTGGGCAGGGATGGCCATGTCTGACATGGCTCTTGTTGGACTTAGTTTTTTTGCATTATCCAGCACATGCAGCTAAGCGTTGGCACAAGTTGGCGCTTGTTGTTTTCTAATAAGGACGTTTAAAACAAAATTACATGCACTTTGAATTAGGACAAGTCAAAAATTTTATTGTTTGCTAATGGGTCAGAATATACCTTTTAAGAACAGCAAGAAAATGCATATCACTCTGAATATCTAATTTACTCTCAATAATTTTTATTCTCTTTCTATTGTATGATAAATACATTGAATACCATGGGGAGTGTTTATCTGTTCACATTGATCTATGTTTTGTAATTGTAACACTGTTTGTGGAAGTAATCCTTTGGCTGGATTTGATACCAATAAATGAATTTGAATTTATTAGGCACAATGTCTTGGATTGTTTTAATTGTTTCATAACATCATATAGTAGATTACAATGGCGTCACCAAGTCTACTTAAATCTGTTGCCAATACTTTATTCAATCGCCAAAAACTTTTTTCAAATCCACAATGGGGACATTGTAGACTGACGGCAGAAGTCCAGTTTTATGTTGTTTCTGTAAATTAAAAAGATACAGTTGCTTATATCAAGGGGAAGAAGAAGAATTTCATTTGAAACCAATCAGAGTGGGGATTGACATGGCACAACAATTTCAATTTTTTAATGATTCTGTTGATATATGACTTATTTGAATTCGGTTTGAAGCAGATGCAAAAAGTTATACCAGGAATTACTGGATGTGGTAGATCTTATAAATAAGCTTAAAAAAAAGTTTTGGACAACCAATCAAAGTTTTGTTGGGTTGTCAATTACTTTTTTATCAGCAAACCAAAAAAAAAAACAAAAACAAACAAACAAACAAACAAAATCAGATTCAGCAAACATGGGCACTTCCCTGCCTTTTCTACTTCAAACCCTTTGCAAATTGGACAAGATTTGACGGAATTAGAAAGTGTTTAGAATTTTAATAATGCAATAATATGTAAGAACTTTGTGCAGTATAAGAAGTACCAGAGAAATACCAGGAAACCATTGTTAGGTACTCCAGCCGCCGCGATATAACTGAAAAAATGTTGAAAGCGGCGTTAAACTCCATTCAATCAATCAACCTATTCATATGTAGATATATTTATTTAAAAGTAATAGTTAGTAAGTACATGTACTTTGCTATTACCCATAAGTTTATATGGCCTCGTTTGGCCCTTAATTCCAGTTATTAGCACTTCACCCCATCCAGCTATTTGGCTGATTCAAACCCATATGCACGGACTAAAGTGCAACCCATAAGTGCTGTTTGTACTGCACACCCCACATGCTCAGAACCCCAGAGATGATCCCCAGTTGGTCCGTCCGTGCGTCCGTGCGTGCGGTCGTAAACTTTTTCTTTAAAAATCTTCTTCTCAGAAACTACTGGATGGATTTCAACCAAACTTCACAGGAATGATCCTTGGGTGACCCTCTTTCAAAGTTGTTCAAGAAATTTTGATCCAATGAAAAACATGGATTTAATGGGCGTGGCTAATTTCCAAATATGGTAAAAATTGAGTTTTCTCAGGTTCTAATGGATGGATACCAATTAAATTTTACATGAATGATCCTTGAGTGACCCTTTATCTGTATACCAAAAATTATTGAAATTGGATGAAAATTATGTATTTTATGGGCGGAGGTCATTTCTCTATATGTTATATAGTGGAAACTTTGAAAATCATTTTCTCAGAATCTAATTGATAGATATCAACCAAATTTTACATGAATGATCCTTGTGTGACCCTTTATCAGTCTACCAAAGATTATTGCGATCAGATGAAAAATTTGTATTTTATGGGCGGAGGTCATTTCCACTATATGTTATATAGTGGAAACTTTGAAAATCATTTTCTCAGAATGTAACTGATGGATATCAATCAAACTTCATAAGTATGATCCTTGGGTGATTCATTATCATGCAGCCAAAAATTATTGTCATTGGATGAAAAATATGTCTTTTATGGGTGGAAGTCATTTCTCTATATTTTATAATGTTGGAGACTTTGAAAATCATTTCAACATCAGTAAAACCCAAAATATCTAAAAATCTAGTCAAAACTTAGATTTGCTATTACAAGAAATTCAAGCCTGTGGAGCGACACAAGCCATTCATGGCTTTCTAGTTTAGGTTTGTCATTAATTTTTTGTCAAACAACCTTACTATTCTTCATTGTTTGTGATTGTCTAAGAGCATTTATGTGTCCTTTACACGCATACCAAATTTCTCGGCCAAAGATCCACATAAAGCGAAGATATTCGTACTTTTATTGGCCTGGGTAGTGGAAAATATGATAACAAGACACCCCCTATCACAAATTCTGGTGTCGATTTCCAATCGAAAAAAATTCAGGGAGTGTCTAGTTATCATATTTTTCGCTACCCAGGCCAATAAAAGTACGAATATCTTCGCTTTATGTGGATCTTTTGCCGAGAAATTTGGAATGTGTCTATAGGTATCTCGACAGTGATACTAAAAATTGAAATGAAAATGATTATTTTGGTTTACAAATCAGTCAAAAACTTGCCCCACCTTTAGTTCCGTGTCGAAAAAATCGATCAGGTGTCCATGAACCTTCTGGTGTCGGTGTGGCATGTTATACCCTGTGAACTTTATCGATTTAATCCAAGTTGTGTAGTAGGCATCACGAGAAATCAATGGGAAATTAATAAAAACGGACATTTCATGTTGGTCACAATGCCTATCATTAAACACCATCAGTTAAATTAACCTGTATTTTTGGGATTGAAAATGTACCTACTTTTTATCGTTGTTTACGTCCACCATCTTGCATGCTTCTACACTGGGCACTTTTTTACTGCACTGTACCAGGTATACGACTGTAAAAATTGGGTCAAGTGGGGTCAAAAATGGGGTCAAGAGGTCAAATTTTAGAAAAACCTTGTTTGCACTCTAGGGGCCTCATTTTGGGACCAAATGTCTTGAAACTTGGTCAGAATGTTTGTCTCCATTAACTCTCAGTCAAGTTGGATATTGGGTCAAGTGGGGTAAAAAATGGGGACAAGGGGGTCAAATTTTAGAAAAACCATGTGTGCACTCTTAGAGGCCACATTTTTGGCCCAAATGTTTTGAAACTTGGTCAGAATATTTGTCTCCATTAACTCTCGGTCAAGTTCAAAATTGGGTCAAGTGGGGTCAAAAATGGGGTCAAATTTTAGAAAAAAACTTGTGTGCACTCTAGAGGCCACATTTTTGGCCCAAATGTCTCGAAACTTGGTCAGAATATTTGTCTCCATCAAATCAGGGTCAAGTTGGAAATTGGGTCATGTAGGGTCAAAAATCAGGTCGAGGGGTCAAATTTTAGAAAAACCTTAACCCAAATGTCTTGAAGCTTGGTCAGAATGTTTGTCTCTATCAATTCTCTTTCAAGATTGAAATTGAGTCAAGTGGGGTCAAAAATTGGGTCAAAGGGTCAAATTTTGGAAAAACCTTGTGTGCACTCTAGAGGCCACATTATTGGCCTAAATGTCTTGAAACCTGGTCAGAATGTTTGTCTCCATCAAATCTCGGTCAAGTTCAAATGGGTCATTTGGGGTCAAAAATTGGGTCAAGGGGTCAAATTCTAGACAAACCCTCTATGTGCTCAAGGGGCCACATTTTTTGCCAAAATGTCCCGAAACTTGGTCAGAATGTTTGTCTCCATCAAATCTCGGTATAGATCAAAATCGGGTCAAGTGGGGTCAAAATGGGGTCAAGGGGTCAAATTTTAGACAAACCTTGTGTGCACTCTAGGGGCAGCATATTTGACTCAAATGCATGTCTTCTTGATATCTTTGACTTTTGTTAAGCCAGTAATGAATTTCAAAAAAGTAGTGTTGGCACTTTGCTTCCTTTGTAAACTATATGCATCAGGTGAGCGCTTCAGGGCCAATGGCCCTCTTGTTTGAGTTATTGCCCTTTGTTGTTTTTCAGACTTGAATCTTGTCCAGAGTATATCTGTAAAAGTATAATAGCTAGGATAATGAAACTTCATGGGTGTATAGATGTCATCAAGTGGGAGTGCAGTGTACAAGAACCATAATTCTACCTGGCCTATTTTTTGAGTTATTGCCCATTGTTGTTTTTCATATCAGAATCTTGTCTGGAGTATACCTCTTACCTTTGTCCATCTGTCTCTCTACACAAAACATGACAAAAAATATTCATTCAAAATAACCTCAGTTCTATTCAAACCCCCAGTTAATACTAAGCAGTGTGACAGCGTATCTTGTGACAATTTGGCACCTTGTTAAAATGTAATTTTCAGAAAGCTGTAGAAGATCAAGGTCATTAAAAAAGGTCATTCTTTTGAATTGAGATTACCAGGGCATAATCTTTTACATAGGATTCAAAATAACTTTGCACAATTGTTCTCAGTTGAGAGTAGAATAATTCTTCTATTTGATGGCTTCAAGTTCAAGGTTACCCCAAAAGAATGAACATTTAGATTGATATTGTCAAAAGAGTATCTTCTTCAATGGATTTCAATTAGTTTGGAACAATTGCTATCTATTGGGATTAAATTTGCCATACTTTGGAGATAAATTCTTCCTAAAGTCATTCTTGCAAGATTATGATGCCCCTTTTTATACGCCCGAAGGGTTGTATTATGTTATGGCCTCGGTCATCTGTCTGTCCATCTGTCAGTCTGTCTGTCCATCCGTTAGCAATTTTTTGTGTGTGCAACTCCTCCTAAACTATAATTGGGAATGAGCTGAAACTTGGCACAATTACTCCCTATAATGTCTAGTTGTGTATAAGACCTTTGAAATTCAAATCGCTCCATTTATTAAAGAGAAATCTTGAATTATCTGCCCTTGAATATAACCAAAATCACTGCTTTTTGTGTGCGCAACTGCTCCTAAACTATCAATGGGAAAGCCCACCATAGCACAGTTGGTTAGGCATAAGACTTCCAATCTGGAAGTCGTGGGTTCGATCCCCGGTGGCGGCAAATATCCTTTCCGACGTTTGTCTCTCACCAATGGGTAGATAATCGTAAACCTATGTGAGATAGCAGTCGGAGGCCAGGAAAGGATGTAATGGTAGTACAGGTGAGAGAAATACCAGGAATCCATTGTTAGGTGCTCCGGCCGCCGCGATATAACTGAAATAATGTTGAAAGTGGCGTTAAACTCCATTCAATCAATCAATGGGAAAGAGCTGAAACCAGACACAATTACTCCCTATGATGTCTACTAGTTGTGCATAAAACCTTTGAAATTAAAGTCATTCCTGAGAAATCTTGAATATAACCAAAATCACTGTTTTTTGCGTGCGCAACTGCTCCTAAACTATCAATGGGTATGAGCTGAAGCTACACACAATTACTCTCTATGATGTCTTGTTGTGCTTTTCAATTCAAAATGCTCCAGTCATTCTTGAGTTATCTTGGATTATCTGCCCTTGAGTTGATGAAAAACAAATTTCTTGTCAGCTCATTTTCTCCTACATATTGGATGGGAATGAAAGGAAACTTGCCATAATGACTCTGAAGGTTGTCTATTTGTGCTTAGGACTAAATATATTTTCATATTTAAAGTAGTTCTTGATTTATCTGCCCTTTACTTTACAAAATAGTTTAAATTTACAGATTTTTTTGTGCGTGTTTGTGCACAACTCCTACAAATTTAATTGGATTGAGATGAATCTTGCCATAATGTAACCCTGATATTTGGTTAAGCATAAGACTTCAGAAATTCAAAAAGCTTGGGTCTTTCTTGTATTTTCTGCCCTTGAATTGATTGAAATTCACTATATTTCTTTTGTGAGCACCTGGTCACACTTTGAATTGGAATGAAACTTGCAAAATAACTGTTTGGCATATAGTTGTGCATAAAATCATTTTCAATTTACACTCAAAAGGTCATACTATGTTATGGCACCAGTTTGTCTGTCTGTTTGAAATATTATTAGCTATCATCCAAGCTCATGTTACTGACAGGCCAAGGTTACTGACAAGCCCCATCAGTCTTATATGCGCCGCTCTGCGAAGATAGACTTTCACTCTTTCTAACATCTTCAACCAAAGGATTTGCTCATCCACTTTAGCCTAATATCTTTTGGTCCTAGACTGACAAAAATGCAATATTTTTTACAATATTACTTAGGGAGAGTAAGTAATATATCAAGGGAAGAAGCCCAAAATTTAGGGGCTTTTGGCAACTGGGCCCCTGCGAATCTTTTCCTCTTTGCTTGCAGGGCCCGTCTTGGTTTTATCTAATCTTTGGTTCAAATGATGTAAAATGTAGGTATGCTGATGTTTTTGAGAAGGAAAATAGGTTATATGTTGGTTACTAATACGAAATGACAGTTAGTGACACAAGTGACTAGATACCTTTCACTTTATTATATAGTTCACTGAATAAGTAAATATATGTTAGTATGTGGCAAAATTATGATGGCTGACATGTTAGGTTAGCCCTTCTTGTGATGTTTACTTTTTATTTAGTGCTTCAGATCGAGGAAATATTTTGGAATATATAGCAAAGTGCTTTAATAACAATAGTTTAAACCCTATATATGTTGTTGGTACTCATTTAAATTGTCTCGTCAAGACCTACAACATTGAAAAAAAAGATTTTGGTCTGGCTTTGCCCCCTTTTTTTGTTTCACTCTGTTATTTCTACTGTTTCTTTTGGAAGTCAGTATAGGCTAAGATCATACTGCACTTTTGTGCAGACTCTTCTAAGCCTAAACTTCCTGCTGTTTTTGATTAATAATTGTTGGTAAAAAAAAAAAAAAAAGCAAAATTGATCGAATTGTCAAAAAAAAAAAAAAAAATGCAGTTTGTATGAAAGGAAATTGAGATTCAGCAGGAAAAGGGTAACAAAATCATATATGACCTGTCACGTGAAAAGGGACCATCTTTGCTGTGTGTGAGTGTCAACCCTAGTCTAGACTGCGCAGATTGCATAAACTGACTAGAGTCAAAACTTTTCGCACTTAACCAATTATCTGAATCATCTACCTTCATGTAAAAGAAATTTTGAAATGCAACCTCTGGTTGGCCTGTCCTAGAACCAAAATCTCCTTTTCAAATGTTTATTTACGGAGTTCCCAGATGGCCCCTTTTTGCGTAACAGGTCTCATATTTATAGTGGTTGCTATAATTGGAGATACATCGTACTAGTATTGTGTAATAGTGTTTGTTTAACCTGGTACCATTCCTAAGCTAGATGTTAATGACCCATAGAAAGCAGCTTCTATTGAGAAAAAGAAAACAGGGCGGTGAGCAATATTGTTATATAACTTTCAAGATGTTTTGGTTACATTTTAGCCAAAGACAAATATGTAACTCATCAGATGAAATGGGACTGTCTGGTTAAACAGAGCTACAGATAAGGGGGGTATTTTGGCTTTCAAATTTATGTATTTCACTAGTCCTTGCTCAAACCCTATCTTGTGGGTACTCATTGGAATTGTCTCGACGAGACAATTCAAATGAGTATCCACATCATTGGGTTTCATTGAAAAATAAAGATTTTAGACAGGATTCACCCCCTCTTATCTGTATCTCTGGTTTAGCCCTTTGCTGTTTAATCCCTGCTTTTTACGTGCCTGTGATTTTATGATTGAAAAAACATTGTGAAAAAAGAAGAAAACATTGTGAAAAAAGAAGAAATTGCGTCTGACGAGCAATTTCTTCTTTTTCCACACTATTTTCTACCCTACTGAATGGTTATTTTTCAAATTAAATTCATTTTAATTTTCGTCTGCAAAACCTTTGAATTTGGACAGGTCCAAAATTTTGTAAACAGGAAAGGGTTAAGACACTTAAGTGTCAGCGGTAGTCAGTCTTCCAGGACTGCATAGACTGACTGATTATTAGGTTTGAAACTTTTTAAGCTTACCCGATTTTCAGAATCTTAGATTAATGATTCTACCTTCCTGTTGAAGAAATTTTTATAAAAGTGAACTCAAGCCAACTTCCTAGGGAACCTATATATTTTTCGAAAACTTATTCTGCAGACTTCCCAGATGGTCCCTTTTTGCATCACAGGTCACATAATTTAATTTTTTTTTTAAGACTTAAAACATAAAAAAACATGAATTTAGTCTGCTGTGTAGTATTTGATTAGAAAAATGCTTACAAAAAAACATTGCAGTGTAGGTCAAGATTAAAGGCCTGATTTCAAAATTATGTAATAAATCTTAAGTCACTCATACTTTTGGGCTTCACAAAAAGAGCTTTATGCTTAATAAATATTACCATGCACCATGTAACTGAAATGGATTAATTGAAATTGGAAATTTCTCAATTATCATACTGTTGTACATTTTGAGATGACAAAATAATTACCGGAAATTATCAGACAGAAAATATGAAGTTCCAAATCCACAAATATTTTGGGACCAAAGCATGTCAATTCAAGGGGGATTCCTTGGACTCTGGAATATGCAGAGTGTAGGGTGTGGTCCCAGCAATGCCATTAAAATTTGAATTGAGCAGCAAATTATAAACTTTGGGAATTGACGATAAACAGTTAAATAATAGTGTAATAGTTTAATTAGCTTAAATGATTAGCAGGGTGTAAACATATAAAGTCAATTACTCTCAGTTAATGAACATTTTAAAATACTTGAAAAGCTGTTAAAATGGGTTTATTGCCGAGTTTATTATGGTAATGACTGCTTCCGTTTCTGTAAGAGGTAATTAAGTGTTTTATATTTATTTGCAGACTTTTATTTTGAAGAAATTGAAGAGTTTCATTTATTATACGATCAGCCATTTGAGTTCTTTAGATATGTGAATCATCACGCAAAAAGGGACCATCTGGGAACTTAATAATGAATATTTGAAAAAGAATTGGGCACAGCATTGGAAAAGCAGAGGTTGCATTTAAAAATTCTTTCACAGGAAGGTAGATTGAACATTCTAGATTCAGAAAATAAGCCCATTGCAAAAAGTTTTGACCCTAGTCAGTCTTCGCAAAACTGCGTAGTCTGACTAGAGTCAACACTCTACATACTACCCAGATGGTCCCTTTTTGCGTGATGGGTCACATATATAACCTTTGTTAGGTTGAATTTGGAATATTCCAACTTAACCCTTTGCTGTTTAATCCCTGCGTTTTACGTGCCAGTGATTTTATTATTGAGAAAACATTGTGAAAAAAGAAGAAATTGCTTCTGACAAGCAATTTCTCCATTTTCCACACTATTTTCTACCCTACAGAATGGTTATTTTTCAAATTAAATCCACTTTGAATTTTTGTCTGCAAAACTTTTGAATTTGGACAGGTTCAAAATTATGTTAAACAGGAAAGGGTTAATGGACTAGAAGGTATAGACAAAGATCAGCTTTATCTGAAAAACATAATTCAGACTGGTAAAAATGTCCCTTAAATTCGCACTCCTTGAAATGAAATTTAACCCTTGTCATGCTGAATAAAAAAGCTTGGCAAAATTAGATTTAAATGAAAGTGCTGAAAGCTCTGTATTTCCTACTTTTGATTCAGCATTTGATTTTGAAAATATAATTTTTGAAACTTTTCTGGTTTAAAAAGGAAAAACAGGTGGTATAGACAAAGATCAGACTGCACATATGTGCAGGCTGATGTTTGTCTATAGCTCCTGCCAAGGCAGGAATATTCCAGGTTCAGCATGACAAGGGTTAAATTCAGCAGGAAAAGGATTCTTTTGTATTCACTTGCACTTGAACCCTCTTAATTAATTAATTTACCATGGTAAATGGTGCTGTCTCATTAAGAATATTTGTAATAATAAAAACATAATTAATTTGAATTATCCTTTTGTGAGATGTCATATCTTGCTCTTCTCTTGTTGAATTCATAGTAGGGTAGAAAATCTTCTGTAAGTGACTATAATATTTTCCTACTTAAAATTGAATTAAAAAAAATAGGTCACAGGATCAAATCTTAGAAAAACCTTGTATGCTCTCTAGAGGCCACATTTCTTTCCTGATCAACCTGAAATTCAGTCAGAATGATTGTCTTGATGAAATCTGGGAAAAGTTCCAAATTGGTTCAACTGGGGTCAAAAACTAGGTCACAGGGTCGAATCCTAGAAAAACCTTGTATGCACTCTACCAAGGCAACATTTTTGGCCGATAAACCTTTAACTTGGTCAGAGTGATTGAACTAATGCAATTTTTAGCTCGGATGTTTTCGGAGAAACCCCGAGGTATTGCTATAGCCTCCGTGTCGTCGTTGTCGTCGTCAGCGTCGTCGTTGTCGTGCGAAAACTTTGACATTTTGTTATATCTCTGGTTCTACTGAAGGCATTCACATGAAACTTGGCACACATGTTCACCATCAAAAGAGCAACCTATACTATCAAGGGGGATAACTCTAGATGCACTTTGTGCAAATTATGCCCCTTTTTCGACTTAGAATTTTTTCCCACCATCCAGCTTTCGACAGCCCAGCGTAGGCACCCGTAGGCGGTGCTCTTGTTGATGAGTATGAAATTTGGTCAACTGGGGTCAAAAGCTAGGTCACGCAGTCAAATAATAGAAAATCCTTGTAAGTTAACCTGAAATTTGTAAAAAAAAAAAATTCTCAAGTTGTACAGGAGCAATAGCATTGTTTAGCTTAGTCATTCATCATAATCTATTTCTAATACTTCTTTTGAAAATTTTAGACAGTTCATTCAGGTGAGCCATTAAGGGCTGCTATGGCCCTCTTGTTGTCTTAGTGTCATAAATTTAGTTATCATCAAAAACAAGAGGTTAAACTTTCAGCAGAGGTGTTGAAATACAACTTTTCTCCACTTGTTCATTGACATTATGCAAAAGTTGATTTCCTACTTGTCCAGGATCAAAATGAACTTGCCCACAAAAAAGAATTGATAAATGTTGAGAAAAACATTGTTTTTTAATGAAGAAAATGCATTCAATACAATGTTTTTCCTCCCTTTGATACAAACAATAAGATGACTTTTTCTCCTAGTTTTTTAGTACTGTATCAATATTTGCTCTGGTATTTACCAGTCCATGGACATGTGGCATAGAAAATGTACTTGTCTGGAAGTAGAAAAGCCACTTTCGGACAAGTCTGGCATGGGAATTCTACACCCTTGCTTTCAGAGTTATTTTATATTTCAGATGTGGATGAGAAAAGGGGGACAACTCTGGTTGATCTTCGCAAGCTAGAAGGATGTGGACTTGGCCTCATTATTGCAGGTTTGTTCATCACAGAATAAACTTTGGTTTATTTGACCCAAATTTGACCTCTGTGGAAAAATTGCTTAAATAGCAATTACGGACATACTTTATCAATTAACAAAATATATAGTACATTCAATACAGCTTGTCTTCCATTCCTTATATTATGAAAGCATATGTAAAGCCGAGTAGGAATAATCAGACTTTTCTTCATCTAAATAGCAGGGGTCAGATTCAGGGCAATAAAACTGTGCTATACTACAGTTTACTTGGGTTATAACAATATTGTGCCTTCATAACTTGGTTGATAGCTCATTGAACATCCAATCGTGGGGTCACAGGTTCAATCCAAGGCATTGAAACGTTCATCTTTTGGAAAATTTTCTGTCACCAAGGGGTTGATAATCCACAACATATGGTTGCAAGCTGATGAGCAACTGGAGGCTGTGATATGATATTGCGGTAGTACTTGTGAGAGAAAAAACTCCATTTAATCAATCAATCAAGTTGGCTTAAACTCCAATTTAAATCAAATGATATGATGCTCGACACCAAAAAAAGATTATCAGAACATTATTACATTTATATACAAAAAATTATAAAGTAATATAAAGGAACATCATAGTTTAATGGAATTCTCTCACCGTATTTCCCTTAACAATAGTGCCCTCCCTAATAGCTCCCTGACCATGTTATGCATAGCTCCTGGGGGTGTAGTTTATTAGGAGAAAGGCGGTATATAATTTGCGAGCCAAGGATTCTAGACTTCACTTTTCTCTTACAAACAGAAGGAACAAAATGGAGATGAGACCAAATGGAATCCTTTGCTTTGGTAAAATGAGATCCTTCCCTATAGTTTGAGATCCTCAGAATCCCAGTAAATTGTTTGACTCCCAACCACACTGTCTTGATTAAAAGGTAGTCAACCTGTAATGGCATTGTTTCGGAAGTCATAAACTTTAACAGTATTAACTAAGCTTTCCTTATGATTTCATTAGAAAACCTCGGCCAACATTAAAGTTTTGGAAGAAAGTTTACTAATTATCCTGACAAAGAAAATGGACGATAATACAGGCGTCCTGATATAACAGTGATAGAGCAGATTATATTATAGTGTAGGAGGACAGTGTTAGACAGATTTAGAGTTTTTAAGGCAGTATATGTTGACAGCCAACATGTCATTTCCAATCAAAATATCCCCCGCCACTCCCAACTAGCACCTGTTTATGTCTGCTATACTTCTAGGGGTCAGGACAAAACTATGGTATAACTTGAATATGGTATTGTAACTTGTGATTACAATACATCTGTATATAATCAACATGTCAAAATAATTTTACTTATAAACCCCTTTATGATTAGAGGTGCATACAATACACTGTTGCAAAAGCTGTAATATTCAGAATTCAGCATTACAAGGGTTAAGTCTTAACCCTTGTCATGCTGAATAAAAAAAGCTTTGGAAAATTATGTATAAATCAAAGTGCTGAAAGCTCTGTAATTCCTAATGGTGAGTCAGCATTTGATTTTGAAAATATAATTTCTAATACTTTTCTGGTTTAAAAAGCAAAGTCAGGTTGTATGGACTAAGATCAGATTGCACATATGTGCAGGCTGATGTTTGTCGATACCTCCTGCCAAAGCAGGAATATTCAACATGAAAGGATTAAGATTTCAAAAAATGGCTCTTTAATTACAATACTTGGTGCAATATAATACTAAATAATGAAAGTTCAAATAAAGTAGTGATATCATAATTTTCACATTCCTTGAAATTATTCAGCAAGTTATCGAAGTCATCATGATCAACGGTTATCAGAAATACATGATTTTATCTTAAAATGTCTGTGTCGTAAAAAAGTTTCATTATTTCCGTTATGATCTTGTCAATTTCTAATAAAATACATTAGTCACTGAGTCATGCTTAAAAATTTTCAGTACTTTCAAATGCATTGAAAATGAGAAAAGTCATGAGAATAATTTTAAAAGTTTGAAAAACTGATAGATTAATGCAAATGATTGATTTCATGGAGGTATGAAACTTCCTGTATTCATACAGTGTGATAAGATTTTTGATTTCACACCTTGATGATATCAGTAAATACTCTCTTCATCTCCTAAATGTTTAAAAAAAACATTGTGCACCCTAGTCTTGCTGAATAAAATTCTTGGCAAAATTGCTAAAAAACCAAAGTGCTCTAAGCACTGGATGGACTTTATATGTGATTCGGTATTCATATTGAAAATTAAATGTGGAAGCTAAAAAAGGTTTTTGGTTTTAAAAAAAAGGACAAACAGGTGGTATGGACAAAGATCAGACTGCACATATGTGCAGGCTGATGTTGTCTATTGCTCCTGCCAAGACAGGAATATTGTGAATTCAGCAGTCAAGGGCTAAAGAAAAAAAAAAAAAAAAAATATGGGGTGGATTTAGCATGAATCTTTCAAACAATGGGAAAACATGCTGTAAAATTATTATCTTGTGATTAAGATGCTGAACATGGGAAAATAAAATAGATATACATTTTAACAACTTGACTGTGAGAAATGGGTGGAGTCATACACACAAAAAATGAAATGATCTCATTAAAGATTTTATCTGAATTCTGGATTATGTAATGTTAGGTATGCCAAGCTAAAAGGTGTCAACTTATATTAGCAGGCTTCGTTGCAAGCTCTGAAAATCAGAAATTTTCTCTTGCTCAATTAGCAGTTTAAATCATTGTCATCATGCTGAAAATTGAATATTCTTGCTTTGGAGGAGGTACAGACAAAGATCAACTTTCACATTTGTGAAGGTTACAGGAAGCTCAAGGTCATGTGACAAGGTCATGGTCATATTTCAAGCTCAAACTTTTGTAAATCTTAATTAAATAACTCAACATTGTCAATTTCTTCAAGCCTACTCAAGATACGAAGTCCATTTTATAGGCTTGGTTAACATCTAATTGCAGTTGGTAGCATGTTGGAATGTCAATCATAAGGTCACAGGATCAGTTCCCCAAAGTATGCGGCACTCATCCTTTCCAACAACTTGTCCCACAAAATTGGTTGAAAAGCATTAAGAGAGTTCAGTGCATGACTGTACTAAGTGTATATACACTGTATATACACTTGGTACAGTCTTGCAGTCTGAACCCTAGAAATTTAACCTATGCTATCCAAGTTATAGGGACATAAGATGATAGAGTTATACTGCGGACAAATAAGTGGACACGGACCACCTGAGGGACACCGGTGGCCATTAGTGATCACATAGTATGTCCCATCTTTCGACAGGCATGTTAAAAGATTTTAACCTCAGCTATGAATATTCACTTTATAGAAAAAAGTATGAAGAACTGACACTTGTAACCAAACTGAAAAAGTGTATCAAAAGAAAGGTAAACAAGTTTATTAACATTAAAACCAAAAACCATGAAATTTCTGGGATATTAATACATATAAAATACATACTGGTACATTAAAATCATACAGATATTGTTATATTGGCAAGGTTCAGTGGAGGTCGATTTATTATGGGAGACAATTTGAGAATTTTAACCCTTCTCATGCTATTCACGGCAAACATGTACTGTACACAAATCTTTTGCAATCAATGGGTTGATAATCATATACCTATGTGAGATAGTAGCTGGAGGCTAAGAAAGGATGTGATGGTTGTACTAGTGAGAGAAATACAAGGAATCCATTGCTAGATGCTCCATCTGCCGTGATATAACTGAAAAATTGTTGAAAGTAACATAAAACTCCATTCAATCAATGAATCAATCAAATCTTTTGTAGACATTTAATGAAGCCAGCCTGCACAGATGTGCAGTCTGATTTTTGCCTATACTATCCACTTTTGACGAGGTTCAGTTGAGATCATTTAGAGGATAATAACTCTTTTTACATCAAACATCTTCTGTTCCCAAAACTATATTGGCAGGCATGTAAAGACTAAGATCAGCCTGCACAGATGTGCAGTCTGATCTTAGCCTACACTGCCTCCTATTTGCAATGTGCAGTGGATGTCATATAAGCCTATGTATGAGATTTCAAACAATTTCAAATAACTGCAAAGCAAAGACTCTGACCAGCCTGTGCATCCGCACAGTCTGACCAGAGTCTTCACTGTGTGTTTTGTAGATAGATAATGTCTCAAAGTATCTGTAGACCGCAAGGTAACTTTACATGTATGAGGCTGTCTATGCTGCTCAATGTTTGCCCCACATACACATGTGAACTGTTGGAAATGTCACACACAAGCACATATTATAACCATGGATATCTTGAGAAATTAACCCCATCCTCATGCTGTTCCTGACAAATGTCTACAATTTACACCACAGTTTTTTTCCTCTGCTGTTTTTACAGACAACATAGGAAGCAGCTTGCAAAAATTAATTGGGGGTACAAGCTCCACTTTGGGGGTTAACCTTTGTCATGCTGAATAAAAAATCCTGGTAAAATTACATCAAAAATCAAAGTTCTCAGAGCACTGGATGCACTAAATGTGAGTCAGTATTCATTTTGAGAATTTAGATTTATTTTGAAGCTTTTCTCATTTAAAAATAGGAAAAACAGGTGGTATAGACAAAGATCAGACTGCACATTATGTGCAGACTGATGTTTGTATATAGCTGCTGCCATGGCAGGAATATACAGGTTTCAGCATGACAAGAGTTAATATCTTGAAACTTTTTTGGGACCTAGGGTTATGCAGTAGGTTTCTGCTATGAACAATTTCAGTTGGAACAAGAATAACTATTATAGGGATAATTAGATATTAATGGTATTTTGATAGACACTCTGTCTGTCTCCAAAAGACAAGTTACATTTTGATAGAAGATGATTGAGGACTGCATGTATAACTAAAGCACCAATTCAAGATCAGTAATATTGTTGATTGAAATATCAAATCAATATACAGGGTATGTATAGGATAGAAAATGAGTGTGGAATAGACATGGCACCAGATTTTCTATCTGACTTAGACCACACTTTTCAATATTTCCTCTTTAATTTTAAGCTTTGCTGTTTTCCGAGGAAACCCCAGGTATTATGATCATCTTGGTGTGGTTCACGTTGGTGTTGTCATTGGCATTGGCATGACAAATTTAAACTTGGTCATGTCTCTGTTGTTATTGAAGACGTCTTCATGAAACTTGGCATGTGTGTTCACCATCACAAGAGCTACCCAGACTAGCAAAGGGGGTGGTAATTCTGGAAGGATTTTTAGCTTGGCTTTCAGAGAAAACGGAAGGTATTATTACTTTCTTGGCATTGGCATGACAAATTTTAATGTTAGTCATATCTCTGTTGTTATTGAAGATATCTTTGTGATGCTATGCATTTGTGTTCACCATCACAAGGGCTTTCCTGACTATCCAGGGGGGATAACTCTAGAAGCATGTAGTGGATAGTGGTGGCTGAGAAAAAATGTTGCAATTGTACTGGTTTGAAAAAAATGACAGATAACCATGGGTTAGGTGCACCAGTAACTGTTGCTGAGTCTGAGATATAACCGCAATATTGTTGAAAGTGTCATTAAACCACATTCAAATTGATACAAACCCAAACAGTCAAACACATTGATAGGAAAGGGTTATGGTTGATGAGATCAATGATATTGTGATTTGTTTCAATTTTCTCTGTAGAAATAAAAACAAATTAAGACGCTTGTCTCCATGGTGTTGAAGCATGGTGTAGTTTATCCCTGGAATATCTATTGACCCATCTGCTATAGTGCTCAAAGGTGATTTTTAGCTCCACTGGCTGAAAGCCACTGGGGCTATTGTCATGGCGTTGTGTCTGTCGTGCGTCCGTCCGTCCGTCCGTTCGTCCGTCCGTGCGTGCGTGCGTCCGGTCGTAAACTTTTCTTTAAAAATCTTCTCCTCAGAAACTACCAGATGGATTTCAACCAAACTTCACAGGAATGATCCTTGGGTGACCCTCTTTCAAAGTTGTTCAAGAAATTTTGATCCAATGAAAAACATGGATTTAATGGGCGTGGCTAATTTCCAAATATGGTAAAAAGTGTGTTTTCTCAGATTCTAATAGATGGATACTAATTAAATTTTACATGAATGATCATTGGGTGACCCTTTATCAGTCTACAAAAAATCATTGTGATCGGATGGAAAATATGCATTTTATGGGCGGAGGTCATTTCTCTATATGTTATATAGTGGAAACTTTGAAAATCATTTTCTCAGAATGTAACTGATGGATATCAACCAAATTTCATTGGAATGATCCTTGAGTGACCCTTTATCAGTCTACAAAAAATCATTGTGATTGGATGAAAAATATGCATTTTATCGGCAGAGGTCATTTCTCTATATGTTATATAGTGGAAACTTTGAAAATCATTTTTTCAGAATGTAACTGATGGATATCAACCAAATTTCACTGGAATGATCCTAGAGTGACCCTTAATCAGTGTACCACAAATTATTGTGATTGGATGAAAAATATGCATTTTATGGGCGGAGGTCATTTCTCAATTATGTTATATAGTGGAAAATTTGAAAATCATTTTCTCAGAATCTGATTTTTGGATATCAACTAAATTTCACTGGAATGATTTTTGAGTGACCCTTTATCAGTGTACCAAAAAATATTTTGATTGGATGAAAAATATACATTTTATGGGGGGAGGTCAATTCTCAATATGTTAAATAATTGAAACTAAGAAAATATTTTCTCAGAATGTAACTGATGGATATCAATCAAACAATTTTGGTATGATCTTTGGGTGACCCATTATCATGCAGCCAAAAATTATTTTGATTTGATGAAAAATATGTCTTTTGATAGCAGAGGTCATTTCTCTATCTGTTATATAGTTGAAACTTTGAAAATGATTTCAACACCAGTGAAACCCCAAATATCTAAAAATCTAGTCAAAACATTTATTTGCTTTTACAAGAATTTCAAGCCTGTGGAGCGACTCAAGCCATTCATGGCTTTCTAGTTTATCAATTTGTACAATTTAAACAAAAAAGAACCAAGCTAGATTTTACAAGTTCTTTATGCTCCTGCCAACCTGGCTATTTTAAACCCTTGTCATTCTGATCCCAGAATATTCATGCTTTGGCAGGAGGTATGGACAAAGCATCAGCCTGCACATATGTGCAGTCTGATCTTAGTCCATACAACCTGATTTTCCTTTTTAAACCAGAAAAGTTTCAGAAATTATATTTTCAAAATCAATTGCTGACTCACAATTACTAAATACAGAGCTTTCAGCACTTTGATTTATATATAATTTGACCAAGGTTTTTTATTCTACATGACAAGGGTTAATTGGAAACGAGTCAGGCTGACATCCCGGTATTTTGAGTTAGAATCCTAGCTTTCACAGTAATCTTTTGTCTTCCAGCAATGGTCAAATGATAAGTAGTAAGCCCAAGGGGGATAGGCAGCTCAGGTGGCTCTAATGAAATGTTGGGGTTGTACTGGTGTGAGAAACAATAAGCCAGGGGTAGGTGCACTAGCCCCTAGGATTTAATGTCGTTCAACCAATTACAATCAGTCAATCAATCTTTATGCCACCATGTATTCCAGCAACTATGCTTTAACTATACATACACGCCAAGGGTGACAAGTTTCCAGTGATCACTCTTGAAAGAATGCATTTTCGTATGCAATTTACTTACATAAAGCAGTTATTCATCGCTAATATTATTATAAGTCACACCTGAATCTTGTTAAATGTGGTAGAAACATCCATAATGTTTGACTGTGCAACAGAGTAGATAGCTTTTCTGAGCAATTAAACAATTATCTAAGCCCAGGGGACCATGAATGTAGATCAACCTAGATCAAAGAAATTTGTAAAGCAGGTATGATTTAGTTCACTACAGCAAATTCTGTATTAACGCTTTTGAAGTTTTTCAAAATTGTGGACTTTTCCAAATTGAAAGAGATGCAGACAACTATTTCAAATTCATGAAATATTATATTTTTCTGTCTAATCAGGTAGAAAAAAACTATGGTGGAAAATGTCACAAGCAATTTCTTCATTTTCCACATTTTTTTCCTGAACTCTCTTTTCTTTCCTGAACTCTCTTTTCTTTACAAATATGTAAGGAAATTTAGAATCATTGGTTTACCAATGAGATGTCCTCCTGTATTTTGATAAGCTCAATTAAAAAACTTTTACAAACATAGTAAAGAAAGGAAAATTTAAAGTAACAAGCAGTTTACTTTTGAAGATATTATTGCTGTGTGTTTCTTCATTTACTGTGTTCTTGCTCCATTTGTGCCATTATTCATAGATCAGTTTGTAGCGCCTCAGACTCACTCTTGGGTCCCAAGTTCAATGGCTACTCATATTCTTTCCCACTTTTTGTTGGCTTAGTGTGAAACAGTTGCAACTCCCTATAAACATATAGGATGTTACAACTCTTTCGCGCTGAGCCATTGATTTACCTCTTAACAGTTGTCAGATAACTGTTAACCCATGAGGGATGAGCAGCTTAAAGGAAAAGTTGCCTGGCTAGGACTGGTCAGGGAAATTCTCTGATTGGGTGCTTTGTTGATGTGACTGAGAAAAAAAAGTTAAAAGCTGCATTAAACCAAAACAAACAAAAGAAGGTTAACTTCTCCTCTGAGACTACTTTTCAGATCTCAACCAGACTTGACAGCCTATTTCCTAAGGCTTTTTTTTTAAAAAAAAACATATCTTTATTGATGGAGCTTATTTCCAGTTCATGGCATTTAGTAAATAGTTTGAAGAGAGACAACTCATTTCTAACTTAGTCTTGTAAAGAGAAAGTTGTATTACCTCCCTTATACCTTGCAACTGAAATTTCAGTCAGTCAAAATTCCCCTGATTAAGTTGAAATTTGAATGTTGGTTATTAGGCGAAATAAGGCAACTACCGATGCTTTAATCATTCATCATTGTGTCAGCACAAAACTTTTGTAAGTTCCTATAACTATATATGAAAAATAGTCTGCAACTGAAGCATAGCTGAAAATAAGGTGGGTTCACTGGTGTTGAACTTGCATGGACAAGTATAAATGGAATTATTGGTTTACAACTCGAGTGCGCTAACCACTGGGCCTTAGAAGATCCTCCCTGATACAGGTGTCATACATTGTATTCAAACCATGGAAGCTATGCAGGTCGGTGAGAGTGGTCTCCTGTAACAATATTATTTGGAATGTCTCGACAAGAAGATTCCAATGAGTACAGGACATGATTCAAATTAGATCCCACAACACAGGGCTTGTTTTAGTATAATTAAAATATTTGAACTTGGAATCCAGTATACCTTCTATCTGTAGAATATTGTTCTAACCTTCCCTATATTGAGGATGTAAAAAGGTTACACAAGGTTCGCACAGTCTTAAAAAGTCCTTAAAAATCACCCTATGGCCTTAAAAAGTCCTTAAATGTCTCCTGACCTTAAAAAGACCTTAAAAAGTCCTTAAATTCTGTTTCTATGGCCTTAAATCTGATGAGAGGAGCAAAAAAATTGTTTATTTCTTAAAATCGTGTTAAAAAACGTAATACGACAGACATTCCCACAACATCGGGGCTGCTGTATTCTATCTATTTCGAGGATTCCGACGTCGGCCGATGATTGCCGAGCATTGACGTAGTGTTTCCGTATAAATCGATCGTAACCAATCAACGAGGAGCATTCGCTGCTGAAGCTGAAAATTGCGCCATCTATGGACCGATTCAGCCAATGAAATGATCGGAATTATTCTCTGCGTCCCTTCTACGTCCGTCTTGTGCAGTACAAGGATTTTGAAAAGTGTTGACGCGAAGAAAAATGCCTGAAAAATGCACAATTCAATGTGAAATGTGTAACGGACTATCCATGGCTGAGGAAAGTAATGACAAGTGTTTACAAAGCATACTTTCATTACTGTCGGAGGGAAATCGATCTTTCTAAAATGGGTGAGATCGCTATGAAATTACATGCTATTCATCATCTGATCGCATCAAAAGCTTTCGACAATCAAGCGAGATTCCTGAGGGTTTTTTTTCTTTTACCATACCGACAACAAATCTAGTCGAGCAAGTGAACCATATTCTTTTCCTAAGGCAGAGTTGACGTGTATGAGGTCAGATGCATTTTCCAAGACGTTGTAGATTTTGCATTGGTCATACCCCACCCACTTGTTATGCCAGCTTAACCTTCGGCAAGCATTGATATTTTTTTCAGAGGAGCAATGTATTGAAAGTTTTATGGACAATACAAACAGTTATAGCAATATAGCTATAGCAATTTAGATAATCAATTTTCCTGTAGAAAAAAAGAAGTCAGCTTTTCTACTGTTTAACTGTAAGATACAACTGACTACATCAATTATAAGGTACATTTTCAGGCTTACAGTCAACTTGTTCCTCAGTCAACTCGTTACTCAGTCAACGCATGGCGTTTTTGGTCAACTCATTCCCCAAAACAGAATTAACTTAAAAATAGAAATTTTGGCCTTAAAAAGACCTTAAAAAGTCCTTAAATTTGTGTGCCCTGTTTCTGTATGAACCATGTTACACGAGCGCTTTGAGATAATACCCAGCTTTGCACGTGCACATACATGCACAGCGAAGTATCATTTCGAAAGCGCTTCGCTTATGTTTTCATCCTGAACGCAGGGTATGATTGTTTTTGCATCATATCAAATGAGGACAGAATTAGGAATGGATTGTCTCCTTTCTTTATGTTCAGACATGTCTGTAGAAGTTGTCTCTCTTGGTCTATAATGTGAATTTCTTTCTTGTTCACTTAGTATAAAGTTTTGTAAAGTTTTGCTGTGTCATTCCTCATAAAAGACTCATAGATTGTCAGGTGTCAAGTGTTTGCCTCTTTCATACTGTATTTCAATAAAGAAAAATCGAGGTGTCAGTGCAGCACTATTGTAAGTGCCTATTAATTTATAGGCACTTACAATTGTGTTGCACTGACCCCAATTAATAATTCCACAATATGCAATAGATGATTTTAATTAAGCCTTTGTGTGACATTTCCAACAATTTTAATAGATGCAAACATTGTGCAGTCTAGACAGCCTTAGTCCTATTAGAAGATTAGATGACTATTTAAAGATACTTTGAGAGAACTTATCTATCTACACAACACACAGTTAAGATCCTGTTCAGACTGATAAAGAGCAGCTACTACAGCGTTTTTTCTCCTAGCTTTGGGAACGGGTCCGATACCAGACCAAATGGGAAAAATGTGTTGTTTTCTGGAAAATTGGGAATTTTCATTGTGACACTTCAAAAACGTTTCTTATATTTATATCATTACAATATGTATAATTGAATTTTCTTTGCCTCTATAGTCATATCTTAACTGAAAAGAAAACCATAGTCCTTTAAAACAAGGAATCTGAACAAAAACAATGACAAACAATTAGTCTGATTGCTCTGGAATAACTGTTTTAATCAAATCTAGAAATGTCACCAGTTTTTTGTTAAGAAAAAAATCATGGTTAAACCTAAAATATAGATAAATCAAGTTCTATAATATATTCAAAAATCGCAATATCTTGGCTTCACAAAAGTATGCAGTTTTGTACTGCGATAACTTCCGAGTTATCCACTTTATACTGGGTTCAAGCTTCATAATGGTTTCTGCCAATGAGTTGACAAAAATAAACTGATCTTCTGAATAACCCTCTTGTTGACAAATTACAACAAAGTTATTTATTGCTAAAAGTACTACATGTACCAGATTTTCCAATAGGATGTTATCAAAGTTTATATCTACTTCAAGAATTAGCCTTGAATTGGGAATTTCATTATCCATTTTCGGAAAAAATTGTAGTTTTCATCATTGGGAACGGGTCCGTTTACCGGACCCTTTCAAAGAAGGAAAAAAGAATGCTGTACTAGCGCATCAGACTCGTAATTATACACCAGAAGTATGGAATTCCTACGCCCGACTTGTCCAACATGGGCTTTTTTTACCTGCGGACAAGTAAATTTTTGTAGGCCACTTATCCATGGACAAGTAATTACCAGGACAAATCATAGAATTGGTGTTGAATAGATCTTAGAGATTAATTATCTTAATGTTTTGATGAAAGGGTAGAAAACATTGTTTTTAATGAAGAAATGATGGATTTCAGTGTTTTCTCTTTTGAAAACAATGTTTTCTCAAGATGTATCTATTATTTTTTTTTAAAGGAAATACTTTTTTTCCAGGTTAAGTAGAAAATAATCTTTTACTTGTTTGGGGACAAATAGAGAAAATCTGTATTTCCACATAATATCCCTGCATATATTTCCCTTCATATATCCGTTATTGCACACATTCTTTTCAACTTTTGTTCCCAATCAATGGGGTTGCCATCATAGCACCATGGTAGCAAGTTGGACTATTATTCAAAAGGTCCCTGGTCGATTCCTGCTGGTGGCACTCATTCATTCTGTCTGTTTGTTGTTCACCAATGAGTTGAAAATTATAGACCTATTTGGGATAGCAGCCGGAAGCTAGGAAAGGATGTAACAGTTGTACTGGTGTGAGAAAACCCAGGAATCCATTGTTAGGTTCTCCAGCGGCCATGATATAACTGAAAGATTTTTAAAAGTGGCGTAAAACCCAATGCAAACAAACAAACCAATGGGTGAATTATAGTACACTTTAGTAGGATTAGCAGCTGGAGGCTCAATAAGGATGTTGTTGCAGCTATAGTGAGAAATTATCACAAATTTATAATTAACCTTTATCATGTTAAATTCGAATATTTAAACAAATTGCTAATTTTCAGTGCATGTCAGCCACTTTAGCTTAATTTTTTCCAGTGATAATTAAGTAGAAAGCAGATAGTGTAGGCTAAGATCAGACTGCACATCTGTGCAGGCTGATTTTAGTCTATATACCGTCTGCCAATTTAAGCTCTGCATATCTCGTGAACAGTATGATAAGGATTAAATGTAAAAACTGCTGTGATGTGAATGAAAAATGTTAAAAGTGATGTTAAACCTCATTCTTATAAACATAATTTAAATCATATGTAACTGTGATTTTTAAAGCCGAAGAAACAAGGTCTCTGACACCTTATCACTTTAGTTTGAATTTGAAAGGTTTGATATTATATAAATTTTGGTCAGAAGGGATAGAATTTTCATTGAATAGACTTAACTGTTAGGAGCTTATAAGGTTATATTTCCTATAACAAAAATTGTGAAGATGATATCTCAAAATTTTTATGCAAATTAGGTATTCTTTACATATGATGGGACACTTTTTTATTGAAACTTGTATTGGTCATAATTATTTAAAAAATAGTCCAATCTTTCATCATATCTGACCTATCCAGTATTTCCAGTGTTTCTTTATAAACTTAGATGAAAAAGTTTAGTCGGAATTTCTATGCCCCTCCACATCAAAAGATTGTGATCATATTGTTTAACTGTTGTCAGTCTGCCTGTCTGTTTTTCTGTCTTCAAAAAAATTAACCAAAAATCTTTATACTGCCAATATTCTTAAGCTCTTCGAGATACAAGCCTCATATTTGGCATGATGATAGTTCTGAATAAAACACGTCTGCTGATACCAAGGTCATGTAACAAGGTCAAGGACATCTGTCATTAGGTCAATTGACTAAAAAAAACTTAACCAAAAAACTAAACATTGTCAATGTTTAAAGCATATACAACAAACAATCCTCTTGATTTGGTTTGGTGTTCAGGGGTGTGGAATCCCCATGCCCGACTTGTCCGACACAGGCTTTTCTACTTGCCGGCAAATACATTTTTCAAGGCCACTTGTCCGTAAACTATTAAATACCAAAGCAAATCTGGATACAGTTCTAAAAATATCTAGGCGAAAAGTCATCCTTTTGTTTGTTACAGCATTTTCTTCATTAAAAACAATATTTTCTCAATATTTATCAACCTACTTTTTTGTGGACAAGTTCATTTTAATTTGGACAAGTAAGAAATCAGGTTTTACTTGTCCAGGGACAAGTGGAAAAACTCTGTATTTCCACATCCCTGGGTGTTAGATCAAAATGATGTGCATCTGCTAGTACTAAGGTCAAGGTCATACGACAATTTCAAGGTCACGTATAAAGATCAAACTTTTCAAAAACTTAACCAATAAACTTAACATTAATGTCTTCATGCCTATTTAAGGAACAAGCCTATTTAGTGTAATATTTGGCGATAGTAGATCTTCATAATGTGCATCTGTAGATACCAAGGTCAAGATGATGTGACAAGGTCATCTGCCAAGGTCAGCCTTCTTTAAAGATTTATGTTAAAGCCAGCGTTTTCCATGACCCCCTGTTTCTTTGAATTTGGACCCCCTTTATTTGAAATGACTCCCAAAATTTTTCAAGAAACAATCTTTATCTAGTTTCAAGGGGGTCATAATGTGGCAAAATGACCCCCAGTTTTGAACATAGAGGGGAAAACCCTGGTTAAAACTGAACAATGATTATTGTTCAGTTTAATCAAGCCTATTTTAGATACAAGCCTCATCATTGGCATGATGAAAGATCTCAGTGATGTGCATCCATATTTATCAAGATCAAGGTCATGTGACAATGTCAGTGTCATCTGTCAAGATTATTAGCTTGAAAAAAAAATGATGTTACAGGGGAATTTGTGTTTCACAAACACATCTTGTTGTTTATAATCTACAAAGACCAACATTGAAATAACATTTTCTGATTTTTATGCCCCCGCATAGATAAGATCAGGGGCTTTTTGTTTTACCGGTGTCTGTCTGTCTATCTGTATGCAAAAACATAACCTGAAAACTTTACCTGCAACTAAACATTTTCCACGATTCAAGTGACAATGCTTATACTTGGCATGGTGGTAACATGGTTCCTCTTGATGAAACGCATCATTCAAGGTCAAGGGGATAGGTCAAGGTCAATCACCAATGTCAAACTTATAAAGAAAAACACATTCTTGTAAATTATAATATTGTTAATTTTTCCTAACTCTCCAAGTATACAAGGGTCAACATGGTACTTAAATATTTTCACTCATTTTCTTTCAAAGTTTTAATTGGAGTTCGATCAAGTCTATGGTCACCTACAGAGATAATTTTATGTGGGAAATATTTATTTTTTATTGTGAACAATTTCACGGCTATACGAGAAAGGATGTTTATAAAATAAGTGAGGATCACTCAACCAGGTAGGGATATTATATGCCTAAACATGAAAAAAGTTCAAAAATAGTTTCCTCGTGGTCATGATGTATGAGAAGTATGCAGTGTAATATATATGTCAATTAAACATACATCGTGAAAGTGATATTACGGATTATATATTCTAATCGCTGTTTTAAATGATGACTTTACATTTCATGTGTGTACATACATGAGAATGACAGTAGGTGTGCATAGGTGATTGTTGGTGTTAAACTCCAAAAACTTGTATCTGCAGCTTGAATTACACTAGATGTGAAATTTCTTTGAATGAATGTTATGATATTATTTGTTGAATTATGGTCTAGATTGAATTTGGATTTTGAAAAATAAAAAGTTATTGTCGGTCCTTCTTTAAGATATTTTGAGATTAAATTTGGATAATTATAGAAAAAAATACCAAATTTATGGTTCAAGGCTTTGCAGCTGAAGAGCATTCTAGATTAACTTTGGATATCAGAAATGAAGCGTCAAAAGTTGCTGGGTACTGATAGATGGATTTCATTTAAGAGGCGATGTAGAGGTATAGTCTAAATTACACATTAAAGTTACCATATTGCTTTTAATGAGAGCACACTCTGTAATAGTTAAGCCCCCCTCACTATTTATCTAGAAAAACCCATTTCAGTTGATAGAGAGCCTAAATTTAAAGTATATTGATGTCAACTAGTCGGGGTTAAGCCAGCAATGGCTGGGGAACCAAGTGGAAGTGAAAATGTCTGACCAAATGATACATAGACGATGTGTACAAAATTGATGGGAGCTAGCCAATGATTGGATAATCACTGGCATTTAGTTGTAGATATATATAAAGACTTACACAAATCTAAAAGACGTCACCACTTTGTCAGTAGGTTTTGACTTGAAGATAAAATTCACCTGCATGTCGCTGATCTTAGAAAAATCCATTATTGAGTCACCTGATTCACCAATCGATCTGCAACTAGTTGCCGATTTTATCACCTATTGGCAGAAAGTCATTGGTGTCAGGCATGCATTATCAAAGTTTTGAAGTGTTTATGTAACAGTAGCTTAAATGTTCTTTGGAAAAAGTGGCGTTTGCAAGTGCTTTAGATTTATCTGAAATTTTTCACATTTTTCTTATGTATAAAATTGAATGTAATGATTATTCCCTTATCCCTCATTTTCTGGACATTCCAAGCTATTTTTATCCCCCACCGTTAAAGAGGATATAATAATGTAATGATCTCTGTCTGTCATTCTGTCCTTTGGTAATTCTGTCACTAAACTTGTCCGGAGCATATCTCCTAAAGTATAAAAGCTACCAACTTGAAACTTTATAGGTGGATAGATCTCATGGAGGAGAAGTGCAGTGCACAAGAACTACAACTCTTGCCTGGATAATTTTGGAGTAATTAGGCTTTAGTTTACTATTAAGCTTAGATGGCGGGGGATGGCCATGTCCAACATGGCTCTTGTTTTACTTGTGGCTGGCCATTCGCCACGTGATATCATGGCTTTTATTGTTCACTCAATGGAAGATAAACCTATCTTTCACTGAAACAAATAATAACACCTTCTTAATTATCATTTCTGGCTGAAACATCAAGTCTTCCTGTAGACTAGATCAAATGCATGTCAAGTCGCAATCATACCGCAGTAGGTAGCGTACTGCATCAGTGATATAATGCTTTACTGTACCATGCTCAGCTGCCATATGATACCATACTTTGTCATTCTAGATGATGGTCCTAGTTAATTTATCAAAATTGTCACACAGCTTTACAATTGAGTACAATAAATAAATTTAAATGAGCCTGTGTCCTCACATTGAGCATGTGCATGACATTTCATAGAAACTCATGTGTGAGTGATGATAAGACATTGAGCTGCATGAACCATTGGACAGTGCATTAAAAAATACTACACATATGAACAGAACTTGTACATCTGTAGCTATCTAATAATTGCACAGTGAAGACTATGATTAGACTGACCTGAGTCTTAACATTGCACATGTGTGAAATTGTTGGAATTATCACACAAAGGCTCATTTTCATTAATTTCTCATGTGCACAATCTTAAGACTTATCTCTGTTGAGGTCGCAGAATTGTGGAATATGCTTGATGCATCAAGTAGTTGTTTTTACAGCTCAATGTCTTTCAGTTGTCACAGGGACATTATTCCATGTTCCAGTAGTGGTTATTCAAGGTTTCAGTTTTCAAAAATTCTTTCACAGGATGTTAGAATAATCATTCTAGTTTCAGAAAATGGTCAAAGTGAAAAAAGTTGCAATCCTAGTCAGTCTGCTAAGTCCGCACAGTCTGACTATGGTCAACACTTTTCTCACTACCTAGATCATTCCTTTTCACCTTTTAAGGGGTCACATATTTATCCCTGGAAGTTAACCTCCCATAATTAGAATTTCTTAGCCAACTGTAATTAAGAAATGCATGCATGTAATTAGCATTTTTAATTGAAAATTGATTATAAAAATCAAATTTTATTTATTGATTAAGTAATTAATTAGAAAATGAATGTTCTGGTTTATTAATTTACATGAGGTACAGTCATTAGATTAATTAATTTATGTTTCCCTTTACATGTAATCTATGATACTTGAATGTCATAATCCTTCCTGTCCTGAAATTTCACAATATTCAGACAAAGTAAAGGTCAAATTTAAGTCAAATGATTGAAATTGCACCTCAAGACCATAAAGCCATGTAAATCAGCATTATCAACATTGAATAAGCTGAAGTAAAATGAAGTTTACATTGCCTAATGTTGATATACATTATATTTTATATAACTAACTAGTGGTACACATAAAAAAAATCTTGAGATTAAGTCCTGGCATAGCAGCAAAAAGTACTCAAAATCCTATCAATGCACAGCTGGGCATCTATTCAGAGACAACATTGTTAATGCCCCTCCAGGAGCTTGTGGTTCCCCTTCTGACACACACATCACAGTTATCTAAACTAAAGCTTAAATTAGTGTAGACATTATTTTAGAATGGACTGTTCAATGGATGATTAAAAATGACCCATATCATTCAAGAAATAATTGATAAACAAAACTGTCCTATTGTGATGTTTCTTTTATGGTTTATAGTATACGATCTTGGGTGTCTTTATAATTTTGCAGAGATGCAATATTGTAAGGAACTTATCTTATTTAAAGTAAAAAGTCCTAGCATACTCTTGGTTGGACAGACATTCTTTATGAAGTACAGCCTTTAATACTGTTGTTTAGCAACTTAAGTTTGGTAACTGCAGCTTGAATAAGTTGCAGCTACAAGGTTTTAGTTGAGCAATGATGCTAATTGTGAATGCAGTATTATAAAGGGTTTAATGAGGGATTTAACAGGCTGTATATTTGAAGAGTCTGAATTTGAATGCCATTAGAATTTTAATGAGATATGTGGACAGGGTGCCCCGCTGTGGTTTGGACATTAAAACACACTGTCTTTTGTTTGATACCTACAATAATAGATCCTTTCTTTGGAAAGGTTGATTATATTCCATATCTATAGCTTCACACGAAAATCATTAAATTTAAATAAGCAGCAAGAAGTATTGTTATGATTGGAGGAAACATATGAATCTTGAACAATGACAGTCTTCTTATGCCCTGATATCTTATAAATCGGGGACATATTGTTTTTAGCTCCACTGGCTGAAAGCCACTGGGGCTATTGTCATGGTGTTGTGTCCATCATGCGTCCGTCAGTGCGTCTGTGCTTCCCTGCGTCCGGTCGTAAACTTTTTCTTTAAAAATCTTCTCCTCAGAAACTACTGGATGAATTTCAACCAAACTTCACAGGACTGATCCTTAGGTGACCCTCTTTCAAAGTTGTTCAAGAAATTTTTATCCAATGAAAAACATGGATTAAATGGGCATGGCTAATTTCCAAATATGGTAAAAAGTGAGTTTTCTCAGATTCTAGTCAATGGATACCAATTAAATTTTACATTAAAGATCCTTGAGTGACCCTTTATCAGTCTACAAAAAAATATTGCAATTGGATGGAAAATATGCATTAAATGGGCGGAGGTCATTTCTCTTTATGTTATATAGTGGAAACTTTAAAAATCATTTTCTTGGAATGTAACAGATGGATATCAACCAAATTTCACTGGAATGATCCTTGAGTGACCCATTATCAGTCTACCAAAGATTATTGTGATCGGATGCAAAATATGAATTTTATGGGCTGACGTCATTTCACAATATTTTATATAGTGGAAACTTTGAAAATCATTTTCTCAGAATGTAACTGATGGATTTAAATCAATTAATTTTAGTATGATCTTTGGGTGACCCATTATCATGCAGCCAAAAATTATTTTGATTGGATGAAAAATATGTCTTTTATGGTCTGAGGTCATTCCTCTTTATATTACACTGTTGAAACTTGAAAATCATTTTCAACATCAGTAGAGCGGCAAATATCCTTTCCGACGTTTGTCTCTCAACAATGGGTAGATAATCGTAAACCTATGTGAGATAGCAGTCGGAGGCTAGGAAAGGGTGTAATGGTAGTACAGGTGAAAGATATACCAGGAATCCATTGTTAGGTGCTCTGGCCGCCGCAATATAACTGCAAAAATTGTTGAAAGCGGCGTAAAACTCTTTCAAACAAACATTCAAATCAACATCAGTAGAACCCAAAATATCTAAAAATCTAGTCAAATCTTTGATTTGCTATTACAAGAATTTCAAGCCTGTGGAGGGTCTCAAGCCATTCATGGCTTTCTAGATGTCTTGTCTGTTTATCCATTTTGTCCCCGAAATGCTTTTAACATTAGGCCTTGAAATTTTAGTTTAAAGGGGATAGAATCTTCATATTTCACATGAGTTTTCGTTATAGTGCTGGTTAAGATCAAGGTCATCAGATTAAGGCTAATTGGAGTAAGACCAATTGCCTCTCTAAGGGATGTATAAGTGAGCGTGCTAATTTATGGACAATTTCAAAAGTGGACAGACCAAAAACTCTGGCCAGCCCTTGCATCAGCATTGTTTTTCAGATTCTTTCATCACACTACATCTAATTCCTCTTTGTTACTTTTGCTTGATTTTTATCCCTCATGCATCGCTAGTTGTGATCTGAGAGAAATTTATGATCTTTGCTTCAAGTCCTTGCCACACCTTTAGTTATGTGGGTCTAGTAATGTAGATAATTTTAGGGCAAGGCATTTCTGAGCTACAGCCTATTACTGGTGATACCAAGGCATATGAATACTGTAATTGAAGTTTGCCTTGATATGACCAAAAGATTGTTAAAGTGGTGTTAAAACACTAGATTTAAATAAAATGATACCAAATATTGTGTTCTTACCATTATCAATTTTGTATTTTCAGGTGGAGTGGATAAAGGTGTTAGACCCCACATTTCTAACTTGAGACCCGGGGGACTAGCTCAAAGGTATGTAACACTACAAGTGATAAAATCATCAGGGTGTGGAATTCCCAAGCTAAACTTGTCCGACACAGGCTTTTCTACCTGCAGACAAGTTTTCCAGGCTACATGTCCATGGACGAGTAAATACAAGGGCAAATATTGGAATGGCACTAAATAGATCAGAGATTAATATGCTTAATGTTTGTATCAAAGAGTATAAAACACTGTTTTGAATGAAGAATAGGCTGGGTTCCATCTATCTATTCTATCTTTTGTGTACCATGCCCATTAACAACATTTAAGGGGTAAACTTTAATTGGCATAATTTGACTATTAAAAAAATTAAAGAACTTTTTCATGGTCATTACTTGGCAGATATTTTGACCATTAAATGGTCATTTTATTTTTAATGCCCATTACATTTATTTCAGGGTTTATGAATAATGGGCATGCTATAGCAGTGAAAAAAATTCTTTACCATTAATCTAAATTCATGCCCAGCACAATGTCACTTTTAATGGCCACTGTCCATTAAAATGTGTCATGAAAAATATTAATGGGTCATGAATTTAGCAATTATACAAATTTATGGCTACCATCAATATTGATAAAGGCTACCATTAAAAAATTAAGGCCCATCAATATTCATTTTTGTAATGGTCATTATTTTCCCATTAATTACTCCTGAAAATGTAATGGTGTCCTTTCTCTATTTATTGCCATGAATGACTTCTTAAATGGCCATAACTCTCCCATTAAAACAATTTAATGTTAAATTCATGGCATCTTGCTGGTTTATCAATGCCAAGCACAATGTCACTTTTAATGGGTGATGTTAATGGCTCAAGCCATGAAGTTTTCATGGCTGATTCATGGATGATCTTGCATTAGTGAATGGCCTGTTTGAGTTTACCAGTGAAAGATGAAAGACTTATTACAAGAGGGAGATTAACTGTTGTCTATCATGTTTTAGCAAAAATTACTGACCAATTACATGTCAAACAGCTAACAAGATTGCAATGTTCTGATGTCTTTCAGTAGTATTCAAGCCTTAATTTATTTACAAATATTTGTCCGATAGATTACAAGTTTGAAATGTACTGTTGTCTTTTAGTAGTATTCAAGCCTATACACTTACGGTAGTATTTTATCCTATATTTCTGTTCAATTATATGTCAAACAGACAACTAGTTAGAATTGTACTGTTGTCTATCAGTAGTATTTTAGACTGTTTCTGTACAATTTAATGTCAGAAAGATTTACTGTTCTCTATTGGTCATTTGTCTTGTGCAATTAAATGTCAAACACATTAAAAGAGGGGTGTTTTGCTGCCTGTCAATGGAATTTTAGCCATTATTTCTGTTTAATTGCATGTCAGTCCAAGTACATGATGGTGATTTACTGCTGTCTATCAGCAGTATTTTAGCCTAAATTTCTGTACAAATATGGGTGAAACAATTTACAAATTGGAGATACTTTGTCAGCTTAAGTATAGTACTAGAGCTTATATTTCTGTGCAATGTCAGACAGTCTTCAAATTTGAGATATACTGTTGTACAATCGTGAGTCAGACAGTCTTTAAGTGGAAGTGCACTGTTGTCTGCTTATGATGTTCGACCCTATCTTTTTGTACAATTGCTTGTCAGACAGTTAAAATGTGGAAGATGTACTGTTTGTCAATGATATTTTAGCAAATATTTTTATGCAATAATTGGTCAGGCTGTCTAAACGTTAGAGATCATGCACTGTTGTTTGTAAATAGCATTTGAGAGAGTTATTCTCTACACTTGTATGTCAGACAGTCTACAAGTGGGAGATGTACTGTTGTCTGTCAATGGCATTTTGGTCTATATTTCTGTACAATTACAGGTCAGACAGTCTACAAGTGGGCGATGTACTGTTGTCTGTCAATGAAATTTTAGCCTATATTTCTGTACAATTACAGGTCAGACAGTCTACAAGTTGGAGATGTACTGTTATCTGTGAATGGTATCAGAACTAGTAACATGAGACATGATGAGATTATAAACCTCCTGAAGAATGCTGATGAGAATGTGAGACTAGAGATAGAGTATGACCTTCCGGATATTGGTATGTGAATCCTTAATACGGTATTTATTCTAATAATAGTCCAGGCTTTTATCAGAATAGTCAAGTTTGACGCAGTTTGGGGGAGCAAATATTGGAGGTATTCTGTTGGGCAGAAACTCAAACTTCCGATGTACGGACCTACAATGTCCCTAGAAAGTGACAATGTGTTACTTATCTGGTAAATACAAACTAAATTTCCAAAAATGAGGAACAAAGACGCATGATAATGACAGTACTTAGACCTCGCAGTTTGTTCATTGTCACTGTTTTTAGCTCACCTGAGCACGCCGTGCTCAAGTGGAGCTTTTTGGGTGATGCTGAGTCCATTGTCCGTCATCAATAATTTAGAGAAACTTCTTCTACTCCCAAGCCATTGGGCCGATTTCAATGAAACCTTGCCAGAATGTTCCTTGGGTGACCCTCTTTTCAAAATTGTTTGCTAAATTCTGATTGGTTAATAAATGTGGGCGTGGTATTTTTTCTCTTTGAAAACTTTGGACGACATCTCCTCCTGAACCATTGGGCCGATTTCAATGAAACTTTACCTGAATGTTTCTTAGGTGACCCTTTTCAAAAATTGTTGCAAAATTTTGATTTGCTCATAAACATGGGCGTTGAAGGGCGGGGCTTATTTGAGCCCGAAATATTTGAATGACATCTCCTCCTAAACCTCTGGGCCAATTTCAGTGAAACTTTACCAGAATGTTCTTTGGGTGACCCTTTTCACAAATTGTTCGCAAAATTAAGATTGGCCCAAAAATATGGGTGTGGCAGGATGGGGCTTATTTTGAGCCTCTTCAGTTATGAATGGGTGGGCATTGTTTATTCTCACTTTAAAATCTTGTATTAAAATTTCCTTTTCAACAATTAGGCAAGTGTAAATGAAACTTTGCCAGAAAGTTACTTGGATGAGTTCCACTGGACCATTAAAGTTCAGGTGAGCAATTTAGGGCCATTCTGGCCCTCTTGTTTGACAAACTTTGGGTGTCAGAAAACTTAGGGTATTTACAGTAAATGTAATGGATCTCTTAGCTTGATTAAGTTTTAAAAGATACACAGTTAAATCTAGAGCTTGTGATAACTGGATTCTTGCAAATTTAGTCTTTCCCACCTATAAGAAAAAAAATAATGCATCTTCAAAAAATAGATTTGTGAGGACATTTTAAATATTTGAAGCATGTGGGGGGATGCTTGTCAGCCATATTCTAATTTAATCTTGAAAGTTAGGCCTTTCGACTATTTTGCCACCTTCCTTGACTTATGCACCTGACCTGTTAAGCTGTTGTTATTTTCAGCTATGACAGATACATTTTCTGTACGATGTAGACAGACCACGGTATCCCTGGTGTCTGACGGCTCTAGTTTTGGTTTTACACTGCGTGGAGGAATGTGTGCCTCAAGAACCAAGTGTAGACCCCTCACAGTTACACAGATCAGGCCAGGAGGATCAGCAAGCAGGTATAGCAATTTTGACACAAAGGATAAATGGCATACAGAAAATAGTCTTGTATTGTTCAAGTTCTAGCCAGTCAAGGCTTATGACAAGGAAAAAACATAATAATTGCATGAAATGTACGTTTTCCGGTCGATATAGGTATAAGATAAAGAACAAAACCCGAGCGTTAACAGGAGAAAACATGGAATAATAAGTAAATTCATGTGCCGTTAAAGCCCGGCTTTTTTTTTAAGTTACTTAAATATCCTGAGACTGGGCCTATATACTTGATCAGTTTGTAGGTCTTACATTAACATAGAGCATAAATAATGATGTTGATCTTATTCTCGTGTTAAATTTTGTGACATCATAAATATACTAAGCAGCGTCGGTATAAACAAAAGTGACAGTACAATGCATAAAGCAATTTTCCTGCACATTCCTGGGTTTTGAGCTAGTTATAAAGAATTTCTATGATTCATTTATCGTCTATCTTTGAATAGATACTATAGTATTTCCTTTTATTGAATCATCGATTACATTTGCAGAGACCCTCATAGTGCTTTAACGCACTGGTGCTTCGCACTCGGGTGTTAAACCATTTTGCGGGTCTCTGCAAATGTTAATGCCCTAAAAAGGTGAATTAACCCTATATTAACCCTTCTCATGCTGCTGTATATAAAGCTTTGATAGAAAGTATACACTTTACATTGGCCTGCACAAACATGCAATGAGGTCAGTCTGGTTTCTATATAGATATTGATGTAAAATTAGTTCCAGGCTAGTTGAAATGTCAAAAAATAATTGGTGATTTGTTTGAAACAAAATTAAAAATCAGCAGAATAAGGGTTATGCATACCTTTTTGCCGTGTGGCTGTCTTTTAAGTAAACTTAACCCTTGTCATGCTGATCCCGGAATATTCCTGCTTTGGCAGGAGGTATGGACAAACATCAGCCTGCACATATGTGCAGTCTGATCTTAATCCATTCAACCTGATTTTCTTTTTAAACCAGAAAAGTTTCAGAAATTATACTTTCAAAATCAAATGCTGACTCACAATTAGGGCATACAGAGCTTTCAGCACTTTGATTTATATATATAATTTTTCCAAGGTTTTTCATTTAGCATGACAAGGGTTAAGACATTGCAATAGTATTGTCATCAACAGCAGTGTAAAACTAAAAGTATTTTTTGTAAGAATATTGCACCTTTTTATATGCCACTGTAACTATGTTGTTTTGTATATCATAATTTCCATCTCTCTGTCTGTACTGGCTCCTGTATGCTGTATTTTCCCTGTATTTCCCTAAGTTCATTTATTGTGATCCATTATATTTAAAGAAATAAATCCATTCTTTATTCCTACAGGGAAGGTTCAATAAACATAGGAGACAGAATCCTAGCCGTAAATGACTTTAGTGTGGTGTCCCTATCTCTGACGGAAATGACTATGTTGCTGTCACAATGTACAGGGGAGACAAGCTTTACAGTGGAATATGACATCTCAGTTATTGGTAATTATATTTCTGAACTTTACCTAAAATGAGCCTGTGCATGAGATTTCCAACAATTACATGCATGTACATAGCACAGACTCTGACCAGCCTGTGCACAGTCTGTCCAGAGTCTGTACTATGCATATAGTAAATAGATAAGGTCTCAAAGTACTTGTACACAATAAGGTAACATTATATTTACAGTAGGCAGCTGTCTATGCTGCTCAATGTTCGCACGTCACGCACATTTAAAATTGTTGGAAATGTCACACACAGGCTCAATTATGTCAATTAGTTTGGTAACTCTATCTATCAGAAATGACCATGTTATTGTCACAATATACTTGGGAGACCAATTTTACATAAGCAGAGCTATAGATAGAGGGGATATTATGGATTTCAAGAAAAAATAGTTTCAAAATACCTGCATAAATTGTATATGTTAAGGGTATTCATTTGAATTGTCTCATCGAGACAATTCAAATGAATACCTACAATATAGGTTTTTAATGAGAAACAAAGATATTTAATTGGAAATACCCCCTCTTAACTGTACCTCTGCAATGATAATCTTATTTTTGAATATTACGGGAAGGATAACTCTAAATGCATTTTTAGCTCACCTGAGCACGAAGTGCTCATGTGAGCTATTGTGATCACCTTTTGTCCGGCGTCCGTCCGGCGGTCGTCGTCCGTCATCCGGCGTCCGTCAACAATTTCTTTAAACGACATCTCCTCCTAAACTACTGGGCCAATTAACACCAAATTTTACAGAAATGTTGCTTAGGTGGTCCCCTTCAAAAATAGCTAAAAGAATTGAAATCCATGAAAAACTCTGGTTGCTATGGCAACAAAAGGTGAAATTTTAAGAAAATCTTTAAAATTCTTCTTCTTCTCAACCAGTAGTCCTACAGACTTAAAACTTGGAATGGATGATCAGTTCATAGACCTGAATTAAAATTGCTAAAATCATATCTTTTGGGCCACCAGGTGCGGAGCACCAGGGGGGAGGGGGGTACTTTGGGTAAATTTTGTAATCTTTAAGCTTCTTCTTCTTCTGAACCACAAGCCCTACAGACTTGAATATTGGCATGGATGATCAGCTCATAGTCCTTAATAAAAAAAGCTAAAATCATATCTGTTGGGCTGCCAGGTGCGGAGCACCAGGGGGGAGGGGGTAGTACTTTTGTGAAAATTTTGTAATCTTTAACCTTCTTCTTCTTCTGAACCAGGAGCCTGACAGATTTGAATATTGGCATGGATGATCAGCATATGGACCTTTATATAAATAGCTAAAATCATGACTGTAGATTCACCAGGTGCTGAGCACCAGGGGGGAGAGGGTAGTACTTTTGTGAAAATTTTGTAATCTTTAACCTTCTTCTTCTGATGAACCAGGAGCCTGACAGATTTGAACATTGGCACGAGGATCAGCATATGGACTTTTATATAAATAGCTAAAATCATGACTATAGATTCACCAGGTGCGGAGCACCAGGGGGGAGGGGATAGTACTTTTGTGAAAATTTTGTTATCTTTAACCTTCTTCTTCTTCTGAACCACAAGCCCTACAGACTTGAAAATTAGCATGGAGTATCAGCTCATAGACCTTAATAAATATAGCTAAAATCATGACTGTAATGTCACCAGGTGCGGAGCACCAGGAGGGAGTAGTACTTTTGTGAAAATTTTGTAACTTTAACCTTCATCTTCTAATGTACCAGGAGCCCTACAGACTTCAATATTGGCATTGATGTTAAGTATATGGATCTCATATAAAATAGCTAAAATTATGAATGTAGGGTCACCAGATGTGGAGCATTAGGGGGAAGGGGATAGTACTTTGGATCAATTTTGTAATCTTTAACCTTATTCTTCTCCTGGATCAGGAACCCTACAGACTTGAAAATTGTCATGGGTGATCAATATATTGACATTAATCAAAATAGCTAAAATCATGACTGTAGGGTCACCAGGTGCTGAGTGTCTTGGGGTGGGGGTAGTACTTTGGATCAATTTTGAAATCTTTAAACTTCTTCTAATGAAACAGGAGTCCTACAGACTTGAAAATTGGTATGGATGATCAGCATATGGACATTAATTGAATTAGCTAAAATTATGACTGTAGATTTACCAGGTGCAGAGCATCTTGTGGGAGTGCTTTGTTGAGAACTTTGAATCCCTACAGCCTTTATATTTCATATGGATTGATCAACTCATTAAAGAAAACTTTAAAAGTCTCAGACTCAGCCTGTATATCTGGCATAGATTAGCTGATCTCAGACCTTTTATGAAAAAAGCTTAAATAAATAATGACCAGGGGAGGAGCAGAGGGGGGGGGAGGATTATTTCAAATGTTATCTGATTGAATAAGTGAAAATCTCTTTTTCTGTGGTTGCATGGACATACCTAGGTAATGAAGCTTTTTTTCTCAGGTGAGCGACCCAGGGCCAACGGCCCTCTTGTTTGAGTTACTTATGCCACTTTTTTTACTGTGTGATTTTGGTTGAATTTTGCCTCTTTCTCAACTCAGATTTTTTAGTCACTATCTAGGGGCCTCTTTTACTAAACATTATGGTCATATTTTGTATAAGTCAAATATTAAGGTTGCTTCTACAGTAGTTACTATGGAATTCTGCCATGCATCATTTCATTCGAATTGTCTTCTAAAGACGATTCCAATGAGGTATTGCAAGGCAAGTTTTTACAATGAATGAAAACACCAGGTACGATTTGTGATTTTGACTTACAATTAATTTTAGAAGCAGTTTTGTTAAACAAGCCCAAGCACTCAAGAGTCAAGACACCCTGGACTGGGCTCTTCTTGAAGTAAAATAGTCTGTGTGATACTAAGGTGTGCATTATGAAATGGTGAACTTTGTGATTTTAGAGAGTTTTTGAACAATCAATAATTATGCCCCTGTTTCAGTGTCTGATCTAGGACACGCGATTGCGGGGATCCCCGGCATTTTTTAAAGAGCACGCATGTTTTTTTAACAAGCGCGGGATGGTCGCGCAAAAAAATAAAAAAGGAATATCAATAAATCTAGCCTTTGACAGCAAGTCGCATCGAACTGTTTACCATTTTCTTCGAGTGGTATCATAAGAGTGACTTCCCTTATTGTTTACTATGGTTGACTTTGATTACAACTAAGACCGTACGTTTGTAACTATAGTTATACCTACTATTGTATTTCTATAAGTATCAGTCGAAGTCGACCAATGATTTTTACGAATCTTTTTAAACGAACATTTGAATACATTTGAATACATTCATTTATATTTTCATTATGCAAGAAAAACATTGTCAATAAAAAACATTTACTTTTGAAAAAAATAAATATAGTTTTTGTCGAAGTGAATTACTTATAAAAAAAAAAAAATCGTTTCCGTCAACAGGACAATTCGAATTTAACGTTTGTTGTCATTGTAATGACCGAATCGTCTGCATTCGACAAACAATGGATCAGACAGGAAAAAAAACGGCGTTTTACCGATTTCTTTCGCCGTGAAACTCAAACAAATGTGGATGACGAAAAAATGACGACCAATGTGACTGCATGAAACGGCGATAGAATCAGAGTCACAAATTGACACCTCCATCGCAGATTCAGACTCTGTGTCACAAGGAAAAAAGTCAAAGCCCAGTAAATTATTTTTGTTTGGTTAAGCTAACTTGAAGTCCCCCATAGTAATTACAGATCCCCCATGTTTTCAAAACTAATGGGGGAATTTCCCCCATGTTTTTCAAATCCTGGATCAGACACTGCTGTTTATTGCTTTGCATTTGTCAATCCGTTGGTTGGTCTGTCCATAGACATAGTTTTATGTCCAGAGCATACCTCAAATAGTATGCAAGCTAGAAACATGAAACTTCACAAATGGATAGATCTCATTGAGGAGAAGTGCAGTGCACAAGAACCATAACTCTACCCATCATATTTTCTGAGTTATTGCCCTTTGTTGACTGACAATGAATAGCCTATTGACCTTCTTATATGAGGGGCAGAAATCAAGGACTCAGTGCAAAACAGTTGTAACTCCCTATATATTTATAGGGAGTTACAACTGTTTTGTGCTAAGCCATAGAACTGTTTCACAAACATCTCTTGTTATCATAGTTTAACCAACAGGTTAATAAACCCTTTGCTGTTTAATCCCTGCTTTTTACGTGCCTGTGATTTTATGATTGATAAAACATTGTGAAAAAAGAAGAAATTGCTTCTGACAAGCAATTTCTTCTTTTTCCACACTATTTTCTACCCTACTGAATGGTTATTTTTCAAATCAAATCCACTTTAAATTTTCGTCTGCAAAACCTTTGAATTTGGACAGGTCCAAAATTTTGTAAAACAGGAAAGTGTTAACAATTCCTTTCAGATGCTGTACAGAAAGCTACTGGCCCTTTGTTGATAGAAATAGACAAAACTCCAGGTGCTGCCCTAGGGATCACATTGTCACATGCCAGACATAAGGGGAAACACTGTGTGTGCATAGACAGTATTAGACCCATGAGTATAGCAGACAGGTAATATGAGTTATTTATTAGGGGTTACATGAACTCCTTATAGCCACAAGGGGGAAAATAATCAGTAGGCAGTATAAGATCCATGAGTATAGCAGACAGGTAATATTATTTATTTATTAGCGATTACATGAACTCTTTCTAGCCACAAAGGGGAAAATAATCTGTAGGCAGTATAAGACCCATGAGTATAGCAGACAGGTAATATGAGTTATTTATTGGCGATAACATGAACTTGTTCTAGCCACAAGGCAGATTATAATTTGTAGGCGTATAAGATCCACGAGTTTTACTGGTGGTGAATGTTATGTGTTCATTTGAGATTACATAGACACATGATGCTAGAAACAAGAATTGTCCCCATGAGTATGGATTGTAATGTTATGTGTTCTTAAGGTTCATGTAAAGTGTCTGGGGCCCAATTTTAAAACACTTCATTTGCCAAGAAAAAGCAGTATGTCCAGGTTTATTATATATCAAAATGAAGCTATTCATGAGCATACACAGTTAAGCAACACAAGACTGCCATAGCTATAGCAGTTTAGCCAAAACATTGTGGAAAAGGGTCATTTTGTACAGAACAAGCAACTGCAAGACTTGCAAACAGACCAAACTTGTTTGATAAGTATGTTGACAAAATAAATGGAAATTGATTGTTTCAAAGGAGTCTTTTGAGACCTAGTTATGCCCCCGATAGGGAGGCATAATAAATTTGACTTGTCCGTCCGTCCGTCTGTCCGTCCGTCTGTCCGTCCGTCCGTCCGTCATTCCGTCCAAAAACTTTAACATTGGCCATAACTTCCTTATTACTATCAAAGCGGTGTCGGGGGCATTGTCATCTTACAGTGACAGCTCTTGTTTTTATTCTAAGGTTGAAGTAGTACCTTGGTAACACTTTAGACTGTACTTTGTTAAAATATTAGCCAATTTTATCCAACTGTCATGCAGTTGCTTGTTCTGTACAAAATGACCCTTTTCCACAATGTTTTGGCTATACCAGTATAGCTATGGTGGTCTTATGCTGCTCAACTGCTTGTGCTCAAACATAGCTTCATTTTGGTAAATAATATACCTGGACATACTGCTTTTTCTAGGCTAATGAAGCACCTTTAAACTTGGGTCTCAAACACTTTACATGAACCTTAAGGGATCACATTGTTACATGCTAGACACAAGGAGAGATATTGTTTTACATAGATAATATCTGACTAATGAGAATAGCTTACAAGTATTATTATGTGTTCATATGAAAATTACATAAAAAAAATTATTTCCCCTATGTATTGAAAATATTGAAAAGTCTTCTAATTTATGTAAGTCTGACTAGGTTCAATACCTTTCACACACACAATAGTCTATTTGTGCAAGATTCCTCACACATGGTACTAATATTGTCTACAGAAGTGGAGCATTACACATGGGTGACCACATCCTGTCTATAGACGGAGCTAGTGTAGAACACATGACGGTGGCGGAGGCGACACAGTTACTGAAATCTTCCCCCAGTGAACACATCAGAATGGAGATATTACCAGTGAGATTAGCTGAACAGAAATCCTCCAGAGATTCCATCCTCTTTAATGCAGGTAAATTTTTATTTAAAACTTGATAGAAATTAGGGGTCCAGATAAGAGGGGGTAAAGCTAGTCTAAAATCTTCATTTCCCAATTAAACCCTATGCTGTGGGTACTCATTTGAATCGTCTCTATGAGGCGTTCCAAATGAGTACCAACACCATAGGGTTTAAAAAAGGAATAATGAAATATTTAAATTAGATAAACAAAATGCTCCCTCTATCTGTATTTCTGGAACTTTAATGTTTTCTAACAATAGATTAAAGATATGAAATAGTACTTCAACCACACACAGGGTTTTAAAGGACCTAGGTTTTGCGCACCTGAGATGCAAAAATAAGTAGCCACAACCCTCAAAAAGTTGTGATGTGAGTCCCATATACCATTTGGGGATCAGCTTCAGAAAAGAATTGAAGACTGCTTTAAACAGTCTTCAACTCTTTTCTGAATTCGTTCCCCCAAATATTGATATACTTCTTTCAATTTCTTTACCTCTAACAAGGGAAAAAACTTCAAATTTACAAAGTTTTATAGTCCAAAAGAAATAGTCTATACCTAAAACAGGGACTTCCAAAATTTAAGAAAGGACACCTAAGATCCCACTGATTGAGTCCTTTGGACCCTATTTTGTTGATGTCAGACTAAAACCTTGTATACATCTTTTTAGGCTAGTACTTGTGTAATTTTGAAATAAGATTTCAGGAGAGAGGTTAAACAACTTTTCTCCACTTGTCCATGGACAAGTAAAAGTAGATTTCCTACTTGTCCAGGATCAAAATGAGCTTGACAACAAATGAATCCATAGATATTAATTTATATATTTATAGATATAGATATTCAGGGTTTTCCCTCTATGTTCAAAACTGGGGGTCATTTTGCCACATTATGACCCCCCTTTAAACTAGATAAAGAATGTTTCTTTGACAATTTTGGGGGTCATTTAAAAAAAAGGGGGTACAAATTCAAAGAAACAGGGGGTCATGGAAAACTCTATTTGTTTTAAATGAGGAAAATGCTGTAGCCCAGTGGCCTGGAAAAATGTACTTGCCCGCAAGTGGAAAATCCAATTTATAACACTGGAAAATAGTGATTCTATTTCTTTTGTTCATACCCTCCTAACTTCAGGTCTCAACATGATTTTATTTGTCATAAACAGTGGGACAATAATTTATCGGAAGTGGGAAAATGTCAAAACCTATCATAGTCGTGCATAAAAGATTAGAGGATTTTGATTGCAATTTACAATTTGGAGTACAATAAAAAAATTTTATTGTTATCTATAAGACTACTAGAGATCTTTTCTATTAAGAGACTTAAAATTAATAAAACTATCTTAATAAATTAATTAATAAAACTATCATAATAAATTGAGAGTAACTCCACAAAACAATGATTCACTTATCAGGGGTTGAGACTAAGGGTAGTCTGGGAGTCTGAGAAGCCTTGATTAGGAGTTAGGACTCCTTCAGTTTGCAAGTAAGGAGTCTCATGGACTCAGGATCATATGAGAATATTTTCGAAAAACAAATACACAAATAAACAACCCTTGTTGAAGCTGTAGATCTTTTCACTGTAAAAGCTGTGGAAGATTATATTTGCTTGTATCTTGTAGTATTTTTGAAAGCACGCCATCATCTTTAGTGGGAGAAACTTGTGGAAAAGAAGAAATTACTAGTAACAAACAATTTCTTCTTTTCCACAATGTTCTCCCATCATGAAAATTGTGACTCCTCACTTTGAATTTGGACTCCCTGATTTCATTAGTTGGGAGTCTAATGGACTCATTACTCACAAAAGTTAGTGTCGACCCCTGCTAATATGAAAGAAGGAAATTGAATATTGTACATTTTTCTCCTGCACAATGTTCTTTTGCACAAGTAACATTATTATTGTAAGCTTCAGTGAGAGTTATTTTGTACAGCAATCTGATTGTTTGATATCACCCTGACTTTAAACAAAGCTTGGATATAGCAAACAAAGATATGAGGAAAATTCTGTAGTGCTTCTTATCCCTGCATTTTCAGTGATTCAATGCAACCCTTTGCTGGCTTTCAGACATAGCATTTGATTTTGCCAAATTGCTAAAGTTCTGTTGTCTTACAAATGAGTCTGTGCGTAACATTTCCAACATTTTGACATGAACAAAGCAATCCCTGGCCACCCTGTGCATCCAGGGTTGTAAAATATTTTTATTGAATTTTGTGGTTGTCTATCGGCTGCTAAATGACTATGCAGCACGAGATATCCTTTGAAATCTCACACACAGGCTTAATTGTAATGGTTCTCATCCTATATACTATCATCTTACTCAATAGAATGTAGACTATGTATATGAAAAGCATAAAAATGGAGGAAAAAATGTAGTACGGGGGTTCAGTACAAGGCTGAACTAAGTGTCTATTCATTGTAAAGACACTTAGTACACTCTTGCATTGAACCATCGATTTGTCCCTATGTATATCTATACCATGTAGAAAACAATATTTAGTAAAAGAAAATAAAAATCCTTCACATTTATTAGCCTTACTTATTCAACAGAAAAATGAATTAAGTATTTCTATAACTAGGAATTGTCACGATGTGTTACTCTGAGGACATCCTATTAACCCTTTGCTGTTTAATCCCTGCTTTTTACGTGCCTGTCATTTTATGATTGAAAAAAACATTGTGAAAAAAGAAGAAATTGCTTCTGACAAGCAATTTCTTCTTTTTCCACACTATTTTCTACCCTACTGAATGGTTATTTTTCAAATTAAATGTACTTTGAATTTTCGTCTGGAAAACCTTTGAATTTGGACAGGTCAAATTTTTGTAAAACAGGAAAGTGTTAAACCATAAACAGAACTTTACTCATAAATCCTCGCTACTAATATCAGGCAAAAGATCAAAGTTTATAGTTGGTGTTTCTCAATCTGGGTCGATGGATTTTTCAAACAAATTACAAAATAAAAACCAAATCAATTAAATTTCAAATTTAAATGTAGTGAAAGTTTGTAAGTATGATTCGATTACTGTTTTGGTTAAGGTTTCATTGTTTTCTGCATGCCCTTTTTCTAATGCACAGAGCTTTAAAATAAGGTTTAATTCTGGCCTCTTGAATTTAAATATAAAAATTTCTTTACAGTATTAAAGCTCATTTGATTCGCTCTCCTCTCATAATGCAAAACTTTTTTCTTTAACATGTAAGATTTCATAATTTGCTTGTATGTGCATATTCAAGGCTGGATATCTTTTCTTTAATGTTTTAAAAGATTTCATGTAGCTCTGAGTTAAAGGTGCAAACATGTTTGCAAAAGTTTTGAAATGTATCCCTCTTTGCATGTTTATACACATGCAAAGCGGGGTATCATTTCTAAAAGATTTTGCGAAAGTATTCATAAAACATACAGAGCAGGATTGTTTCATTGTGGACACAGATTTGTTTTAATACTCTGATGCTTTATCAAAAAAATAATGGTAGATTTTCATTTGATAATCTCACTTTCAAACCAGTGAAATTATCAAAAAAAAATAAACCTAGCTTTTGTACATGTCACCCTATTTAACGTTATCTGAGTGGACCCCAACAAACAAAATCTTTATAATGTAAAGATTATGTTGCTTAGTAATCATGTGCAAAATGACAGGCTTTCAGTAAATTTATCCCAAACTTTTCATATTTTGTCCATTTTTAGCATTAAAGAAGTAGAATAATTGTTTATTTTTCGAGTAATATCAATTAATATTTCATTTTGTGAACAGTTAAAGTTATATTTTAACTTGCAACTTAGCCTATCATGAAAATATAGCTTTTGTTGTTCACCCAATGAAATATAAATCAATGTTACACTAAACAAATTGTTATCTTTTGTGTATTTGATTTGAAAGAGAAGCAGAAATGCCAAAAGTTTATCCCCCTTAATTTAAAGCTCTGAATTTTTCCTGTTACGTTACCATCTAGCCATTGTTTCTCACCATTTTGCATGCTTTACACCAACAGGATTCCAGAAGAATATTATCCCTTCCATTTCCTCCCCCGTTTTAAATACCTCCGCTATGTTTAATGGATTCAATCCTGCATCGAAAAGCCAGACATTTGGGTACATGAGTCGAATGTCCACAGAGATGCTTAGTGGTGCTGGTAAACGAAGACGATCATGGGCCAAGACGGACAAGAAAATGGCATCCTCTGGTATAAGCTTGCTTGATTGTCCTAGTGTAACCTTTTGTTTGTAGATGAAATATAGATGTTGAATCCCTTGCCATTCATTATTCCTTAGATTTTATTCAATTGATTCCTCAAAACAGATAGGGCTGTTTGCCAGATGACATTAGCACAATGCATTGTGAAGTCATTTTTACAACAAAAATATACCATTGCTAAATGTTATTAGCTCATTTGTTTAGTGTGTTATAACACAGGAATAATATAAAAAATATTTATTTCACTCTGCAACATGGGTCGTATTTATCAAATTCAGTAAATAGCAGGCAGTGAAGGGAAGGGATCAGCCTGCAGGCTGATCTTAGGCTTTATGCCAGCTGAAAGTTTATTCACAACATGAACATTCGGAGTTCAGCATTATAAGGGTTGAAGTTCCAATCTGTGTCACTTGTTTAAACTGCACAGAAAATATTTGACATGAAAGTTAAGTTTATTTAACAAATATCATGTGAGTGATATAAAAAAAAAATCTGAAGATTGTTAGCTCTTACACTAAGGAAGGATTTTTTATACAGTGTGTAAACCCTTTTAAGCATTTTATTATTGTACTTATTATAAAGCCTTTCAGAATTACCTTATACTTCATTGAAAACTTAACATGTAGATGTTGTTGATGTCTTATCTTCTATCTTCTTTCATGTGAAATACATCACCCACCAATGTTTTATTACTCTTATCACTTTAACTAAATCCATTTTACTCTTTTCACTCTGTTTATGACATATGCAAATCTTTGTCACACAATATAGACTACTATTAGCATGCATAGACATGCAGTCTGATCTCAGTCTACAATACATGCTTTATATGAATTACTGTGAAAAGTTTTGAGCCATATTGGTTTAAATGTCCAAAAAATTGGCAATTTGTTTGAAACTGAATTTTAATTCTGAAGGATATGGATTAAATAGTCTAATCTATCAATGGCCATTTTATGCCTGTCTAAGACTTGCTGCCTAAGTGTTACATTTGATGTTTCATTAATTTCTCAGAAAAAAATTAAACTGGGAAAAAGATTAGCAGGGGCCTAGTCGCCCATGGCCCACATTACCTTGAAGTTAAATATTCAGATTTGGTAGTCTGGACCCCTAAGTGAGAATTGTTAGTCATTTTCCATGGTTAAAGATTTAATACTTTGCCTGTGAACTAAACATTTTCTATAAATCCAAAGGTATCTGTATGTCTAAAAGTTCTCCTGTGAATTAGGTAGACATTTGCTATAAATCAAAAGGTACAACCCCCATATTAGGTCTTGGTGATATTCATTATACATTGTTGGCTCAGCGTGAAATGGTTATTACTGCCTATAAACATATAGGCAGTTTCAACTGTTTCGTGCTGAGCCATTAACATGGTCATTTATCAATGTCAAACTTACTGAAAAAATGTTGATTTCAGGGCATCAGTGTTAAATGAAAAAATCTTGTTTCCACTTAAATTTCTGAATGCTATGATTATAAAATAAAAAACAAAATCACAAGGGGGTGGTTAGAAATTAAGGAATTTTTCATATGCATTTTCATTACATTGTGGTACGCTACCACTTATGGATGAAACTTTGACCTGCATGATATACATCTGGTTTTGGAGTTTTTTCATTTGTCTAACCATTGGTGAATGTTTTTGCTATGATCCATACTAATAAGTTATTATTTACACCATCTTTCATAAAATATATTCTATAGTTAATGCTGTATTTCTTTTAAACTGGCACAAACTATGCCAAAAGATGCAGATATACACAATTTTCCCAAACTAGGTTGGTTTGGCACCAATTTAATGCAAGTTTTATGTCTTTGGTTAATTGTCATCCATGTAAATCTTCTAAAGAATTATGTTTGATCCCTGACCGCGTCTTTGGTTAATGGTCATCCATGTAAGTCTTCTGAAAAAATATGTTTGATACCCTATGGTGGCACTCATTCTTTTCAACTATCTGTCTCCCACCAATGGGATGATAATCATAGGCCTATGTGGGATAGCAGCTGGAGGCTAGGAAGGGATGCAATGCTAGTACTGGTGCGACTAATACCAGGGTTCCATTGTTAGATGCTCCAGCCGCTGTGATATAACTAACATTGTTGAAAGCGGCAAAAAAAACCCATTCAAACAAACAGATTAGGATGTGTTTACTTATGAACTCTATTGCAGTGTCTGTTGCCTCAGCCACCAACTCCATCTTCACGTCCAGTAACCAGGTGTGTCGAATGGACACCAACGAGGTTGTGCTGTACGGTGAACGCTGTGGTCTGGGGATTGTTCTGGAATCAACCACACCACCTCACTGTATGCTGGAAGACCCGCCGGTGGTCACAAGGCTGGAACCCAACACTGCTGCTGATAGGTGAGATATTATAACATCTGAACCAGAAAACAGCATTTAGATGGCTCAGTGAGAAATAGTTGTAACTGCCTATATGTTTATAGCCAGTTATAACTGCTTTACACTGAGCCATTGATTTAAGAGTGTTCTAAATGGAGTATTTCAGTTGATTATTTAAAAATAAAAATTGCCAAATTGATTGCAAGAAAATTTGATTTCTTCAGTAAAAGAAGATAAATTAGATTATACAAATTAAATGTTGTGGAGAGTTAAAAGTATGTTAACTAAGAAAATTCTATTATTTGAGCCTGTGCGTGACATTTCCAACAATTTGAAATGTTCATGACATGTAAACATTGAGAGGCCCAGACAGCCCAAAACTGTAAATATAAAGTTACCTGATTGTCTATAGATACTTTGAGATCTTATCTATCTACTTAACGCATAGTGAAGACTCTGATCAGACTGTGCAGATGCACAGGCTGGTCAGAGTCTTTTCTTTGCACATATTTGAAATTGTTGAAAATCTCACACACAGGCTCATTTTTGTATGGCAAGTTTTGTCGAATGTGGAAATGTTTCAGGTCAACTAGATCTACCTAAAAGCTTATGTTCAAAACTTCCTGTATGGCCTGTTCATATAATGTATAATTTGAAGTAAGAACAAAACTGTTATTATCTTTCAGATGTGGAGTAATCCAGGAAGGGGACAGAATCCTAGCTATAAACGGTCAGGATGTATGTGAGAAGACCTTGGAGGAAGTTACCTCCCTTTTACAGGAACTCTGGCAGCGTGCCAAACTAGAGGTGGAGTTTGATATCGCAGACTCTGTCAGCGCCAGTACGGGTACTTTTGTGGTCAAGTTGCCAAAGAAAGCTGGAGGAATTGGGATTACCCTTAGCAGTAAGTTGACAATGAGCAACCAAAACCTCGGAGCTACAGCTTGATTCAAGCTGTAGTTAGGAGTTTACGATTACCATTATTGATGTGTGTATGCAAACCACTTTTATCTTCCTGACAATGAAGTTTACTACAGCATGAATTATCCATTGCATGAACCATTTACCTATCCTTTTTTATCTTATAACTAAACAAAAATCCGTATGATAACATCCTGTATGATATTTTTTATGATATCACATAGTTATTTTCAGAACAATGATATTTTGCGGTTATTTTTAGAAACTTGCAGTTCTGCTAGAAACATCCACGAAAACTAGGCAAATAGGGGTTATAAGATAAATATAATACGTACTTAGTGTATTGTACGAAAAAATATCTAACTCAGTTGTTGGAATTGATAATTGTCTCGGCAGAGCCTCAACAATGATCAATTCTCCCAACCTCGTTAGATATTTTTTGTCATACAAAACACTAAGTACGTATTATATATGTATGTCTGTTTATCCACAAAATTTACGAAATAAGCAAGTTTTCTACAAAAAAAATCCACCAAGCGGGGGTTTTCTTTATACATGCTAAAGGTAGATTTATATTGGTATCATATTCTCTGTCTGTCTGTCCATCTACAAGTCCATAATGTCCACTTCTTGGTCACACAACTCCTCCCACAATTATGGACAGAGTTTGAGAAATCAACCAAACCTCCACCAGAGAACATTGATATTCAAGATACAAATTAATTAATTCTTTTTGAAAATACTTTATTAGACTTGGCATGTAAGTGCCAAAAGATGGCGTATTGACCCTTTGTCATGCTGAATAAAAAACTGGGCAGTTTTTTTGTTTCAAATCAAAGCACTGAAAGCACTGGGTGCACTTATTGCATGTTGGCATTTATTAAGAAAAATATAATCTCCAGCATTTTCTATTTTGAAAATTGAAATCAGGTGTTGTTGAATAAGATCAGACTGCACTTGTGTGCAGGCTGATCCTTGTCTTTATCTCCTGCCAAACCAGGAATGTTCTCAGGATGACAAGGGAAGAGAGTTTGATGACATATTCTATACCAATGACTTCTATCCTCTATCTGTTGATGCATTTTTCGTTACAGCAAAGACCAAATTAGGAAATCCAATTTTGATCACAGAAGTCAAGAAGGGGAGTGTAGCATACAGGTAGGTACGAACCCTTAATCTAGAAATCGGAAAACAAAAAGAAACAAGAGTTTGCAAGTTCTAATAAACTTGAGACATTTTGCGATTCATTGGTGAAAAATGTACATTGAATTCAGAAATAAGGTGGGGCTTGCAGAATATTCACTAGTAGATTGATAGCACATGTTTGGGTCCAGGGATTCAAAATGAGTATTAGAACAGAATTACAGATTTAATCTCAAATTGAAATTTGAGAAAAATTTTAGTTGAGAATGAGAAAAGTTGCATAACCTCGGGCCAACAACATTAGTGCAATGTTTTAAAGTCTCAGAAACTGCAACCCAACTTTGACAAAGTTTTAAGTTTTGAAAATTCAAGAAGTAGGCCCATCTGTAAACTCTTTGAGTGCATTCCAAATAAATAATCCCCAATTGTGTTGTTGTAGATGTGGTTCTATTCAGCCTGGAGACAAACTCATGACTATCAATGATGTTAGAACAGAGAATCTCAGTATTGATGATGCTGTAGCTTTATTGCGAGGTGATGAAGAAATAATTAAACTTAAACTCAGGAGGGATGATCCATGTACAGGTAATTGTCTAAATCTTTGAAGCGCCTTAACTAGAGCACATGTGGTAGTGACTTCAGACTTCCAAGCTTTTCTTATGTGGGTTATTGGTTCGATCTCATATGCAGCTCACATCCTTATCAACATTTGTCTCCCACTAGTCCTAAACCAAAGTGGTATGGCAGCTGGATGCCAGGAAAAGATGTAATGGTAGTTCTCAGGGATCAACACTAACACCAGTCCTTTGGCCCAGGACCTGTGTATTTAAGGGATGACTAGTTGAAGCTACCATGTTGCAGGTCCTAAAGACCTATTGTTAATGACCATAAGTATTTTTCTTACACTTACGAAAAAAAGTTGCTAATATTTTTCATATCCTTTTGATAATGGCATTTTGGTCAACCATCAATGCTATTAAAGATAATTTATTCAACAACTATATTAAGTTAGTCAAAATGTAGTAGAAATATTATGAATCAATTAAAACAATTTAAATGTGAACTACTCTATTCAACCTCAAGAGATGATTTTATTTTATTTTGAGGTGAAAATCTATGACTTAAAGACTTGCGGTAAAACATGCAATGGTGTTTCAGTTATATTAGAGAAACTGGAGTACCTAGCAATCGGTTCCTAGTATTTGTCACACAAGAAGTTCCAAGGTACAACACTAACAACTTTTTACCACCAGCCTAAAGGACCTATTAGCTTGAAATCTTACATGTCTTCCTTGAAAAGAGCAGGTCCTCTACTTGAATATATTTATTTTTGAGCAATTTCAGGAGTAAATTGTTTGGAAAACAGTGTGGAAGATTAGAAATTTCTTTAGGCAAGCAATTTTTTTCACAATGTATAATTACTGCTTCTTTGAACTGGAGTTTTGACATGTCTGTCCCCCATCAATTATATTATTAATGTGACCTGTCACAGGCTCTATGAAATTTGCCAACGAGTTCCAGTACAGGTCAGCTTGAGGAAGCTTTTCAAAAGTTCTTGTACAGGGAGTATAATACTCAATATTTAAGGTAGTGTTTTTGAAATGTTTTTGTCGGAAGTAATGAACTATAACAGTGTTAACCGAGGTTTCCTCATGAAACCTCGGTGAAATTTTGAAAGATAATGAGTTCCATAATGTTGCGGAACAACTACGGATCAAACACCTAAAGATGCAAACTTAAGCCATTTGCAAAAAGTTTTGGTCTTAACAAACCCGCACACAAGGATCAACACTTCACAGACCACCCAGATGGTTACTTCTCTTCCAATAATAAAATAGATGATCTATCAAATTTTAAATGAGTCTGTGCAAGACATTTTCAACAATTTCACATGTACGCATAACGAAGCCTCTGGTCAGCCTGTGCATCCACACAGGTTGATCAGATTCTTTACTATGTGCTCAGGAGATAGACAAGGTCTTAAGCCCTCTTCAGGCGGCCAGATAATATTCTTGTTGTATTGTGTGGCTGTCCAGGTTGCTGAATATCTCAATCATTGCCACATGAAATTGTTGGAAAAGTCACACACTGGCTTAAATTTAATTTGCAGACGAAACAGGTGCTGAGTGTATCTCCTATACAGTAGAGTTACAGCGTAATGGGGGACCACTTGGTATAACCATCATTGGTACAGATGACCCCAGTGATCCTATAGTGATATCTAGTCTAGCAGAGGGAGGCCTAGCTTCAAGGTAAAAGGGGTTGTATAGGGGTCTTAGAGGGGACCTGTTAGAATAACAATCATTAGTACAGATGACCCCAGTGATCCTATAGTGATATCTAGTCTAGCAGAGGGAGGTCTGGCTTCAAGGTAAATAGGGGCTGTATAGGGGTCTTATAGGGCCTTATTATCCCCCAACCATTCGGTGAAGGGACTATAGTAATGGTCTCCATCCGTCATTATGTCACTATACTTGTCCAAAAGATATATCTCCTAAATTATAAAACCTATTTTCTCGAAACTCTATAGGTGGATAGATCTAATGAAGGAGAAGGGGAATGCACAAGAACTACAACTCTTGCTTGCATAATTTTAGCGTTATTGCCCTATGATTAGGCTTCAGTTTACTTTCAAGCTTTGATGGCAGGGGATGGCCATGTCCGACATGGCTCTTGTTACAAAAACCACTACTGGTGCAGATGATCCCAGTGATCCTATAGTGATATCTAGTCTAGCAGAGTGAGGTCTGGCTTCAAGGTAATAAGGTGCTGTATAGGGTCTCGAAGGGGACATCAAGGTTGGTAAGGATTTCCCCAGTTATCCTATAGTGATACCTAATCTAGTAGAGAGAGTCTAGCTTCAAGTTAATTTGGGGCCTTATTAAAATAACCACTCCTCGTACAGATGACCCTATTGAACCTATAGTGTTATCTAAACTCGTAGAGAGAGTCTAGCTTCTTGGTGAATATGGGCGTCTAAAGGGGGGTGTAGGGGCCATATTATCCCCCGCCGTTCTGTGAAGGAGATATAGTAGTGGTCTCCGTCCGTATTGCTGTTGTTCCACCATTCTGTCATTAAACTTGTCCAGAGTATATCTCATAAAGTATAAAAGCTATCAACTTGAAACTTTATAGGGGGATTAACCTCATGGAGGAGTAGTGTAGTGTACAAGAACTACAGCTTTTGCCTTCATAATTTTTGAGTTTTGCGCTTTGTTATCTTAATTACATAGATTTTGTCCAGAGCATATCTGTAAAAATTAAATAGCTGTCAACTTGAAACTTTATAGATGGATAGATCTCATAGAGGAGAAGTGCAGTGCACAAGAACAACAACTCTTGCTTGCATAATTAAGGAGTTATTGCCCTTTGTTATATTGGGCTTTCAATTTACTAGTAAGCTTTCATGGCGGGGGATGGCCACGTACGACATCAGGGGTGTGGAATTCCCATGCCCGACTTGTCTGACTCGGGCTTTTGTACTTGAGGACAAGTACATTTTTAGCTCACCTGAGCACGAAGTGCTCAAGGTGAGCTATTGTGATCGTAGAATGTCCGGCGTCCGTCGTCAGTCGTGCGTCGTCCGTCGTCCACAATTTCTTTAAACATCTTCTCCTCCTAAACCAGTGGGCCAATCTTGATGAAACTTGGCAGGGATGTTTCTTGGGTCAAGTTCTACCAAAGTTGTTCAAATTATTGAAATCTACCCTTAACTTTCCCTTTACCCTTAACAAAAAGGGTGAAAATATGAAAATCTTTAAAAATCTTCTTCTCTGAAACCAGAAGGCAGACAGCTTTCATATTTGGTATGTAGCATCATCTAGTGGACCTTTACCAAGTTTGTTCATATCATGACCCTTGGGTCATATTTGGGCTTTGCCCGGGCCAAACCCTTTTTACATAGATTCAAAGAGCAAAAATCTTTAAAAATCTTCTTCTCTGAAACCAGATGGCAAACAGCTTTCATATTTGGTATGTAGCATCACCTAGTGGGCCTCTACCAAGTTTGTTCATATCAAGACCCTTGGGTCATATTTGAGCTTTGCACGGGTGCATCCCTTTATCTCTTATGAGCACGAAGGGTAAAAAAATTAAAATCTTCAAAAATCTTCTTCTCTGAAACCAGAAGGCAGACAGCTTTCATATTTGGTATGTAGCATCATCTAGTCGACCTCTACCAAGTTTGTTCATATCAAGACCCTAGGTTCATATTTGGGCTCCACCCGGGCGCAACCCTTTTTGCATAGAATTAAAGAGCGAAAATCTTTTAAAATCTTCTTTAATCAAAACCAGAGGGCACACTGCTTTCATTTTTGGTATGTAGCATCATCTAGTGGGCCCCTACAAAGTTTGTTCATATCAAGACATTTGGGTCATATTTGGGCTCCACCCGGGCGCATCCCTTTCAGCTCATCTGAGCACAAAGGGTGAAAATAGGAAAACCTTCAAAAATCTTCTTCTCTGAAACCAGTAGGCAGACAGCTTTCATAGTTAGTATGTAGCATCATCTTATGGACCTCTTCCAAGTTTGTTCATATCAAGACCCTGGGGTTTCATTTGGGGTCCACCCGGGTGCATCCCTTTTTACATAGAATCAAAGAGGCATATCTGTCTTGCTATTCGCTGAAATCGTTCCATGGTATTGATCTTAGGTAATTATCTTCTTTTTGACATCTGCCTATCTAAATAATGTGATGTCCCAGGGGTCAAAGAGACTCAGGTGAGCGATCTAGGACCATCTTGGTCCTCTTGTTCTAAGCCACTTGTCCAAGGACAAGTAAATACCAGGGCAAATCTTGGAATGTTACTTAAAAGAATTAAGAGAGAAATCATCCTAATGTTCATATCATAGGGAAGAAAACATTGTTTTTAATGAAGAAAATGCTGGAAACCAGCATTTTCTTCATCAAAAGGCAATGTTTTTTTTTCAATTTTTTCTATTTACTCTTTAGCGGACAAGTTCATTTTGATCCTGGACGAGTAGAAAATCCGCTTTTACTTGTCCAGGGACAAGTGAAGAAAACTCGTATTTCCACACCCCTGGACATGGTTCTTGCTACAATAACTAAAATTGGTACAGATTATCATCATGTATTATTATCATTGCCTATACAGATATCTCTTCTAGTAGAGGGAGGTCTTCTTCAAAGGCATCTAGGGGTCAAATAGGTGTCTTGTAAGGCATGTCTTGATACAGCGTTTTTTCTCCTTCTTTGACTAGTACCCTTAAAAGGACCCGTTCCCAATGCCAAAAAGTGACATTTTTTCCCAAAATAATGTAAAAAATTCCCAATTATCCTAGGTCAATGACCTTTCCAAAGTCTTAAAGTGAAAATTAAGAATCAAACATATTTTTCCTTAGTTTGATTTTATTTGAATGTCTTAACCCTTGTCATGCTGAATAAATTTTGGCTAAAAATTTTCATCAAAATCAAAGAGCAAAAAGCACTGAAAGTACCAACTGTAGGTCAATTATTATTTGAAAAAAATAATCTATCGACAATTCTGGTTTGAAAGTGAGAAACAGGTGGTGTAGACTAACATCAGACTGCACATATGTGCAGGCTGATGTTTGTCTATAGCTGCTGCCAAAGAAGGAATAATCCGGGTTCAGCATGACAAGGGTTAAGAGACAAAGAAAACTTTATTCTGGTAGTAAATTGTACACAATACTAATGTTTTTTGTCCAAAACCACTAGGATAAGATTTTTCCCAATTTTTGTAAAAAATAACACATTTTTCCCAATATGCCTGGATTCGGACCCGTTCCCAAGAGCCTGAGAAAAAACACTGTGATAAATTGTGACTCACATGGAACCATTGCTTTACTTGTATAATAGATTCCACTTCAGCCTCTTTAAGTAGCATGAAATGAACAAAAGCAGGATAAAATCTGTCAAAAACAGTGACTTGACTGATTTGATGATTTCACTAGTTTGCATTGTAAGGTATTTATTTGATAATACCAAAAATGTGGATAACAAAATTTGTTATATACACAAAGGGTAAAATGTGCTAGCTTATTCACTTACAAAAGAGCTATGCAACATATAAAATCAAGGGATCCTTGCAACACTATTGTAAGTGTATATGTTTATTGCATCTTACAATAGTTTAGCACTGACCTCTCAAAATGAGGATCATATCTCGCTTTTTAGCTTGCCCAGGACGAAAGTCTCAGAAGAGCTATTGTCATACCCTTAGATGTTGGCGTTTGCTTCAGCGTCGGTGTCGGCATCCACTTTTGATTAAAGTTTTTAGCTCACCTGAGCACAAAGTGCTCAAGGGAGCTATTGTGATCGATCAATGTCCTGCGTCCGTCTGTCTGTCTGTCTCGGCGTCAACTTTTTCTTTAAACCACATCTCCTCCTAAACTTATCAGTCAAAATCAACCAAACTTGGCAGAAATATTCCTTGGGTGGTCCCATGTAAAAAATGCTTAAATGGAATGGATCCATGCCATATCACGGGAAAAGGGGCCTTAATGTCAATTTTCTTGTTTACACTCTAGAAGCCACAAATATGGTCCAATCTTCATGAAACTTGGTCAGGATATTTGTTAGGTCATGAGGATGAAGTCTATAGAAAATGGGAAGGATCGATGTCATATCACGGATGAATCCAATTTAAAATGGAAAGGATTCGCGCCATATCACGGAAAAAGGGGCCTTAATGACATTTTTTTTGTTTACACTATAGAAGCCTCAAATATGGTCCAATTATCATGAAACTTGGTCGGAATGTTTGTTAGGTCATGAGGATGACCTCTTTTGAAAATGGGAAGGATCCTTGCCATTTCATGAGAAAAGAGGCCTTAATGACAATTTTCTTGTAAGAGCTCCAGACAACACAAATATGGTCCAATCTTCATGAAACTTGGTCAAAATGTTTGCCAGGTCACAAGAATGAACTCTGTTGAATATGGGAAGGTTCATGCCATATCACAGGAAAAGGAGTCTTAATGATAATTTACTTGAAATATCAGGTGTGCGATTTAGGGCCCTCAGGGTCCTCTTGCTTTTTTTTCTATCAATATTTACCCTAGAGGCTGAATATTTTACAGAAACATTTATAAAGGTAAAAGCTTTCATTTGAGACAAGCGTCCATGTCAAAATGACCTAGAGCCAGAAACCTTGACCCTTTTAAAAAAACTTTAACCAAAAACTATAACCAAAAAACTTAAATTTTGCTTATATTTTCTGAAAAAGCTTCTTGTCATTTTGACCTTGACCTTTTATTGACTTAGGAAAACTTTAACAAAAAAACTTAAACAAAAAAACTTTAATCTTGCTTATTTTTTCTGAATGTTTTACCTAGGGACATTATTCCTTCATATACACACTCCCTTGGTGATAAACTTACACCAGAGACCAAGCTCCTTGCCATTTTGACCTTTTATGGACTTTTAAAAAATTAACCAAAACACTTCAACCTTACCTACTTTTTAGCTCGACTATTCGAAGAATAGGGGGGCTATTCCAGTCACCCAGGCGTCAGCGTCGGCGTCGGCGTAATGCTTTGGTTAAGTTTTTACGTGCAAGTGTTTAAAATCTCTGTTTCTATGAAAGCTATTGCTTTGAAACTTTGCACATGCTTCTGTGACCATAATATCAGCATCTAGACAAAGATTCATTACTCTGAAATTGAATTTAGTGGAATTTTAACCCTTTTCAGACTTAGAAATCTTGGTTAAGCTTTTACGTGCAAATGTTGTATTTCTGTAATATCTCTATTTCTGCTACAGCTATTACTTTGAAACTTTGCACATGCTTCTGTGACCATAATATTAGCCTCTTGACAAAGATTCATCACTCTGATATTGAATTTAGTGGAATTTTAACCCTTTTCGGACTTAAAAAATCTTGGTTAAGTTTTTTTGTGCAAATGTTGTATTTCTGTGATATCTCTATTTCTACTATAGCTATTGCTTGGAAACTTTGCACATGCTTCTGTGACCATAATGTCAGCCTCTTGACAAAGAATCAATACTCTGATTTTGAATTTAGTGGAATTTTAACCCCTTTCGGACTTAAATATCTTGGTTAAGTTTTTACGTGCAAATGTTGTATATCAGTTATAGCTCTATTTCTACCTAGGCTTTTGCTTGGAAACTCTACACATGCTTTTGTTACCATGATATCAGCCTCTTGACAAACATTTATTACTCTGATATTGAATTTAGTGGAATTTTAACCTTTTTCAGACTCAGAAATTCTTTGTTAAGTTTTTACGTGCAAATGTTGTACATCAGTTATATCTCTAATTGTATTAAAGCTTTTGCCTTCAAACTTTGCATTTGCTTCAATGATCATAACAACAGCCTCTTGATAAAGATTCAATTCTCTGGTATAGAATTTAGTGGATTTTTAACCCTTTTTGGACTTAGAAATTCTTGGTTAAGTTTTTACGTGCAAATGTTGTATTTCTGTTATATCTCTATTTCTACTATAGCTGTTGCTTGGAAACTTTACGCATGCTTCTGTGACCATAATATTAGCCTGCAGAAAAAGATTCATTACTCTGATATTTAATTTAGTGGATTTATAACCCTTTTCGGCCTTAAAAATCTTGGTAATGTTTTTATGTGCAACTGTTTTATGTTAGTTGTATCTCTGTTCCTACTAAAGCTATTGCTTTGAAACTCTGCACATGCTTCTGTGACCATAATATCAGCCTCTAGAAAAAGATACTTTTCTCTTGACTTTCATTTTATTGAATTTCCAATGGCGATATTGATTTGCTGTTACTATCCAGCACTAGGAATAGTCGAGCTTTGCTGTCCTCTGACAGCTCTTGTTCTGAATACCTTTACCCAGGAACATCATAGCCTCATACACACACTCACCAGGTGATAAAATCTTTTACCCTTTCACCAGTTACCAAGGTCTTTGACAATTTGACATTGTCAATTTTTGTACTTATGAAAAATTAACAAAAAATCTTTAACCTTGCTTATACTCTCGTAGTGCTTGATTGTTGGTCAAGTGCTGTTTGTAACAAGTTAGCTACGTTGTCTGCGGAAAAATCAAATTATGATTGCTTTAGCTTGAACAGTGCTAGAACATTTTGATTGCCCTCTGACGGTTTACAGAATTAAGGTCTCAAAAATTTTTGTCTGACTTATGTCAAAGGTCCTGGGTTCAATCCCAGACAGCAGAACTCATCCTTTCAGACTATTTGTCTTCTACCAAAGGGTTGATAATTTTAGACTTATGTGGGATAGCAGCTGGAGACTAGGAAAGGATAAAATGGTAGTATGGTCTGAGAAATACCTGGAATTTATTGCTAGGTGCTCCAGCTTATGAAATATAACTGAAAAATTGTTGAAAGCAGTGTAAACACCCATTCAAATCAAACTGATCGTAGAGTCATCATTATAATATGTTTTTGAATAGGACTGGTGCCATCAGAGTTGGTGACAAGTTGTTAGCTATAAATGGCGTATCCACGGCCAGTAAAAGTTTGACAGAGGCTACCAACATGCTACAGTCTGCTGGGGAACTTGTTACATTGAAAATAGCCAGACCTGATAAACTCAGTAAGTACTGCTTTTATAGAATTTGCTAGACTGAAACTCAGTGAATACTGTTTGTGATTTTAGACCCAATTAATTGAGCAAGTTTTTTGTTGAAAATAGGCATGCAAGATTAATTCAGTGAGTACTGTTTCACTGAAAAAAGGCAGGCCATATAATCTCAATATTGCTGTATTTAAAAATCTAAATCAGATAAATTCAATAGATTCTGTTACATTTAAAATAGCTAGATCAGATAGACCAAGTAAGTTCTGTTTAGGAGTTTGACCAGATTTACTCTTTAAGAATAGTTATTAGTTCCACTGACCAAAGGCCAGGAAGTTATTGTCATGGAAGTGTGTCCCTGTTGTATCCTTCCATGTGCCTGGGTAAGCTGCTTTTTTAAAAGTCTTCTCCTCCTAAACCAGGGGAATTTTTAATGAAAATTGGTAGGAATGTTCCTTGGGTGACCTTCTTCTAAAGTTGTTCAAGAAATTTTAATTGACCCCCAAATATGGGCGTAGCAGGGCAGGGCTTATTTTCACTATAAGATCTTTAAAAATCTTCTCTTTCAAAACAATTGGGCTGATTTCAATGAAATTCGGTATGAAAGTTAAAAGTAGCCAGGCCTTATAAACTCTTTCAGTACATGTACTGTTATAACTTAGTCTGGTTGAATTAAATTCTGTTGCAATCTGGAATTTGTTGTTTACAAGTAGTGAAGCACCCATCAACACAAACTTAGTAAGGCTGTATCAAATTTGGATATCAAGATTAAATCTAAATATAACATTATTTATTTTATTTACATTATTTCAAAGGTCTTATTCACATATTTTCCAACTCTACTTAGTTTTCCATATCTAATTAATAAAAGTCGCAGTCATGGCACAGTTGGTAGTGTGTCGGACTGTCAATCTAGAGGTCCTGGTTCGATCCCCTAAGGTGATACTCATCCTTTCTGACTATTTGTCTTCAACCAATGGGTTGATGATGGTAGACCTATGTTGGATAGCAGCAAGAGCATAGGAAAGGATAAAATAGTAGTACTGGTGTTATAAATACCAGGAATCCATTGTTATGTGCTCCAGCCTCTGTGATATAACTGAAAGATTGTAAAACCTCATAAAATCTATCAATCTAATTAATTGAAACTCCCTTTACAACAGACATGATTTACCTATATTTTTTCAGATATAAAACCTCAAAATACCAGTAAGAAAAGCTCTGTAAGTATATAATGTAATTATTACTATTTCTTCAATGCTTTCTGATGGATTTTCTGGAAAATACAGTAGTTTATCATTTTATTTACTCAGCACCTAACCAGTGAATTTATCAAAACATTAAACCCAGCTTTTGTTTATTTCACTCTATTTGACACTATCTGGGAAGAGCCCAATTACTGAATCTTAAAGACAACATGATGTCTAAATTTATAGATGTGTGTGAGATAGCAGCTGTAGGCTAGGAAAGGTTGTAATGGTAGTACGGGTTTGAGAAATACTAGAAATCCATTGTTAGGTACTCCAGCCACCGCAATATATCTGAAAGATTGTTGAAAGTGGCGTAAAACCCCATTCAAACAAACGAATGGCATCATGATACTGTTTATTAGTTATCGCAAGCAAAATAATGTGCTTTAAGAAAATTTGTCTCAAATTTTCACTTTTTGTCTAAAATTGTTTTATTAAAGAAATAGCATAATTATTGGGTTTTTTTGGTGAAATAGATTAATATTTCATTTCATGAAAAAACAAAAGCTATATTTTCACTAGTGGCTCCACAGGTGAAAATGTAGCTTTTGTTGTTCAATCAATGAAATATGAATCGATCTTTGAACAATGAAACAAACAAACGGATCTCTCATCTTCTTGAACAAAAGCTAAAAGATTTGTCTCAATCTTGCGGTGTGTACTTACTTTCACTATTTGGCTCCCTTTTTCAGGGGCAATGGTTTTTCACAAAAGCATATTGTTTCTATTTATCATGTTTTTGAGAAAATGTAAATGTTGCAAAGTGTTCTTTTAAACAATGACTTTTTTGAAAAAAAGAAAAGAATAAATAAGAAATAAGAAATGAGAAAAGCTTTTCTATCACATTAGTATGAAGAATTTTTTTTAGCTCCAATGGCTGAAAGCCACTGGGGCTATTGTAATGGCGTTGTGTCCGTCGTGCGTCCGTCCGTGCGTCCGGTCGTATCTTTTTCTTTAAAAATCTTCTCCTCAGAAACTACTGGATGGATTTCAACCAAACTTCACAGGAATGATTCTTGGGTGACCCTCTTTCAAAGTTGTTCAAGAATTTTTGATCCAATGAAAAACATGGATTTAATTGGCGTGGCTAATTTCCAAATATGGTAAAAAGTCTTTTTTCTCAGGTTCTAATCAATGGATACCAATTAAATTTTACATGAATGATCCTTGGGTGACCCTTTATCAGTCTACAAAAAATAATGAAAAACATGTATTTTATGGGCGAAGGTCATTTCTCTATATGTTATATAGTGGAAACTTTGAAAATCATTTTCTCAGAATCTAACTTATAGATATCAACCAAATTTTACATGAATGATCCTTGGGTGACCCTTTATCAGTCTACCAAAAAATAATGGATCGGATGAAAAACATGTATTTTATGGGCGGAGGTCATTTCTCTATATGTTATATAGTGGAAACTTTTAAAATCATTTTCTCAGAATTTAACCGATAGATATCAACCAAATTTTACATGAATGATCCTTTGGTGACTCTTTATCAGTGTACCAAAAATTATTGTTATTGGATGAAAAATATGTCTTTTATGGGCGGAGGTCATTTCTCTATATGTTATAAAGTGGAAACTTTGAAAATCATTTTCTCAGAATGTAACTGATGGATATCAATCAAACTTCATTAGTATGATTCTTGGGTGATCTTTTATCATGCAGCAAAAAATTATTGTTATTTGATGAAAAATATGTCTTTTATGGGTCATTTCTGTATGTGTTAAAATATATATGTGGAAACTTTGAAAATCATTTCAACATCAGTGGAACCCAAAATATCTATAAATCTAGTCAAAACTAAGATTTGCTGTTACAAGAAATTCAAGCCTGTGGAGCGACACAAGCCATTCATGGCTTTCTAGTTTCTGTTTCTGTTATTATTCAAAAGGTTGTTTGAATTTGTCATATGTGTTGACTAATACAAGAGAAGTGCATTCTGTGAAGGGCGAAATCTAACTTTGAGCTATAAGAATATTTTGACTCACCCAGGTCCTACTCATTGAGTGTAAAAAGTTTCTGTAATGAGGACGTCAAAATTTAGTTTTTGAATAAAATAAAAATACCCCAAGAATTCTAATAGAGCAATCCCCCAATCAAATGTGAATATTTTGCACCGATTCTTGACCATTTTTCACGGTCTTTGCAAACATTGATGGCTAAGCACAAAACAGTTGTAACTGCCTTGATGTTTATAGGCAGTATAGGCAGTTACAATTGTTTTGCACTGTGCCATTGATATTTAGCCTATCTACTTATAAAAGCCCACCCCTTTCTTATGGAAATGCGATGATTCTAATAGAACCCTGGGTTCTATTAGAGCTTTTAAGAAAAGCATGAGTAGAAGACTTTACTTATTGGCTAGATACTTCTCTTTTCACTCTCTTTTCCCCAGATAACTATCGATGCACAAATTTAAGTGGCTGATCAATTGGACATTTGAGCACTCACTCAAATTTTGTGCATTTATGGGTTTGTATTTCTATATTTCAGTCCGATAAAGAAGAGTCGTGTAAATCCACCACACCAGTTCGCAGTATTGATAGCGCATTAGAATCATGGGATAGCTCAGGGCCAGATATTTACGCAACTAGTCAAAACCGGACACATTCTGTGTCTGTACCGAAAACCAGACCTCAGAGTGCAGGAATCATGAAGGGGCGGGAAAATAAGAAACGCAAGTCCCGTCCCTATTCCTCAGATTCCACTGATACGGGTGACGATTTTGGAAAGAAGCTTTCCGAGTTACGAATCTCTGATGAAGCATGGGAAGGCGATCAGGAGAGTAGTAAAAGTGACGAATCTAGTCCAGAAGATGTCGATGATTGGTCGAAAGCATTTAAAAACTTTGAAGTGCAATCAGACATGTTGGAACAGATGGCTAGCACATCTAAACAACATAGTACAGGAAGTCTGGACAGAAAAGTGAACACAAAAACAAATAAAAAGGAGCGGCAGAAAGTGAAACGGAACTGGTCGCATAGCACCAGTCGCGGTGCCATTAGTCAGAATGACCTACGACCCTTTCCGCTGGATCGAAAAGCTCGTAGGTGTGCAAGTAGTTCAAGTGCACGTGACCTCAATCAACCGTCACTGAAAGATCAGTACAGTTCGTACTCAACTCCGTCACCTCAATCAATTCAACTACACAGAGTTACACTAGATAAAGACACGCCCAGTGAAGACTTTGGCTTTGGGGTATCTGACGGGGTTTATGATAGAGGGGTGTATATTAGTGCTGTGAGGCCTGGATCTAAGGCTGATAGGATGGGCCTCAAATGTTATGACAGAATACTGCAGGTGGGTACGGCTGTAAAGTTGGCCCATTACGTGATAATATGATTTTGGACTGGTTCAAAATAAAGGGGTTACCATTGGCATTAAAACTTATTTTTAGAGACAGAGCTTAAAACAGATCCAGAATCTCATGTGAAAATGTTCTCAGATTTAAAATTTAAATAAATGTATGAAAATAAAAGATAATATGAATGAGTCGTTAGAATTAAGAAAATTGGTAGTTGAGCTAGGTTTTATAATTTTTGTCCCTGGTCCAAGTCAAAAAATATTTTAGAAGAAAGTTCCAAATGGTTCATGTTTTATCTTTTTGGGTGTAAAATTTAGAATTTATAAACTATGCCAATTAATCATAGTCTATGGAAGATACAATGCTAATATTTGGCATGATGATAAACCTCAATCATATAAGTCTACTGATACCAAGATCATGTTACAAGGTCAAGTTCAGTTGTCAAGGTTAAAGTTTTGAAAAATATGTTGTTTTGGAAGATTTTATGTTTCACAAACACATCTTGTTTTTGTTGGATGGTGAAGTTTTACACCTTTTTGAATAATTAATATTACTCCATTTTCAGCAAAAGTATTAATGAATTTGTTAGGATTTTCAAAGATTATCACTAACCTGTATGTTTTTTTTTCTTTCAGATAAATAAAAAGCGAACCAGAGACATGACATGTAGTCAAGCCATTCCATTGATTTGTGGTAATTCCTTGGACATTGTAGTTTGTAGAAATCCATTAACTCTGACAAAAACTGCTCTGAAGGAACACCAGCGTCGACGACCCTTACCCCCTGATCCACCTGATGATGAAATGTCATGTGAGGACCAATCAACTGACAGTATACCGGTGTATATGAATGTGTATAACTTGGACACGCCAATTGCTCGGAGTGAGAAATCGTTCAAAACTGTTTAGTGCTATAGATAGTTGGTGCATAAGTTGATAAAAATTTACAGGTAAAGGGAAATAGAGAATAGATGGTTGGTGACTTGATATGGAAAAGTTTATCGGGCAAGGCGTAGGAATTTATCTGGTGAGCCGGAGGCGAACCGGATAAATTCCGCAGCCGAGCCCGATAAACTTTTCCATATCAAGTCACCTATCATCTATTCTATTTATCCTGTTACAATCTTTTTCTAAACTCTAATCGTTATTTACTTACGAAAAGCCAATCCGATCCCGATTTACAACTTCGATATCGACGAGTCTTCGTCATAAGGGTGAATGGGTGGAGGAGTTTGGGTGATCGCTAACAGCTTAAGAACTCGATAATTGAAAGGATTTCTAGTGCTGTAGCAAAAAAAAATTTAACAAAAGAAAACTGTAATACTTTCATACCTTAATGATTGAGAAGATATTAATCTGGTGATTTTCGCAATCTCAAACGTCCTTTTTTCTCCGAAGTTTTGTTGTCATGCAGCTAAAAGCAAATCTCAATTCAATGCCTTCCTTGCTCTAAATCAGAGGATGGACATAGATTGAGATCAGATGCAAAGCTACTATCTCCGAAATCCTCCTCATGCGAATAATATCTGCGTTGAATCCATTCAGATAAATGTTTTAAAATCCTGACAGTTTTCGAGGTCGAATGTAAACACCAAGATAAGCTTTATCACAGTTTTATAGATTACGTCATCAGTCATGTCCTACGTCATCGATATTGTCGCGACTTGATTTTAAAAATATATGAGAATCGAGTGAAATGTTTTTTATTAGAAATAAACACTCAGATTCAAAAGAAAAAAAAATTTTAGAGAGGACTGTTTTCAGACCTAATTGCCGCAAAAAGAAGATCCGGCAGGTCACGTGACCAAGTGACATGATAAAGCTGTCACGTGATCAAGTGACCTGATATCAACAAGTTTATCATACCCCCTTTTATCAGGCAATATTTATAGCTAGTGACAGGATAAATTATGATAGGTTTTTAGCTCCACTAGCAGAAGGCCACTGGGGCTATTTTCATGGCGCTGTGACTGCGTATGTCTATCCGTCTGTGCGTCCAGTCGTAAACTTTTTTTTAAAAAAATATTCTCCTCAGAAACTACTGGATGAATTTCAACCAAACTTCGCAGGAATGATCCTTGGGTGACCCTGTTTCAAAGTTCAAGAAGTTTTGATGGATGGAGGTCATTTCTCTATATGATATAGTGGAAACTTTCAAAATTATTTTCTCAGAATCTAAATAATGGATATCAACCAAATTTCACTGGAATAATATTTGAGTGACCCTTTATCAGTCTACCAAAAATTAATGTGATCGGATGAAAATATGTATTTGATGGGCGGAGGTCATTTCCAAATATGTTATATAGTTGAAACTTTGAAAATCATTTTCAGAATGTAACAGATGGATACTGACCAAATTTCACTGGAATGTTCCTTGAGTGACCCTTTATCAGTCTACCAAGAATTATTGTGATCGTATGAAAAATATGTATTTTATGGGTGGAGGTCATTTCTCTATATGTTATACAGTGGAACTTTCAAAATCATTTTCCTAGAATGTAACCGATGGATATCAACCAAATTTCACTAGAATGATCCTGGAGTCACCCTTAATCAGTCTTCCAAAAATTATTGTGATCGGGTGAAAAATATGTATTTTATGGGCGGAGGTCATTTCTCTCTATGTTATATAGTGGAAACTTTGAAAATCATTTTCAACATCAGTAGAACCCAAAATATTTAAAAATCTAAACTTTGATTTGCTATTATAATAATTTAAAGCTTTTGGAGTGACTCAGGCCATTCAATGCTTTCCAGTTTTTCCATAATTTGACTAATTTTCACCGTTATACTTGTTTGTTTCATTGTAAGATCTATATATCTTTCCTTCATTCTGAAAACTGAATGAGTATGAATTTTTGCAGATTGTCCTAATTTTTCGCCCATGAAATTTTGCTATTTCGTTTGAAAATGCTAACGCTCCACTTAGGTCGTTTTATACAAAATGTCAGAAATGAAATATTACCATTACATAAAACTAGTTTTTTGGCAGGGAAATCGGGGTATCTTCGCAGAGAAAATGTGGAATCAAACCACGATTACTTCCCTTTAACTGGAATGCTAATTTATACTTGCCTCATTCCTATTTACTGTTAATTGTATGTCCATATTAAAAATATGTATATTCTTTATTGCTTTTCATCGAAACTTAAGTAAGAAATTACAAGTAGAAAGTATCTCTTAGATAATGTTGATAATAAAATCAAGCAATTACTGTGTCACACCTGTGTGGAACCTAAATAGTTATCTGAACTCATGAACATTCACCACTTTGACTGAGGTTTCCTAATGAAAATCATTAGGAAACCTCGGTCAACACTGTGAAAGTTCATTGCTTCCAAAACGTTGCGTAACTATGACACTAGCTTAAGTATTAGGACAGACATGTCAAAAACAAAAATGGTTGACCCAGATCAAGTTATTCCTCAATGCAAGAAATGAACAATCTATTATTCATAAAACAAAAAAATAACGTTATATCCTAAAAGAATTTGATCCTTTTAATATAACCTTTTCGGCCAAACCACATTTTTATGTGCTAAAGGAAATCAAGTAGAAAAATATTGAGAAAAAAAGAAAAATTCCTTTTTTCCCTTTTTATATGCTTGTTTAAAGATGAGATGTATAATTTGATAGCCCATGAAGTCGGGCAGGCAGTTGGTGTACACTTCTTATTCTGTAGCATAACTCTGTCACCTGAAGTATAATTTACTTGAAACTTGGGAGTTATATTCCTTGTATAATTTGGACAGTTTAGTGCACAAGAACCATAACTCCACCTAGTTTATTATCCCCCGCCGAAAAAATTTTCAGGGGGAGATATTGTTTTTGCCACGTCCGTCCGTCCGACTTTCGTTTCCGCGCTATTTCTTGAAAATTATAGACCGGATTTCAATGAAACTTGGCACACAGCTTCACTACAATGAGGACATGTGCATTTTGCGGGGTTAGCCGGTTCGACCTTGGAATTTAGAGTTACTGCCCCTTTCTGTTTAAGCCATATTCATACAGAGTGATATTTGTTTCTGGGCTATTTCTAGAAAACTATAGAACTGATTTCAATGAAACTTGGCACACAGCTTCACTACAATGGGGGCATGCGCATATCGTTGGGGTTACCGGGTTCGACCGTGGAATTTAGAGTTACTGCCCCCTGACTGTTTAAGCCATATACATACAGAGTGGTATTCGTTTCTGCACTATTTCTTGAAAACTATAGACTGGATTTCAATGAAACTTGGCACATACCTTCACTACAATGAGGACATGCGCATATCATCGGGGTTACCTGGTTCGACCATGGAATTTAGAGTTACTGCCCCTGACTGTTTAAACCATATACATACAGAGTGATATTCGTTTGCATATCGTCAGGGTTATCCGGTTTGACCGTGGAATTTAGAGTTACTGCCCCCTGACTGTTTAAGCCATATACATACAGAGTGATATTCGTTTCAGCGCTATTTCTTGAAAACTATAGGTTGATGTAGATTAAAGATAACCTGTACCTAAGTTTGATATTAACTCCATTGAAAATGAAAATATGTTCGGCGGGGGATATCAATTCAACGAATTTGCTTGTTTGTTTTGTTTTTGCCCTGTTGTTAATTTGCCTTTCCCCAGTTGACATCTAGCAGTGAGGGGCGTATATCTTGTGACAATTTGCCACTTTGTTCTCAATATTTTCTACAATATTTTGCAGTCTCTTTTAAATTTCAATGCACATTGAATTCACATTTGAAATTATTTATACCCCTAACTACAAGGAGAGGGGGGGTATATAATTGGTTTCACCCTGTCAGTCTGTCTGTCCAACCATCCGTCAATAGACCTTTTTTGTCTCAGAACACTAACTGAAGAACAATTTGACCTAGAATCATTAAACTTTATACAATTGTTGTCCATGACCGAAGGAGGTGCCCTATTGTTTTATTAAGGTCAAAGGTCAAGGTCATAATTGTAGTTAGTCCAAAAGCAGATAACAGAACTGGGACAAAGCCCTGGTGGGATTATTAGTCCACCTTGTGACAGAACAAATTGAATTTGGATTACTCTGAAATTGTTTGTTTCGTATTAATTGGTAGGATAGCTGAAATTACCCAATGTTGTTATTTAGGCAGGTTCTTCCTGGATAATGAGTCATTTATTATACCCCCCACCTACGAAGTAGAGGGGGGTATATTGGTTTCACCATGTCTGTCTGTCTGTCCATCCGTCCATCCGTCCGTCAATCCGTCCGTCAATCCGTCCGTCCGTCCGTAGACCTTTTCGTTTCCGGACTCTAACTCAAGAACCAAATGACCTACAATCATGAAACTTTATACAAATGTTCCTTATGACCCAAGGAAGTGCCCTATTGTTTTTGGGTCACATAGGTCAAAGGTCAAGGTCACAGTCAGCCTTTGTTCAATTTGCGTTTCTGGACTCTAACTCAAGAACCAAATGACCTACAATCATGAAACTTTATACAAATGTTCCTTATGACCCAAGGAAGTGCCCTATTGTTTTTGGGTCACATAGGTCAAAGGTCAAGGTCACAGTCAGCCTTTGTTCAATTTGCGTTTCCGGACTCTAACTTGAGAACCAAGTGACCTACAAGCTTGAAACTTTATGGAAATGTTGCTTATGATCCAAGGACGTGCCCTATTGATTTTGGGTCATATATGTCAAAGGTCAAGGTCACAGTCAATTTTTGTTTAATTTTCATTTCTGGACTCTAACTCAAAAACCAAGCAACCTAGAATCATGAAACTTCAGGCAAACAGTGCATATGACCTCAATATTTGTTACAAACACATCCTGGACTAATAGCACTTGCATTCTGACAAAGTGCTGGTGGGGGGAATTAGTCCGCTCTGCGACAGTTCTAGTTAGTTTTCTTTCTTGATCCAATGTGATGTCTACCACCAATGGGTTGATGATCACACACCTATGTGGGTTAGCAGCTGGAGGCTAGGAAAGGATGTGATGGTAGTAGTGGTGTGAGAAATACCAGCTGCCGCGATGTGACTGAAATAATGTTGAAAATGGCTTAAAACCCCATTCAAAAAAACAAAATTTGTCCAAGATGAATGATCGAAAGGCCAAGATCTCTCTTTATGCATATGATAAACGGGTATGTATAAGGACTACAATATGGAAATAAGAGTCTTTTGACCACTTATCATGTGATCTTCAAGTAAAAAAAGGTTATTTACTTACAACCTTCAAAATTTGGCTTCCAAGAATCAATAACATAATAAGGTATCTTTTCCTTTGTGTTCTTTAATTCCTTTGCTTCAAGGTATATAGCAGGCTAAAAGTTCATTTACTGTTTGATCCCACCATTATTGAACTGAGGCAAATAGCTTTTAATTGTAGATAATTGACATAATACATGTAGAAATGTGTAGGCCTGAATTCCTTGAAAGAGTAAAAAGAATTCTGAAGAATAATTTAATAGCAAACAAAATTAGGAATAATTATGGACCTACTGGCAATAATGTAGAGTCAACAACCTGTAATAAGATGTAAAAAATATGATGACCTCAAGCTGGTGTTTAATGCACCTGTATCGAAGGATTGGAGCATATCGTTTTACCGTTACCAGTCTGTCCATCTATCTGTCATCTGCCTGCCTGCAAAACTTAACCAAAAACTAAACATTGCCAATATTTTCAAGCCTTTTCAAGATACAAGCCTCCTATTTGGCATGGTGATAGTTCTCAATGATACACATCTGCTGATTCCAAAGTCAAGGTCAAATAATTCAAAAACATAACCAAAAATGTAACAATGCCAATATCCTCATGCCTATTTAAGGTACAAGCACATACACATTTATTTGGCTTGATGATAGATCTAAATAGTGTGCAATTGTAGACCAAGGTCAAGGTCATATGACAAGGTCAAACTTCTTAAAAACTTAACCCAAAAACTTAACATGTTCAAGCATATTTTAGATACCCTTCTCTTAATTGACATGATGAAAAATCTCAATGATATACATCTGTAGGTGTCAAGGTCATCTGTCAAGGTCAACATTTTGAAAAAAAAAGCTGCTACGTGGGCATTTGTGTTTTACAAGCACATCTTGTTTTATAAAGACTTTGAAGTTGGAATAAACAAGCAGAAGATGTTTAAGACATCTCTTAGCTACCTTACAGTAATAATAGTTTAGCTCAAACTTAGCACAAAGCACTAAAGCTGGCGTATTGCAGTTGTTCAATCTACTTTGTGGGAAGTACAGGTACATGCATCATTTTTAGCTGGGCTGTTTTCGGAGAAAACCTGAGGTATTGCTATAGCCTCCATGTCGTCGTTGTCGTCGTTGTGCGAAAACTTTGACATTTTGTTATATCTCTGGTTCTACTGAAGGCATTCACTTGAAACTTGGCACACATGTTCATCATCAAAAGAGCAACCTATACTATCAAGGGGGATAACTCTAGATGCATTTTGTGCGAATTATGCCCCTTTTTCGACTTAAATTTTTTCCGACCATCCAGCACTCGACAGCCGAGCGTAGGCACCCGTAGGCGGTGCTCTTGTTAATTTCTTTTAACATCTCAATTAGGTGGGCTAATTTTAATAAATCTTGGCAGCAATGATCCTTGGGTAATCTGTACCAAAGATGTGTAAATGATTAAGATCCACCAAATATGATTGTCAAGGCAACATAAAAAGGAGAAAAAAAGAAAATAACTAAAAATCTTCTATGAAACCAGAAAGCAGACAGCCTGCTTTATTTAGTAAGCATCAGCATCGAGTGAAGCTCTACAAATTTTATTCATACCATGCCCTTGAGATCTTACTGCGGCTTGGCCATTGTGCATCCAATTATGAACAGAAATAAAGAATGAAATCTTTCAATAATTTGGGCTTTAACCATCCTCATTCCATATTGATAAATATTATATACAAAGCATCTCCCTACAGACATCTGCCAATTTGGTTATGCAATGTCTTAGAAGTTGAGGAGTCTCGGGTGAACAATATAAGACCAATGTTGTCCTCCTGTTGATAAGTCTGTAGATTTGGTGAAAAACAACTGTAGCTTAAAGCATTTGTTTAATTATGAAAATTGTAGGTGAATTATTAAAGGAACCCAAAGGTCATAGAAAGTTGATGCCAGTTATGGGTAATGAAAATGGAACTTGATTGTTATTAAAAAAAAAAGCAACATTTAGAATTACTATATTGACCCTCAATATTCCAAAATATAGGTTTGAGCAAAGTAGGCCAAAATCAAAATCAAGACAGTCCTGTGTTTAAGTTGCTTTATTCTTAATCAAAAATCATGCAAACCTGCATTTTGATGAATTTTGAGAATGCTGTTTAATATAGTGGACCCGTAAAAGTTCCGTAACATTTCCAAAGTCATGAACTTTTGACAGTGTTAACTGAGATATCCTAATGATTTTATTAATTAAGAAACCTTAGATCTGAGGTCAGAGTATATTGATATAGTCTTGAAAATTTCTAGCTAAAACAAGCATTCTGAAGTAAGAAAAACCTTGTGTTTAGTTTCGACAAGGTATCTTTATGTATGCGGTTAAGTATGCTGCTAATAGTGGGTATATGCTAGTATCTTTTTCTCCTGCTGTCCATCCACCCAGGCATTTTTCTGTCCTTCCATTTGTACATCCGTCTATAAGTTCTTGGCCCAAGATGATTCAAATTTTCTCATGCTTAAATGAGAATTTTCTGGATTTTTTAGATAAAACCTTTAATTCTGTTGAAATATGCTTATGAATATTAGGACATAAATAATAATAATATTAAAAAAGTTGTTAGGATGTTTACTCAAGTACCCAGATATGGGGTAGGGTAATGTTCCAACACGGGACCTGAATCATTAACCCTTACCCCGTTCTAACAACATGAGATTCAACAATAACCAATTTTTCGTTAGGAATGTCCTCTTGTTCAGATATATTGCTTACGGTGAAAAGACTTTTTATGGTGGTTGCTTAATTAAAATTGTTTGCTTAATAGACGTGGTCGCTTGAGCAATATTGACAGTGATAGTTTTGAGAGTCTTTGCTACTTACTGACGGACTAGCAACACCTCCTTCCCCTTAAACCATTTCAGGATTTGTATGTTCAAACCCCCTTTACAGAAATCCAGGATCAGCCTTTGTGTTTAGTTGATAGAATAAATGTATGGAAAGAAATCTACAGGAACTTGATTACCTGCTGATGGCGAGACCTCTGGTACCTCGGTACAAAAATTCTACTTGTTCTAGTCCTAGTGACATCGGTCATTTATCTCCCATAAAATGGATGAGTTTTAAGTATTGTACATCTTTGCTCTGGCAACGAAGTCTATTAAGTGATCATTTTCATTAAGCCACTGTTTTCAAAGCCCAATCTTGAAATCAAAATATCTTAAAAAAGAGATATTATTGGTCTTAAAAGAATCTTAACTTAATCATATGTTTTTAAAACTCATTGAAATTGTCTGATTGAGACAATTCTATTGAGTTTTAACATCATATATTTAAAAAAACAATTGCAATAGATACAAACATATTCAACAAAATTATATTTCTAAACTGTTAACAAAACATACTCAGCGATCATTCTTTTTAACAACTGTTTTTTTGTTGTTCAGTAAGTGGTCCCATAATGCATGTTTTACTGTACATTTTGTAGTAAGCCTAAGCTGGATGGGCAGCTCATGGCTCCAATGAAAAGTTGTTTTTGTACTTGTAAGAGAAATAATTGAAAATCATTTGTAATAGCATCGGCCTACTCAATATAACTCATAATAACTGCAATATTATTTAACCCTTTGCTGTTTAATCCCTGCTTTTTACGTGCCTGTGATTTTATGATTGAGAAAATATTGTGAAAAAAGAAGAAATTGCTCCTGACAAGCAATTTCTTCTTTTTCCACACTATTTTCTACCCTCCTGAATGGTTATTTTTCAAATTGAATCCACTTCAAATTTTCGTCTGCAAAACTTTTGAATTTGGACAGGTCCAAAATTTTGAAAAACAGGAAAGGGTTAAAGCAGTGTTTAAAAACTCGATACAGACAGAATGGAAAGTTTGCAGAGGGTAATGAAAAGTGGTAGCAATTTGAAAAAAGGTATCATCATACTCGATGGAAAATATTGTAGGAAAAGGAAAAATTGTAACGACAGTATTTTCTTAATTATTAATGTCATTGGGGTGTTAAATGAGGTGACTGAAAAGATCTGATTAATTCTTAATGTATCTTTTTTTCTTGCTGAACTTTACTCTATCTATGCTGAACTCTTCTACTTTTCTTATCTGATATTCTATTTCAATATGTTTTTGTATTGTTTGTATTTGTATTGTAATACATGTTTGTTTACAAATTGTATAGATAGATCCTTCTGTATTTCAGTATTTTTGTAATGAAATGAACAATGAAAAGGAGAAAATACTCATTTAATGACAAAGTCTTGTGTTTTATTTTTTGTTAAGCACAATTTCCTTGATTTAAATGTATGTTCTGCGGATTCAGTGTAGTGCAAGTGAATTGGCTTATCATGGGCTCAGTGCGAGACAGTTGTAACTGCCTATAAACATATAGGTGGTTACAACTGTTTTGCGCTGAGCCATCGAATTAGATTTGTAAAGATTTGTTTTAACTACAAATCAAAATCAAAGGGCAAAAAGCACTGAAAGACCAAATGTAGGCCAATTTTTATTTGAAAAAGTAAATTTATTGACAATTCTGGTTTTAAAGTGAGAAACAGGAGGTGAAGACTAACATCAGCCTGCACATATGTGCAGGCTGATGTTGGTCTATAGCTCCTGCCAAAGTAGCAATATTCCGGGTTCAGCATGACAAGGTTTTAGATATTTTGATTTAAAGAAGGGGATTTTGAAAACGGTTGCTTAATAAAAGCATTCGCTTAATAGACGTGGTCGCTCAAGCAAGATGGACTGTACCTGGGATTGAACCCTATGACAGAAACGTTCCCAGCCTTCCCAGAACCTGTTCATAAAATTTTGATTGACCCCAAAATGTTGGCGCGACAGGGCGGGGCAGTTTTTCAAATTGAAATCCCTTAATGTTTTCCATTCCTAAATCATTAGTTTTATAACAATCAAACCTTGCATGAATGTTCCTTGGATGGCCAATCTTGAATTTTTTTGGGCGAAATATGTTTGGCCCATTAATATGGGTGCGGCAGGATGGGGCCTTTTCTGTGAACATTATGAATCACCTTCTAAACCTATGACTTTTTTAAATGTAATTTTGACAGAATGTATCTTTGGTGAGCCTTTTCAAAAAAAATGTTGTGACATTCTGATTTGGCCATAAATATGGGCGTGGCAGGGTACATATGGGGAATATTTTCTCTTTGAGTCCCTTGAATGATATCGCCTCCTCAACAACTAGGCGAGTGTTATTGAAACTTTTCCAGAAAGTTACTTGGGTGAGATCCACTGGACCAATAAAATGCGGGTGAGCGTTTTAGGGCCATTCTGGCTCTCGTGTTTTAGCAACTGGCCCTCTTATTTTAGCAACTCCTACTACATTTTCATTTTGAATGAACTAGAATTTGCCACAGTGACGTATAATGTCTTCTTTTGCATTAAACCAAAATTGTTTTGATATGTCAAGTTGTTTCTGAATTATCTGCCCTTGACTTAACAAAGATAGTTTATTATTAGTGTTTTTGTGTGCACAACTCCTCCTGTGATCGGATTAAAAATATGTATTTTATAGGCGGAGGTCATTTCTCAATATGTTATATAGTGGAACATTTGAAAATCATTTTCTCAGAATGTAACTGATGGATATCATTCAAACATTTTTGGTATGATTTTGACAAAACTCATTATCATTATCAGTTATTTTGATTGGATGAAAAATATGTCTTTTATGGGCGGAGGTCATTTCTCTATTTGTTTATATAGATGAAACTTAGAAAACCATTTTCAACATCAGTAGAACCCAAAATATCTGATAATTCAGTCTAAACTTTTATTTGCTATTACAATAATCTCAAGCCTGTTGAGCAACTCAAGCCATTCATCCCTTTCTAGTTTTCATTTTCATGCAGAATTTCAATTAACCCTTCTCTTGCTGATATATTCAACTGTGAGCAAAGCTTTGGCAGACAGTTTAGTCTAAGATCGGCCTACACTTTCTGGCTGCATTCTTCTTAATTTTTGTGTAAAAATATCTTGAGGTTTAGGATAAGGGTTGAAATGGTGTATTACTAGGTGAAAAAACATCCCCCCATGCCCCGGCCCCCCATTTCGAATGTTTGAACCTCCTTTACAGAAATCGTCGATCCGCCGCTGCATGCTGCAAAGCTCATCTTGGGACTTACAAACCATTCTCACTCACGTGCTGCCCACAATAATTATGAAGGAGAAAACCGACAGAGCTTTATCTTGGTTAACAATATGCAGGAGAAGGGTTAAAAATGTTTGTGATGGCGTTACAGCGATGTTTAGCAGTATCACAGCAAACTGATAATTGATCACACCGGAGCCTGCTTAATTGACACTTGAAACAGTGATATTAACAATGTCAGTCGATCTGACTTTGAGGAAGTGCCTGTTTATATATACTACTCAAAATTTACTAACCACCAAAACTTTTCTATACCATAATTTCAGGAGAAATGAAATTTCATTATGAGAATGTTGGAAAATGGTCGATTATTATCAGTTTATCAAGTTTTAAGAAGAAAATAAACCTTTATAATGATTAGAAGACTTCAAATGTATACCAAACTGGGAGACCCTAGAAATCAGTCTATACTTCATGAAAATTGAGAAAAATTGAATTTAAAAAAAGGTGTACTTTCAATTGCATTTCGTTCAATAACGAGTATGAGAGCCGGCACTGCCAATAACAGCCTGACAGCGCATCTGCATACTCCTGATTAAGTTCTGGATTACTCTTTGAGGAATAACAGACCATTCTTCTCTAAGGATCTGGTCGAGTTCCTGGAGTGTCCTTGAGTGGACCTGGCAAGCCGAAACTCGGACCTGTAGCTTCTATCGGATTTAAGTCAAGACGTGGAATGCTCTCTTCTTGGCGATACTCTTGGACTAAACGGGCCGTGTGTGGGCGGGCATTATCACCCATTTAAATAATTCCATTCCAAAGAGCACCATCGTGAAATCTTACGAGGGTATTGAGGATTTCATCCATGTACCTACGAGCTGTCAGAGTACCTCTTTCTAAAATAACAAGATCAGTCCGCCCATCCCAGCTGATCCCCCCCCCCCCCCCAAACCATGATGAACCAACCCTCATAACGATCGTGCTCAGCGATGTTTGCTTCATGAAACCCATCTTGTCGAACCAAGGGCTACGAACGTTTTACTTATCTTATTCGAGAAAAAAAACTTTTTGACTAAGACCAATTCTTCCTGTCCGCGTAAGAATCTATTTTTGAAAAAAAAAAAAAAAAAAATACCAGCGGTTGATCGCAACTGGAACCAAAGTCTCGCTCAAATATTGGTACGCAATTCTACGATAGTTCTTGTTGGCATGATAAGTCACAAATTACAATGAAAATGTCATCGGACGATTAGATTTTTTAAAACTAAAGTTAATGTTTTTTTTCTAAGCTATAACGTCGACGTGTGACCAAAAATAACATTTACTCGAGCTGTAGATTCGACATTTAGGTCGCGCAAATAAAATTTTGTGCTTATGGTATTCATAACTTTTAACTGGCAAATCAATTTGGACCCGAATGCCGCCGCCGTAGCGCAGTGGTAGTGCGTCGGACTATCACGCAAAAGGTCCCGGATTTGGTTCCCGACGGCGGCATTAATCCTTTCTAACTACATGTATTTGTCTTCTTCCAATGGCTTGATAATTATTGACCTATGTGGAATAGCAGCTTGAGGCTAGAAAAGGATGTAATGGTTGTACTGGTATGGTGTGAGAAATACCAGGAATCCATCGTTATGTGCTCCAGCCTCCGCGATATAACAGATTGTTGAAAGCGACGAAAATCCAATTCAAACAAAACTCTTTGGCTCCGACGAACGCTTTCGAATATATTTTTTCGTTCGTCCGCCACATATTTTTTTCATTGGAATCTTGTAAGAAACTACTATGTGAATTTCGACCGAATTTAAGATCTTCTTTTGTAGTTACGAGTCTTCAAATCTTTGATTTGCGACTTAACGTAGTAAATACAGCTTAAATGCTGTATTTACGGAATTATGTTCTTCCGTGACAGAATATTATCTGGGCCCGAGATAATAAAACTTTTCTTATTCCAACTCAAAAGTTTCTCAAATTTCAACCTTGAGATTAAAGACCTGATTATGACGCAATATTGATATTAATGTATGAATATAAAAGATAATATTAATAAGTTGTTATTATTTACAACTTATTAATATTATCTTTATGCTCATACAGAAATTTTGAGTTGAGAATAAGAACAGTTTATAACCTCGGGCCCTGGTTGAGATGCATTCGTATAGTATTACCCAGTATCCAATTAAGCTGCCTCTCGTAGGACCTGAAGGTTTGTCAGTACAGCATATGGGGTCTTATTTATAGAGGAAACACCTTTTGAGAGAGACCTTTTTTTTCGACCCCATTTTGAAAATGAAGTTATGGTTATAACTTAATTGTATAAATTCTTGCTGTTTTTCTGAAGAAGGCATAAATCGAAAATGAAAATATAATGGGTTATATTGAATTTTTTCAATACTTTAATTCCCTAAATACGAAATAAAAAGTAACATAGAAAGTATCAGAAAAGCCTTAAAAGTGTTACTCGTCACGCGTAAAGCAAACATCTGGATAGCGTGTGGAGTGGCGACCCCATAAGAATACGCCAATAATATTTCATAATGAAATATCAAATACTGCAAAAAACGTCGACGTTTTCAAGCTATTTGACGTGACGATTTTTAAGTTCCAACTTTTGACGTTACGTCGACAATGTCGAAATTAAGCTACCCATTTCCATGATAATGGGTCGAAATTTCAATTGATTAAAAGACGATTTTGGTCCGATATGATATATTTCTGTGGACAAAGGATTTTTTAAATAATTTCTTTAGTTACAAACAAAACTCTAAGACACATATATATTCAAAAGCAAAAAAGAAAAAAACTATTGTTTCTTACAATATTTTAGGCATAATTATTCGTTAAAAAGTAAAAAAAAAAAAGAAAAGAAAAATATTGGCCTTTACTTTTTCCGAAATTATTTTTCGAGTAAAATTTTTAAATCTCTACAAAATTTTAAATTTGCAACATTTCAGTTATATCGTGGCGACTGGGACACCCAACAATGGACTTCGGGTACCACCATCCCCCTTTCTCAGTCTCCAACTGCTTTCCCAAATAGGTCTATTATTATTAACCGAAAGATGAGTGCCGCCGTCGGGGATCGAACTCGGGGCCTTTTGAATAATAGTCCGACGCGCTACCACTGGGCAATGGACTTGGCTGGTATTGAAGTCTATCGTAATTCTTATATATGGATAAACTGACAGGATATATATGCAGTTAACAAATCGCCCTTGTTTAAGAATCAAGACGCCTTGTCATGTGATCTGTGTAAGATATGTCATGATTCTATGTTTAATTAATTACAGATCTCTTATAAAATTGTACTTCTGTTCCGCATATAAAGGAGGAAATCATATCGAGATACCATTGTCTGATTGCGAATGTATTGCAATGAATTAAAATCAGCTTAAGGTTGTGGAACCGAAATAGTTCCGCATCATTTTCAAAGTAATGAACTTTAACAGTGTTAACCGAGGTTTCCTAATGATTTTCATTAGGAAACCTTGGTTAACATTGTGAAAGATCACGAGTTCCGAAATGTCGCGGAACTATTACGGGTCCACTACCTTAAAAGCACACTTTAGAACGCACAATCCTGTCCTGCCTACAGGATGAAAAACGGTGCAAAATGTTTGCAAATTATATCCCGTCTTTCACACAAGTGCACGTGCAAGTCGGGGTATAACTTGCTAGCAGTTGACATCGTTTTGTCTCCGAGAATGCAGGGCTGATACTTTACTTCCTTTGGAGAAAAGCGATAGTTTAACACCAAAGCTACCAAATAATTCGGGTTTTTTTAAGTTCAATCCCTAAACACATAACTCGCTGACCCTTAGGATTTACCTTTAAGGTTCATGTAAAGTGTTTGAGGCCCGATCTTAAAACACTTCATTTGCCTAGAAAAAGCAGTGTGTCCAGGTATATCATATATCAAAATGAAGCTATTCATGAGCACAAGCAGTTAAGCAACATAAGACTGTCTTAGCTATAGCGGTATAGCCAAAACATTGTGGAAAAGGGTCATTTTGTATAGAACAAGCAACTGCAAGACTATTGGATAAAATTGGAGAAAATTGCTTACACGCACATTTTTCAGCGTTAAACAAGGGATCCAGTCGAATTTTCGTCTTAGACGAATGACCAGCTTCTGCGTAGGGTTAGTTTAACGTATGACAAGCGTATACGCAGCGAACACAAAATATTCATGGGCGTTTGCTAGCGTATGTCACCATTAAGGTAGCGGTTATCAATGTATGATCAGCGTATGTAAGCGAACAAGGGACGCATGGAGAACGAATGTAAGCGTATGAATAACGGATGAGTATCTTATGGCTGAGATATTTTTAAGTTCCTTGAGTCAAAGGGTAGACTTCGATAAGATTTCAAGAAAGAAACAAGAGGCCGATGACGCAGGTCTGAGACGCTCTAGTGATTCCCTTCGAGATTATGGTAGTTCTTAACGAGATAGAATTACAGTCATGATAAATTAAGAAAAGGCCATGGTCATATAAAGTTAGTCTAAAATCAAGAGCATTTTAAAACTTGCCGTATCTGACCCATTTGCTCAAGATATCCCCCCCCACACACACACACACACAAATACATGATGATAATAATACATGCAATTCTCGTTTATTCTTAAAAGCCCTAATTCACAAGATACGGGAGGGATCTGTTTTTCCTTTTTTTAAAGAAAGGATCAATTTTCTCATGGAAGCGAAAGGTTAGAGGGAATCCATTGAAAAGTGTGAAAAGTGAGACTCTGATGTGATTAGGAAGCTATTTTGATCGCAATTTCTAATGCCTTCTTTTCCAGTGAGACTTGAAGGACATGACCATATTTCGAAAGGAATGATCCTTTAAAATGATGGCTCAATAGTTCAGTGTCATGAGTGTATATTAGAAAAGAACTCAGTGAAAACTGTAAAATCTGTCGCGACAACGACATTTTTTCTGGTTTATGTAAGGCCCCCATTTTCTCATTATGCCTTTTTCCAATAGGATAGATCCTTACGATGATATATTCATTCTGTATAAGTTTGCAGAGAATCAAATGAGACCTGTTGATTATTTTAAGAGGTAAAATCTACGGAAGGACAGACAGACGCAATGGCGGGCGGACGAAAAGCGCTCTTCCGACCTTCAGTCAGTAGATATGGAAATTGTCATGCGGAGGGGTGGAAAAAAAACTGTTGCTCATCCCGCTGAAGCTGTAGGACAGTTTCAAAAGACCTTCGGGGCGCGACAAATACAATTAGCTGAAGGTATGATTATCAGGTCCATAGGTCTAAATTTCTCTCTTCCTGATTGTGGTCCGGCCCTTGATTCTTCTCTGTCTACTGGAGCTAAATCTGCCTCCAAAAACTCTCACAAGATAAAAAGGAATACAGTCCTACAACAAAAGGGTAGTACTTGAATTACAGCCAAATTGAAAATTTTATGCCAGCGTATGCCAAGCGTACTTGACTTATAGGTAACGTACCTCGGTCGACAGCGTATTGACCGTATAATTACCGTATGATTAGCGTATATTTTATACGCTGGCATACGTTGAAAAAAATTAACATGTCGAGGGGAACAAACAAACAAACAAAAAAAACCTAATAAGCATCGGACTGAATTGTCCGCATATAGTAACATAGTAACACCGGTGGGCGTAGTAACGTGAACCAAAAACAAGCATTTGGAAGTATTGCATGGCAATACCAAGTCCCCTACTGGATTTATATATATATATATCCCTAGAGCCGCTTTTTGCTGAATGTCCATGTTGAAAACCTTTCTGACAGATAATTATCAAATATAGTCTGGTTGACCCCCGTTGTTCACTATGCATTTCCTTCTACATATTTTCGTGGATGGAGGACGTAGACGTCGGAATAGCAGCTTCTATAAGCTGTGGTTGTGACTTTTGCGTTGCTCACCAAAGAAACGGCGATTTGGTCCTCTGACCAATTGTGACCAATGGTTATCTTGTATAGATTGTGTAGGGATGCCTTTTAAACTTTTATATATTTTTGTTCGATAATGTTTGCGAGTGCGCGACTTGTGCGTCGTGGCATCAGCATAAATATGCTGTAGTCGCGACGTTTGGGTCGATCACATATGACTCACTAAGTTTGATAGCCATACATTTGATATGTTGTCGGTAGACTGGGTGTGAATTTAAAGGTTTATAATCATATTTCTAACATTACTGATGTATCGCCGCTGTTTAGTATTTTGGATATATATTTCAATTTCAAATAAGCGATTGACCTCTGTTTTTTTTTTTTCGTATTGTTGGGCACCGTAATTGCTGTAAATAAGACATGCTTGGTCTTCTGTTATAGCGATTATATCGCCAATGTTTTTCTCCTCTTTCTTTTTTATACAGCGGTTTTTGTTTGTTGTTTTTTTTTTTCTTTTTTTTTTTATTGTTATATTTGCAATTTTTTGTTGTCCGGTATCTTAAGGTTATGTACCCGTAATGGTTGCGCGGTGTCTCGGAGCTTATGATCTTTTGTAGTGTTGACCAGGGTTTCTTAATGAGAATCATTGGGAAACCTTGGTTGGCACTATTGGGGTTCGTTTCCTCGGAGACGTGGAGAGACTATTACGGGTCCACTACCTTAATAGGCATGATAGGCGATCCATCAGTTGCTCGGTGTGTCCCCTTCCCAGGGACTTTATGCATGTGTATCCGTTTGATCATACTAATAACATTAAAAAGTTTTGTCCGACCTAAAAAATAAATAAAAAAAAAAAAAAAAGAAGATTTTTTGATGACGTCAACGTTACCTTGACGTCATACATAACGGTTCAATTCATAGGATTCACCTGATGAAGGCGGCTGTGCCGCTGAAAGCTAGTGTATTTATATATTATTATTAAAAGTATATATCTCAAGAAGAGAACTTTTTATTCGTATCCCTAGAGCAGTATCTTTTTTGGTGGTAAAGGTATAACTACCTCTACAAAATATTAGTTGTATCAGATTTTATGTATCAGCTCAATGTCTCTGAGGATAAAGAATTTTCTAAGTCCAGCATCCGTATCTTCCACAAAAATCAATTGACCGGAACCAAACTCGAACTCGTTCTGTAACTCATTGATGCGGACTCACATACCAAAAATCAGCTCAATATCTCAAAGGGTTAAGAAAAAAAGTCCGGAAAACTGAAATTTCCTGGTAATTTTCTAGGTCCAGCATCCATATCTTCCACAAAAATCAATGGACCGGAACCAAACTCGAACTCGTTCTGTAACTCATTGATGCAGTCTCACTTACCAAAAATTAGCTCAATATCTCTAAGGGTTAAGAAAAAAAAGTCCGGAAAACTGAAATTTCCTGGTAATTTCTAAGTCCAGCATCCGTATCTTCCACAAAAATCAGTGGACCGGAACCAAACTCGAACTCGTTCTGTAACTCATTGATGCGGACTCACATACCAAAAATCAGCTCAATATCTCAAAGGGTTAAGAAAAAAAGTCTGGAAAACTGAAATTTCCTGGTAATTTTCTAGGTCCAGCATCGGTATCTTCCACAAAAATCAATGGACCGGAACCAAACTCGAACTCGTTCTGTAACTCATTGATGCGGACTCACATACCAAAAATCAGCTCAATATCTCCAAGGGTAAGGAAAAAAAGTACGGAAAACTGAAATTTCCTGGTCTTATATTGTATTGTCTTATATTGTATTGTATTGTATTGTATTCCAGTGATTGATTGATTGTGGTGATTGATTGATTGTAGTGATTGATTGATTGATTGATTGATTGATTGATTGATTGATTGATTGGTTGATTGATTGATTGATTGATTGATTGATTGATTGATTGATTGATTGATTGATTGATCGATCGATCGATGGCTGGCTGGCTGGATTGATCTTTTGATTAAATTGATTGATTGATCGATTATTTTTTTGATTGATTGATTGAACAGAAGATGATTTCTTCCTGAATGTCACATCAAAAACATCAAAAATAACTTAGCTTCCGAGAGACACAAAGAGAAGTGCGAAATCCGTTTCCATGATACGCGATAATCATTAATTCTCAGCCAATAGAAAACCTATACAGAGCATGTACGCATAAAAGGAGAATTTGACAAATATTCAATGGATGTGTTTAATATCCACAGAAGCCATTGGAGTTATATGTTAAAACAAGAACAACTTTATTTCCGAGAAAGGTAAACATACAAGTTATTTTATATTTTATGTCAAGAACTTCTTATTGCGTTAAAAAAAAATCACAATTACGATCTACAGTATTAAAATTGTTTTAAAAAACTGTTGACCGACATTCGTTTCATTTCATTGTTTTCTTAAATGATGAAATTAATTACGTTTTCATCAAAATTGTCGTCTTACTTTTTTCAAAGAAAACCTCTTAGTAGATATTTTTCCCCTATTCATTTATTTAACTACCTTCTCTAAATGAAGTATTAATAATATTAGTCATTATAATCATTTGTGATTTATTCATTCGTTATTATTATTATCATCATCATTATTTCTTCATATTTTCAGCCTTTACGTAATATTTCCAATGATTTTACATAGTTTATATTTAATTTGTCCATCAATTATCGTTCGTTCTGCTTGGTTGAAAAAATGTTTGAAAGAATGAAAACAATTTTGAGTACGCAGCTGTTTTATCAGCTTCCGCAAAAGGTAGTTCTGTAAGAAATCTGTTTCTTTACGGACAAATTTTTACATTTTTTGATTCATGATATTAAATCATATGATATGAAGATTATATTTGTTGATATCATTGAGGTATCAAACCAAACACCTAATCACGCTCATGTAAGAATCCACTTCGCGTATTCATAGTGTGATAAAGTTTTTCAGTTTCATACACTAATGAAATCACAACAAAATCTCTTTTCCGTTAAATGTTCGCAAAGCAAAGATTTTGGAAAGTCTGTAGCTTGTAAACTTAGCGCTAAAATTAGTAAAATAAATGTGCGTTTTAAATGATCTGGGTAAGACAGTTAAAATTGAGTCCTTGCGTGGTATTTCCTAATGGTGTACAAGTAGGCCTACTTTGAGACCTTATCTTTTCATTAAACGCATAGTTAAGACTGTGGACAGAATGTGCGGATGCACAGACTGGTTAGAGTCTTTACTATGTACAAATATGAAATTGTTGAAAATCTCATGCACAGACTCAATTACCGTGTATGAAGCCACCTAGGCATGTTTTCATGACGAAAAAGGATAAATTGTTTTTGTTTATTTCATTTCTTTAACTTTTCTTGTGCAAATGAAAATATCTTTTAGCTCTTTCTACACAACAGCAGTGGTATTATTGTTAACTTCTAGTTGTTAAAACACGAAGAGAGTGTTCATTGTGTTCATGGAAGTATGAAAAAAATGAATCAGGGAATGTTTTTCGCTTCATAATTCAGAGAAAAAAATCTAACTACAGTTTCGGAGACAAAACATCGATCTCTTTTTTAAACAAGTGAACAATTAAAAAAAGATATAAAAAAGATTCTTATTCTCGCTTCATCAATCGACAATCGAATTTTTGATGTACCCATTTAAGGGAAATTTAAACCCGTATGTATAGCAAAAGCGCACCGACCGCCGCCGTCACACATCGGGGGTCCGTTTTACTGAACATCTTACGAATAAAATAATCGTAAGTCAATATCATAAATCGTACCTGGTGTTTTCTTTCATTGTTAGATTCTACCTTGTAATATCTCATTGGGGTCGTCTTCTGAAGACGATTTCGGTGAGATGATGCATGGCAGAATTCCACATTTAATTACTACTGTAAAAGTAACATTCTTTTTTATTTTTTACTTACGCAAGAAATGGCAGACTAGGATCGAAACATTACGCACTTGCCTGCACTTTGATGATTTTTTTTAAGAAAAATGGCGGTTAGAGTCTATGAGAGGCCGTAATGGTAGCGCTGGTGCCAAAATTACCAGGAATCTTTTGTTAGGTGCTCTGGTCACGGTGATATGACTAGAATATTGTCTTAAGGTAGTGGACCCATAATAGTTCCGCAACATTTCGAACCATATATTCTTTCACAATGTTAACCGAGGTTTCCTAATGAAATCATTAGGAAACCTCAGTTAACACTGTTAAAGTTCATTACTTTAGAGACATTCCAAAACTATTAACAATACGGGTCCACTACCTTTAGCGGCGTCAAATCCCTTTCAAACGAACACAACAAAATCGCGCTGATGGTACCTTGACGAGCGCCGTATCAAAAACACACATCAAATTTAACTTTATTTTCCAGATATTAAAAAAGGATACCCCCCCCCCCCAAAAAAAAAAAAAAAAAAATAAAATAAAAAAAAAATAAAAATGAAACCAAGGTACAGTGCACATTACTTAGAAAAATATGTGACATTCATTTTGAAACTTTCTTTCGAAAAAGCTTTCTTTGGGGAGAAACTTTTAAAGATTCATTTTGATATGGTAATATCGCAAATTTAGTTGGATATCTAGAACACATTTAAAAAAATATACCAATTTAGAAATCAGAAATACCTAAATCCAAAAGAACACTCGCCAGATGAGAAAATACGGATATTTTCCAATCACTTTAGGTAGTGGACACGTAATGGATCCACAACATTTGGGAAGTCATAAACTTTAACAGTGTTAAACAATTTTTCACATTGGTTTCTTTATGAAACCTCGGTTAAGATTCGGTTTAGATAATGAAAGACCATGCTTTCTCATTTATTGCAGAACAATTACGAGCCCACTTCCTCAAATACGAATTTTTAGTTGTCGTAAATTTCACTCAATATAAACATGAATTTTGTTTGTGTGAATAGGGTTTTACGCCGACTTCAACAATTTTTCAGTGGGGTGAAGCACCTAACAATGGATCCCAGGTATTTCTTACACCAGTACTACCAATATAGAAGGGTATGGAACCCGTCACGCGTAAGGGTACCATTTCGGTGGGACGTATAATATCGATCCAAGTCAGTCTGCGCGGACTGCGTAGGCTGACTAGGATCGAAAAATTACGCAATTGGTTAAACATAGCTGATTTTACGGCAGAAAGACATACATAACAACTCTTTTTTAGCGTCCAAATTCACAAATTGTATGCATGGAGATAGTTTTCATAAACTGATGGTAGACACTGGTTTACTTTGTGAGTTAATATATTCTTATTAGATGAAATAAGCTTAATACGTGCACTTTAACATACATGTGCCCACCCTCGATTGGTATGATATATTCAGGACTGTTGCACAAGTATGCAACTTAGAAAGAATAAAATAGAAATTTTACAGATAGGTGTAAATCTGGTCACGCGACTTGAATACCCCCCCCCCTTTTCTCTCTCTTATCTCCCATCCCTCTGTGTTTTCTTGTTTGGCGATTTTCTATATTTCCCGTAATGCATGTGTAGGCGTGATTTGCTTTGAGCGACGACATTTAGCATATCAAATAGAATATCAGAAATATGTTTTTTCATAAAATGATTTTATTATGCTTTTAATTAACATTACTGTTAAGAAGATGTCTCTTATTTAGAATTCGTGAGTTCATAATTACAGCAACAATACCAACCACTAAAGCGATAAAAAAAGCATCATGTTATAATTTGTTGGATTTTGATGAATGTAATAACACATACTCACACAGAGATCGAATGAGAGAGAGAGAGAGAGAGAGAGAGAGAGAGAGAGAGAGAGAGAGAGAGAGAGAGAGAGAGAGAGAGAGAGAGAGAGAGAGAGAGAGAGAGAGAGAGAGAGAGAGAGAGAGAGAGAGAGACAGAGAGACAGAGAGAGAGAGAGAAAGAGAGAGAGAGAGAGAGAGAGAGATTGGAGAAGGAGGAACATGTTAAAATTTGTATGAGTAAATTCGCAGTCGATTACTCATATTATATTAAAATCATATCTTGTTCTTTGCCTTAGAAGATCTGTTTTTTCTGGTGGATTATGCGACCGGATTAATTTGAAAAGGCGTTGAATTTCAACTTTATTGAAGGTAGTTCGCGGTGGCTTGTACAATTACCCAAGATTTAGTGACGTTTTCTCTACAACAGCAAACAACAAAGTTTCAACCGAGCCACCATCAGCTAATCCCACTTTGTCTTACCTCTAATCATAGGCCCATTTGTTGGAGACACCATTAAAAGATTTATTTTTTACTTTAGTTAAATGTCGGACGAAAGTTGGTCGAGCCAGGGGTCAAACAACCGATCCAAAAATAGAAGCCATTCTCGTTAGAAATGAAATATAAAATGTTACGTGCCCGATGTAAAAATAATCGTACAAAACCGAATTTGAGTCGCTCAAGAAACGACCTCTCCTAATTTTGATGTAGATTATGCTTAAAGCTATAGTCTCACAGACGCTCCAGCAAGTCTGCGATGTCTCGCATCCTTTTTACCGGTGACATAATTGTCCACTTTCCAGTTCATCGGCCGATTCCATATTTGGAAAGCCAATGATTTAAGCCTTTCTTTCGTCTCGCTTCAACATACCGTAAAATCAGCAAAGCACGTAGGTCACCGAAGATGCATATCATATCTTCAAACCATAGGGACTGTTTTCACCGGCACTGGAACACAAATGACGTTGATTCATTCCCAACGACGTTATTGACGATTTAACTTTTTTCAAGCTGCATATGACATTAATAATAATAATAATAATAATATCTTTATTTCATGAAGGTAGAACATTAAGACATTTTTCAAATAAAAATAACATGAAAATAGTCTTTTTTACAAAGTTGCCTTCGTTATCAATGAAAAAAAAAAAATATTAATGAAAAGTTTAAAAATGGTAATGGTGAAAAAACAAATGCTTCTATAGTATATGAATAGCAAATCAAAATATGATAACAATACGATGAATCACAGGAAATTAGTTAGGGAATAGGAAATCCTCGGACAGAAACAGCTCTTTTTTTACATGCTTATAAGTTTTGTGAATGGACTTTAGAATTTCGTAATAGCAAATGTTGTTTAAGCTGATTTTTGAAACTAGATAAAGAATTTGCGTCTCGAATAGAAATAGGAATTTCGTTCCACACGTTCATACTGAAGTATGAAAATGCATTTTTCTTGTACAATGTATTGAATTTCGAGTTGGTAATATCATGGTGAGCAGAAGACCGTAAATTGTAGTTAGGGTTTTTACAGAATGTAATAATGTCCTTCATATATCCAGGTGTAAGATTATTAAGACATTTAAATATCAAAACACAGGTGTGATAATTACACCTATTATCGAAAGTCAACCATTTAAGTGGTCCAAAAAGATCTGTTGATGATGTTCTAGTTGAAAAGTCAAATTTTGAATGAGAGCCTTTCTGTTTTGATGATCAAATAGGAAAACACTAAAAAAGTTGGTAGACTATTTGGTATTCCAACCATAGAAATTTTTCTTGCCGTGCAAGTTAAAAGACATCTAGGTATCATTTCTTTAAAATGTTGATTGAATATTTTCATATAAGGAAACAAACTCTGCTCATAAATGGGGAGATTTTCATTAGAATAATTATAATCTGTTTAAGTGTTTTCTGGGATAATTCTTGTGAGATTTGCTTGACATCCATGTATGCTTTAGCATCTTAGAAAAGGATCACACCTTGATTGACATCCGCTCATAAAAAGCATGATTTGCATGTAATCACACTAGTTTTTGCAGACTGATCAATGCAGAGTTGCACAGTAAACCAACAGTGTATAGACACAAACTTAACCCCCGATATGCTTAAGCGGATCATCCATATGCCCGATTATCTTCGCATTTTAAAGAATTCTAATATCACGCCATTAACGTAATCAACAGTGTTCTTGTGGAGAGAATTCTTGGGAAATATTGAATCGAATCTTAATGGGAACTACTTTATTTCGAAGCTATTTCAAGAACCCACCAGGTGTTCCTTACATAGTTACACTGGTGAATGAAAACGTTCACCAAAAATGGGAAAGTAAACGTGTAAAGGATATTCGTTTGTTTCAGTTTTAGATTGATTGATATTTCTTTGTGCGACCAACAAAAGCTTTATTTTAACGAGTGGCGGAGAATAGTTTTATGATTTTGCCATTTCTTAGAAGCAGCCATAAAGCTGTAAAATGGCCCAATTTCAACAAAATTTGAATTTTATGTAGCAAGAAAAAAATGTGAGACCCAAATTGCCGTGCCATAAAATTCTACAAAAAAACTTCTACAAGTCATAGCTATTACTTGATAAAAAATTGGAGGTGTGGTAAGAGGGGCTTCATACTTTTACTTTAAACCCATATTTTTGAAGGAAAATAAAGCAATTCTGCAGATTAAGGCTATTTTATCGGCTTTTTGTATGGAAACTGTGTGGTTTTGGAAAATATTCTATACGTATTTAAGATAGTGTGTAAAGGTTTTAAAAAAGGTTTAATTGAAAATAATAGAAATTTTAGAAGTGTTGATTTCACTGGGCCAATTTCTTATGTTCATGAACCTTGTCCTTTGCCGGATTTTTTAGCTGTAGCATAAGAAACCATACTTATAAAGCATAGATATCACAGATTCTCAACTATCTTCACTCATATTAGCCAACTTCCTCTATTAAATAGAGGATAAGAAGAATGAAAGGAGCGTCAGTCACCATCGTCTGAAACTAATTATTCTTCTTTTTCAGATTAATCAGAAATCTAATTACATTAAGATAATAACAGATTAAAATACGCCACAAAACAGGTCTAAAAGCCAGACAACTAGAAAAAAGTTAATAAACATGGAATTCTATTTCAAAATAACAAATGCAATAGAGTGAACAGTCATAAAAGGATTTTGCATTTCAAAACAGGGGGCGAACAACATGACTGAGATTAAATATGTCACCGTCATTCGAAAAAGGACTATCTGGGTAGTGCGTAAAGTATTGAACTTGGTCAGACTGCACAGTCGAAACTTTTCATCTTCGCTGATTATGGAACATAGAAATGATCAATTTACCTTTATGTATAAGTTATTTAGAAATGAGACCTCTGGTAGACCTATGATGCACCCAAATTCTTTTTCAAATATTTATTCATGGACTTTCTAGATGGTCCCATTTGGCGTGACGGTTCACAAATGTAAAAAGATATTCTTTAAAAGCTTCACACACACACACACACACAAAAATAAATAAAAGAACTGGAAATCCCTTCCTTTATAGGTGGGTTTAATTGACCTAATATTGACCTCTATCACCTAGATTAATTAAAATGTAAGGTTTTGCTATACATTGTACGTGATATCGAAATATAGCAGTGATATCAGTTATACAGTCGATATTACTTGAGCGACCACTTCTTTTTAGCAAATAATTTTTTAGCGAACATCATAAAATGTCCGTTCACCGTCAGCAAAATGTCTTAAAAAGTTGCCATTCATAAACGAAAAATTATGTCACCCCGAATAGTTAAGTCGGTAGAGCAACGTACTAAAACAATTGAGGGTCGATCGCGTAGGTTCGATTCTCGAGCTAGCACACTAACAAATTAATTGTCTTTTGGAGGTCCTGTGATTTTCACCGAGCTCGTTAAAGAACCATGGCGGATCTCAGCGGTAGTTTCGTCATGTATCCTTGCACTATCCTCCGTAACGATTAACCGTTTCTTGGGGCATCGCTTATTTAGGTATATGCTACGATACCGACGATACACACTCATGAAAGATAGTTATTTATCGAATCATGTTGTTGCAACCCATTACAGGATTCAATGAGGCGATCATTCAGAATGGGTTCGAATACCATATAGGATTCAGAAAGAATTATGCAACAATCTTTATATTAAAAATAAGATCTCTATTCATCGACCATGTACTTACGACGTCGGAGTCGCCGAATTTACATAAATAAATCAAATAGGCGGAAAGTCGGAGCTCAAAAGTCATCTCATTATAAAGGAGTATTTCGATTGACCAATCGATTCGTTTGATAGATCTGGGCCCGAGGTTATAAAACTTTTCTCATTCTCCATTCAAAATGTTCTCAAATTTCAATTTGAGATTAAAGGCGCTATTCTGTTTTAATACTCATTTTAATGTATTACCATTAAATATAATTTTGATAAGTTGTAATAAATGAAAACTATTAATACTATCTTTTATTTTTAAACACTTATTTAAACCCAAAATTTGAAGAAAAAAAATCTCAGTTGGGCCTTAGAAAAGTTTTATAACCTCGGGCCTTGATATTTATTGATCTGGAACTTGACGCAGATGCCCGATTATTCATATCACATCTATATAATGAGTAGATGAACTGATCTTGACTTCTGACCTAACGCCGAACACATAGGGGTTTTGAGATCAAAAGAAAACAGTGCCGAGTTTTATTTCCGTCTGTCTTTTGATAACAAAATCTTCAGTGTTATAAAACGTGTACATGTGTTAACCCTTGTCATGCTGAACCCGGAATATTCCTGCTTTGGCAGGAGCTATAGACAAACACCAGCCTGCACATACATGTATGTGCAGTCTGATGTTAGTCTTCGCCACCTGTTTCTCACTTTCAAACCAGAATTGTCAATAGATTTAGTTTTTCAAATAAAAATTGACCTACAGTTGGAACTTTCAGTGCTTTTTGCCCTTTGATTTTGATGAAAATTTTTAGCCAAAATTTATTCAGCATAACAAGGGTTAAGGTTATTGACGTCCTCGGAGGTTAGGCGTTAGGCATTACTTTGCTGTCCATTCATTACCCATTGGATATTTCATTAGCGACACGTCGCTTTTATAAGTTTTGTTAACACTTTGAAGAGCCAATCGAAATGACGATGATGTAATGTTGCTCTCCGTAAAAGAGATGGAATCATTTAGTTGCTATAATTAATATGGAAATTTGATTTTCGCCAATTTTTTTATGGATATGTTAAATCACAAAGTAAAGCAAAACGGGTTAGATACCAGATAAATTATAATTTTCTGATATATATTTATAACATATAAATAAGTAAGAGCTCAAAATTTGACTTGCATAATGGAAATAGGCTAGTCGGAAGATATGTGTCCGATATTGTCACCTATGACGTAAAGACTGTTGGCTAAGGAAATACGTGTCCCCATCCACTTGTAAGATTTGTTTCTTTGGAATACAACACCTCATAAAATGCTACAATTCGCTCCAATTCTGTGAAATTCTTTAGACAGATTTCGATTTCAAGTAGTATGTTATGTATGATCCTAGAGAATGAATGATCAAACAAGATAACAAATTAAGAGAATGCCCGTTTCTGTTAAAGTAACATTGTTTAATTCGAAAAAAAAATAACGCAAAGAACTTTGTGGCTTCCTCAACTTCCAGATAATGCGTGTGAAACTTTGTGATAAAACAGATGATAAAAACTCAAGCAGCCAAAGTTTGAGTTCATTTTCGCAATGGCGGCCTACATGGAAAATTATAATCTAGCGAGATTTCACCATTTTTTTTTTCAATATTTTCTTTCATTTTTCATCATTGATATTTCATCGACCTCTGTCAAAATTTAGATACCAATAAATTAGACATTTGGATTAGAATCAGTCTTAATGATTTTTAATTGCTTCAGGCAAAAATAAAAGAATATATATATATAAATGACGCAAATGCTTAAGAATATATATAGGTTGTAAACAGTCGCTGCTTATTTTCTCACAATTTTTGTCTAGAAGGCTCTTTTCGATGTTTTGGTCCATTAAAAAAATATTCTTGATTTTTTCTTCCCTAGAACTTCTTGATCAAAGTCTTGATCAAAGTATAAATAACTCCTGGATTACAGAGGCTTTAGGAACAAGCAGTTTCCAATCTTGTATATCTGTGTGAGCCTTGTCTGTGTATTTCCGTTTATTCATCGTCGCTACCGTACCACATGCCCAAATGAGCGACCGTCGACGCCCCCAGAAGACGGTTAGTTGTTACGGGGGAAAGTGCAAGGATCTATGACGAAACTACTGCTGAGATCCGCCATGGTTCTTTAACGTGCTCGGTGTAAAGCACCGTCTCACGGGGCCTCGGTTTAACATCTCATCCGAAAGACAATTAGTTTTTTTAGTGTAATCGAACCCACGCGGTCGAACTTCAATGTTTTGAAGTCCGGTGCTCTACCAACTGAGCTGATAGAGCCTTGTCAGATGTAGATCATTTTATTAATGTCGGTGCCTTTTTTCTTTTATAACGAACATAAAGGCCGGTCTAATTATCAAATTATGTTTTAATATGTATATCTTTTCATCTGTATTTATATAAGGATGATGAACTTTTTGTAACTTTTGACCGTTAATAGTACATCACTAGAGCTACAAATTGAAGGGGTATTTTTGGTTTTCACATTAAATATTTCACCAATTCTTGCTGAAACCATATGTTGTGAGTACTCATTGGAATCGTCTCGCAAAGACGATTCAAATGAGCACCCACAACATAGGGTTTATTTAGTAATAACGCTTTAAGACTAGAGAAACACCCTTCTTAAATGTACCTCTGATCTGGAGGAAATATGGAAACCTGAGAAAATTTGAAAAAAAAACTTAAATATTTTCCAATAGTTTACCAAGCCTTGCGTTCAGAATGCCAACACGGTGCAAAAATGTATGCAAATTATACCCGCTTTGCAACTTCACTAGCATGCAAAGCGGGGTTAAATCGGCAAACAGATTCCAAGGTTTTGTCATTATCATTCTGAAACGCAGGGGAAAATTCCCAAAATAGTATCACTAAAGTAATTATGACTGAAACCATTGAAGTAAGCAAAAGAATAAATCATGTTTTCGTTCGTTTCACCATATCTGATGTGTTTTCTTTTCTTTTCTTTGTTTTGTCATGACGTCAAAAGGTTTCTAGGACAATCACGTGTAAAAAATGTGATTAAGAGAATAAATCCAAGAAAATAGTGATAATAAAAACGTCGACTCCTTTTTGCATTGGAAATAGAATAAGGGGTTGTTCCATTATACGATCAACAAAGCGTTAATTAGTGAACAACACAATCCATATTTTCACTCGTGGCTCTGACAGCCGTTTACAAAAAATATTTTATTTTTCGCACAATGAAAGAAAATTTAATCTTACCCTGGAAAATAAATAAATAAGAATAAACAAAGTATAAAAAGGCACTTTATCACACCCCCCCCTACTTGTTAAGATAAGATTGCGCAACCCAAATGAAAAGGGACCGGCATCTCGCGAGCATGGCAATAAATTTGGTGATGGGGAAAAATTTCAAAATGCAGAGTCCAACATGTAGGTAACCAATTTATTTGGGGTTTGGTTGAAAAGAATTACTCCTGGGGTGAATATCGATGTGTATTTTGATATTCCGTGAAAACCAATCGAAGAACGCAACGTTTATTGACTGGACAAAAAACTTATAAGTAAACTCTGATTTTGTATAGTCCGTTTGACTTCTATATGGACCAACATTTCGCCGAAAATCTCAGAAATTGATTAATAAAACGCATATTTTTCTTGACATATCATATTTCCAGCTAATACCATGACTAATTTTGTTTTTCAGAATTTTTGAATGTAAAATAATGATTTTGTCCGTCCGTCTGCATGTTAACTTCTAGCCTTTCATACCTACTTGTGACTGTATTAAACGGAACAGCGAATTGTATAACCAAAAATAGTACTGATTTGCATAGGAGCCGAGTCAAAATGTAAGATTTTGAGTGAATTGTTTTAGTATAAAATCGAGTATTTCAATATAATTAAAGTTGTCGAAGATTTTTGCTACCGTTGGATATCAAATCTGTGTATATTTTCTCTTTCATCAGAAACCGTTTGACCAGATAATTGATTATTGTTTTCATATATTTTGAGATGAACCCTATATTTACACGTAAAGACCAATCAAAAAGCATTATTAAACGAAGTAGTTTGGAATTTCACGAGGAAAACTTGATGAGCAGGCGAGTAATAACGGTTAAAATCACGTGCTATTTTAGTTAAAGATGACGTGACCGTCGATATGCTAATTAGCATGTCCAAATAAGGAATAATGGACATTTCATCTGTCAAATGTTTAGTATAAAACCACGTGTTTTTACTATAAATGTTTACATTTTCTTAATATTAAACAGCCTCCATCACCCCTCGTGTTTAAGAACGGAAAATGCGAAAATATTAACATTAACTACATAGACAAAATCATTATTTTGTAATCATTTTATTTTCAAAAAATATTTTTGGGAATGGTATTAAGCTAAAATTAAGATTTTACTACATACAAATCCTACATTCAAACGCAATTTTATGTAATTGATGAAAAGGTTGGTCCATATAGAAGTCAAACGGACTATACACTCTATTTCCAAATTTATTCTAGGCGTTACTTTTTCTAAAAGCACATTCGTTTAATACCTTCGTACAAATGGTTAGTCTTAGAGCTATTACTACATTCAAATCCAAATGGGTTCATCCAGGTTGAGGGGTTACAGGTTGTAGGAAAAAAAAAAATAGAGCTAGTTGGAGAAGGTAGTTACATTTCGTATTCATAAACGCTTATCAGTTTGATGTTTTCGTTTTTTATTGAAATTTATTTTTATGAGCGAAAATGTTATTGAACACTTAAAAAAAAAAAGATATATCATTTGACCCATTTTTGGACGAGTCTATCAAGGATCGTGTTGGTTGGTGAAGTTTACAGAATCAGCCGAGTTTTGACAAATGCCTTTGTATAGATATGATAACGTATCCCTCTTTTGATAATCTGATGTTGGACCGTCAACATATCAGAGAGAGGGGTACATTATTGCAGCTAGCATTCGTAGGTCTCGCTTCGAAAAGATAAACGTCATTTTTGCATGTCTCAGAAATTATTAGCTTTTGTGAATTGTTTTTTCTATACTAAGTAATGTAAATTTTAATATGAACAGCGTTTCATTGTCCCTTTTCGCGTAAATACAGCAAATATAGGGTGACATAGGTGTCTGCTAAAGTGGTAGCCCGATGTATTAATAGATCTAGGGACAGTAACCCAGTTAAAGTTGTATGCGAGGGAATTGGGTCGTATTTAAAATATATACTAATAAATGACAGGTGTCATGAACAGTCCCGGTGGTCCAGTTGTTATAGTCTGTTGACTTCTTTGGTTCCACAACAAAGAGTGAGGTCCGAGAAACCGTTATCTCCTATCATTTTCAATGTAAAAATGATCTTTGATCACTCACTTGAAATTGCTGGTCTATATAAGGACAAACGTTTTGATCAATTACGCAAAAACACGCGGGTAAAATTTGTTTGTATTTTGTAATATCTTAGTTTTAGCTTTATACCATTCCAAAAATTATTTTTGAGAATAAAATGGTTTCAAAATAATGATTTTGTCTATCTAGTTTATGTCAATATTATCGAATTTTCCGCTGTTTAACACGAGGGGTGAAGAAGGCTGTTTAGTAGTAAGAGAATGTAAGCATAGCGTAAAAGCACGTGATCTTATTTTTGACGTTTGGCACAATACATGACCATTATTCCATATTTGGACTTGTTCATTAGCATGTTGACGGTCACGTCATTTTTTTTAAAAAAACTTAAATATCACATGATTTGTACCGTTATAACTCGCCCTGTTTGTTTGTTTCCCTCGAAATGGCAACAATTTCGTTGAATAATCCATTTTGATTGGTCTGAAAAAGGGAGTATGGGGTTTACCTCAGAATAGATAAAGATCAATATCTTGTCAAAGTATTTTTGTACAAAGACAGGAAAGATTCATTTTAATATCCCTGACAAATAAACTACACAGACAAAATTCATTTTTAAACTACTCGATTTAATACAAAAACGGCTCACTCAAAGTCGACCACTTTTGACGTCACCCCTATGCAAATCAGAACTATTTTTGGAAAGACAATTCGCCGTTCCTTTTATCATGGAATCAACTAGGTATGTAGGCTATGAGTTAACATGTAGACGGACAGACAATATCATTAATTTACTTTCAAAAATTCTGAAAAACATAATTCTTCATGGCATTAGATTGAAAAATTGATATGAAAAGCAAAAATTAGATTTCACCAAAGTATATTTTTTTTCTTGTTCAAAGGTATTTTTCTGTTTGTTTTTTTCTTAAATCAGTTTAAATATCTAGTAAATTAATTCAAACAAACAAATATGTCTCATATTGTTAAGTTTTTACGTATATGCTATATAGGGAATTATCCGCGTGGATTGATGCTATTTTGGGGTTATATGACGTGAAGTACCAAGTAGCATTGCTACAAAGGGAATCAGTTGGTATAATTGTTAGTTAAAATAAACGTAGATATAATGGGAGCTTTAAAGAGGACTAGTTGAATAATGCGCACTCTGTTTTTGAATTTAAAATTGTTACTTGCATTTGGATTTGCTGAAATTTTGCGACCTGTTTTGTTCATTGGAGTAAAGACGGCATATTTCCTGCTAAATGTCACGTGTCCACCGTAGCTCGTTGGGTGGTTAAAAAACTCCTAAGGTCACACTCTTTCTTGATCCAATGCAAAACAAGCCTTTAATGGGCTTCGCTAATTTCTGTGGTAGCGTTTTCTTTATAATGATTATTCTTCTAAATACGTTATTATTTTCATGCCGTTTACAACTATCCTATATTCTGTCTTATATAAAATTTCTTTAAAGTTCGTATATGACCCATCACTCGAAAAGGGTTGCGTTTGAAGTGTCGCCTTTAGTCAGACTGAGTGGATTGCGCAGGCTGTCTAGGGGTGAACCCTTTATCATAAATGCGATCTCTGGTTAACATGTACTGAATTCAGTCTTTTTCTTGTCGAATTATTACTTTATTGAGTTCTCAGAAGGTCCCTTTCCGTGTAACGGGTCACCTATTGTTCTTCATTTTCTTTTCAGACTGCGACCATGGCTTACATAACTTCACATCAAGTTTACATTGTCCTCTCGCCGATATTTTCAACCATTATGACCGTGATCAACATACCTTGCATGGTCGTGTTTACCCAGAGAATGCGGCTTGCAACTCTCTCTTTGCTCATCCTGGCGAACATTTGCGCTTGCGACATATTCGTCTGCATCTTTTCCAATAACTTCTATATTTTCAACATCGGCACTCCTCCCTTCAAATGGAACACCGGCCCGGTGTCCTGTAAGATCTTCAAGACCGTGACGATGATGATGAATACGTCACAGATCCTGAGCCTCGCAGTCCTCTGTTACGATCGTATGCGGCGATTCACCCAATCTCACCTACAACAGTGGCAGCGACGTCATGGAATTCGATTGCTCGTAGGAATTTGGTTGCTGTCGGCTGCTCTAACTTTGCCACGCATTTTCCTTTTCGACGAAAAGAAAATTCAAAAATTTTCGATTGAAACTAACAAAACGAAAGTCGTGAATTACAACTGCAAGCCTATCGACCTGAAGTCCACGGAGTACATAGTCGCCACATCTCTGCTGTTTGTATTCGGATACGCATTGCCCGGTATCTGCATTCTCGCTACACTGATCCGCACTCAATGGTACGCGTACAAACACGAACGAATGATGAACACCGTCATCAACGGAAACGTGACGTCATCAGCCGTCGACATCACTCGCCAACTGTCCTTGACCTTCAATCTTCTCGGATTGCTTCACGTCATCATCTGGACGCCATTTTTTGTGATGTCACTACTTGACCTTGAGCTGAATCTCCTCAACAATCGCAACCTCATGGACGTCAACTTTGCCCTGCGCTGCACCCTGTTGCTTGTTGGAAGCGGGAAACCAATCATATACATAATCTGCCTGCCGAAATTCCGCCAAGAGCTCTGGAAGCTGACGATACCGTCAATAAAACATGGCGCCGACAAAAGATCGTATTCTATTTCGACCAGTCCTAGCGCGGGCAGAATGTCTACTAAACTATCTGTTATTTCAAGAATAAGCGAAGAGAGCGATAGTGCGGAACCTTTTGAACGACAACCCTCGACATGAGTGCCATTTTGACCCAATACACTAGAACAGTTCTTGAACCTTTCATTCAGGTATCACAGTTTTCAAGAAATCTGGAAAACCATTCACAATACTGATCAGATTGTAATAAATCGATTACTGCAATCATGGAAAAAATGATTAACCTTTCAGACACTGACTTATAATGTGATAACTGTTTGTCTCAATCGTTCCGTTTTTTCGCTGAAATGTGTATTTTGATCGGCGCATTAAGCGTCGTAACCACAGCTTGAATCATTACGACGCTCATGTCGCCAACCATGAATTTGTAAGAGACAAAAAGGATCTGTCACGAGATTTAGTTTGAGACAATTTGATCTTTGATTTTGTAGTGTATAGAATTGAAAAGAAATTAAGCCAGCATTATTGTCTCACATAAATGACACTTTAGGCGGTTAAAGCATTTATTGGAACGGCTAAAACAGATTCTGGCATAATTTAAACGTCAATTCTGTATATTTTAAAAATTAGTTGAACCGCTAACATGATAAAAAAGAAATAAAAAGATACCGCGATAACATGCGTTAGATGACGTCGCTTTTAGAATGTGATCATACACATGTGTAGGATAAGGAATTCTCTGATAAATGTCCGTTTAAGAAGACAAGAGGAGATATGTGAGAAAAATTTCATTGGCTGACGAGACGTGCCGTGACGAAGGACTTTTGATTGGATCCAATCGGAAACCCTTATCGATTCTACGGAATTTCCAGTTTAAGGAAAAGGTTGAGCGATGTTCCGGGACATCAGTTAAAAAGGGTGAAGCTAACTTTGGATTATTGTCCTGAATTTACATAGACGAATATAAAGAGGATAATAGTTTGTTTCATAGTAAGATCTCTTTGTATATTTCATTGAGTGAACAACAAAAACTTAAACATTCTCGAAAATCAAACGATGATTACATTACTTTCATACAAAATAGACAAAATGTGAATATTTTAGGACGAAAATTCTTGAAACGTGTCATTTTGTACATGATTTCTACGCAACGTTCATGATAGCGTCACTTATTTGGGTCCTCTTAGATAACGCCAGTTAGGGTTGAATAAAAAAAAGCGGGGTATAAGTTTTTGATAAATTCACTGGTCGGTCGGTGAGTTTATCAAATGATAATCTACCGTTATTTCTCGATAATCCACCAATAAGCACTACGAAAAAATAAGTTAACAAGATAATAGGTTCTTTCCCAAGACAGAAATGACGTTACGTAAGATACTGGTGACTCTTTACAATCAAAGTGCTGTCAGCACTGTAAATCGGACATCATTGAGAGGCTGGGATAGTGCAATAGTTCGCCAATCAAAAGGGCTAAAATTTGGACAATAAAAGTTGGTAAAATAGTTGCCCAATTTGTGAGTTTTTTGTCTTAACACTTCCTCTTTTCGAGGACATCGCCAGCTCATCCAACCTCGTGGGTCCGATTTTGAAAGTTTGCTGATTCGATAGCCCTCTGCTAGTCTAAATTATTTCTTAGCAGATTTTTTTACGTTGTTATAATGAGCACACGCCAAGCTAAAAGCTTGTCTGTTAATATTATTCCTCTCTCTAGAGTTTAAAAGCCTGTTTAGCAACAAACATTTTTCATTAAACTATTTACAATTTTGATTACCAACATGTTTGTTTTTCAAGCATTGGGTTTTCCCAAATACTATAAATGCATTTTCCCTCAAGAAACACGTGAAATCGGCAACTATGCTATTTATATCTTTGGTTTCTGACCAATCGATTAAATCTAGCAGCACTCTATGATTATTCATGAGTTATTCTAAAAATAGATCGCTCTTACTGCTATCCTATATCAGTTTATCGTATGTTTTTGTCGGTTTATTTGTTGTTGAATAATTTTTCATCATACTCAAATTTGAATTTATTGTAAATAGGATGGAACGTGATCAGAGTGCTCATTGAAATCAAATATTTCAAAATTACAAAATTATTTCTATTTGTTAACACATAGTCAACAGTACTCATTCCACCAGTAGACTTCCCACGCTCCCTGTCAGAGTGCAGACGACCATTGACCAATGACAAACAACTTAATTGACACATTTCGAGCAGACGATGTCCATTGCATCATCTACCACGTGGTGTGAATTTACGCGTGGGTTTTGACCGAGTGATAATCATAACAGAATTTGATTGGTTGTCAGCCCTACAACTGGTAAATGACCGTTCGAGAAAAAAATCAGAGTAGTAATATTGTAAGTGCTACAAATTTATTTTACAGTTAACCTATTGTACGTTTCAACTCCTTTACTCAACCGAAAATCTTGTTATAAACACTGAAAATACTAACTGGTAATTACTAAAAGCGAAAATTACATCAAATTTTGTATTAGCATCTTCTCTATTTGTCGAAAAGTAAATAAGATAAAAACAAAGTTTGTAGATTGTGACTTAAAAGGCCGTTTCTTCGGTGTTTGAAAACACATTATTTGGTTTGAACACATTGCTCAGAAGATAAAGGTAAAAACGTAGTGGGTCAAACAGACTGGATTTCTGGAAACCGGTATAAATCTCCGATTTAAAAACGTCGACATTGTTACCTTGTTTTTGCTATAAAATCCGTATTCTTTTTTATCGGAAATTAATGAAATATACACAAAACTTTGCATCAAATAACATTCTACATGATTATTTGGTAAGATCCGTATTATGATGACTGTACATAGGGTATTTTGCCTTCTAAACGTTTAAAAATAGTGTAAAAACTACGTGTCCCGCGTTACACATTCCTCCGATCGAGGTCTTTCATTTTGCTGTCTTTATTACCTAGCCGTTAATATCATAATAATTTTGTATCAGGACGAAGTAATAATGTTTCTAGTTTCGTCAGTGATATTTTTTAAAAATGTAGTTGAAAAAATGAAGATCGCACGAATGATTTATTAAAAACATAAAAGATGTCCCACTTTAACGACGATGTAGGTGAATTAGCGTTCTTGTCTATACCGTTCTATGTATATACCGTTCTATGTAAAGTTCACTTATCATACTGATTTTTACATGAAAAAATACATCTTTTCTATAGATTCGAATAATGTAAATAAATTTATTCTTTGAATTATCGTTAAGAAGCATTGCCAAAATACAAAAGTCACCAAAAATGTCCCACTGTCATTTTTTGACGTTGATAATTAAAAATTGCTATTTTCCATCCATTTTTTTTTATATCTTTAACTTGATGCATTGAATTGAATTTTCCATATAAAAATACATTTTCTTTTCTGTTTACAAAAATATGATTGTTTTAATTCTAGGCCTTATAGTTATGATTTTATTGATAAATACAAAAGTCACCCAAAAATGTCCCACCTACGTTGTTTTTCAGAACGCGACGTTGATTTTTCCCGTAACAAAAGTGAATATATATGATTTAACGTATTCGTATTTTACATGGTTGATTTGAAAAATTGTATTTTATATTTTATATCACTCGATGATACTATTATGATAATTAGAAGTGAATAAATTAAACTGCTCCAAATTTAAGCATTATATACAGAAACAAGATAGAGATTCAAACTTCAATTATTATGAAAATAAAAGCAAAATGAAAAAAAAATAAAAAAATCATGATACTGTCATAAACTGATCTGTTTGAGAAGACCCTAAACGGAAAACTTAGTATCAAACTGTATAAAAAAGTAGTAAAATATCAAATATTTATTCAAATTATGATTTCTTCAGAGGTAAGATCGAGCGGTTCAGATTTACGCGATTTTTTCGGGATTATCTTGCAAACCTTAATTGAAAGTCATTGATATAAAAAATAAGATCTTATCAATAATTTGAAAATAAATATTTCTAGTAAATAGAAATCACATTTTTGAACCACTAGAAATATTTGTTATCGCCCGCATAGTTTTACTTTGATGAGTATTTCAAAATCACACCGAAACAATCCTACTCTGCATTATATCACTGAGTATGCCCTGGAATCTTTGGAAATCAGTGTCCATTTTATGCCATAAAGAATAACAAACTTTTTGTATTTAAATATTTTCACAATTATTGGCAAAGTTTAACAGCGTTTAAATAAAAGAAAAATATCGTTTGCAAATGTTTGCGTGAAAATTTTTTAGTAAAAATGGAACGCTATGTTTACGCCGACGTCAAAACTATTTGTAACGCGAAGGGTCACCAGTATCTTGCGTAACGTCAAAACAGTTAAATGCTTTTTTAGTGTCGTTCCGTGAGACGGTTCTTTACACTAAGTTCCAGGCGTAGCTCAACCGTTGATCAGCACTATGAATCTATGTAGGCCTATTTACTTTACTTTATCGTCGCTACGTATGGGCATGTCCCAAGAAGAAAGTTAGCTTTCACAAGGGGAAAGCGGTTTTAAGGATATATATGAAGAAGCTCCTGCTGAGATCAATCACGGTTCTTTTATGTAGTCAATGTGTTCAGAGCACTGATACACGGGTCCTCGGTTTAAGTCTCATTCTTGTTGCGGATCCAGGGACTTCTTCAATTTCACTCATAATTCGATCCACACACTCATTCAATTTCATTCCAAAATCATGCATCTTGTCATTCTCACGATGTAGATTACTCATGCGTTGTTGATTTGTGGATTCGTGCGTCAGTTCAATCTGGTCCAGTTCATTCGTTGTTCATTTTTTGTTGGTTCGTTCATGGTTTTTTTTTCATTCGTAGGTTGCTCGGTTTTTCGTTTGTTCTTTGTCATAGTCATATATAGAATCAACTGTTTTGTTGTTCTTTTATTTTGTCTTTCTTCGTATCTTTCTTTCTTAATAAAAAGGGCTTTTTCAACAGATTCCTTGACTTTTGAAAAATAAAAATTGTTTGTTTCTGAATAAATAAATATATGAATAAATGAATTAAAGAGCCAGCCAATCAAGTAATTATTCAACCAATCAATACAGAATAAAAAAAAAAGAAAAAAAGGGAAGAAATGTCTTTTTTTGTACGAATTATTAACTTGTATTTGTGTTCATTTTGGATAAATGTGTTCTCCACA